>JBBBDQ010000768.1:3575000-4175000 GCA_037127315.1 Ascarosepion bandense | reverse complement strand
CCTTTGTTGTTTTTATTTAAACGTGGGAGTTTTGTTGCTTTCATATCTTTAGCTAATGTTTTTAAAATTCTGCATCCTTTCTTTTTGCTTAAATCCGCAAAATTAGTTTCTTCAGCTATTGCCTTCAGGTCAAACCGATTATTTTAAAATGCCAATTGCCTTCAGAATGTAGGTGATCATGGCTCTCCACAGGTTCCTTTTAGTCATAATCTCTAAATTTCAGTTTCTCCAACTTTTTTCTGGAAGGTCAAACCGTTTATTTTATAAATATTAATTCCCTTCAGAATATAAGTGATTATGAATCTCTACAGGTTCCTATATTATATAATCTGTAAATTGCCATGCATTTTTCTGAAAATAGAGTAGTTTCCCAATACCTTTTCCATAGTACAGAATTTTCTCCATCTTAGACTAGCTGCCAACCAAGGCTAAATGGACCAGTCTATCGAATTCAATGCATAGCTGCAAAGAGAAGGTGGGAAGAATAGATGAACTCATGCCTTAAGGAAGAAAAAGAGGGACTCATGGATTCAATGCGGAGATGAACATTGAATCAATTGACATCTCAATTCTGCTCAACCATCAGGCAACATATTGTACAGTGTATATTTCATTCTATGTGTTTTTGTAATCATCCATAACAGGGTACCATATTTTCAGCATAAAAAACTGGAACAAATTCCGTCGTAACTGAACTGTGTGAATTTTGAAATTGTGAAAATTTCCCAAAAATATTTAAGGGTACTATAACCTCAGGTTTCATGGTTACACAACCTAGTATGTAAAAATGGAGTACTGGATCTGGAGCATTTTTCACCCCTTGATAGAATTCAAAAATGTCTACACAGCCTTGTGGGCAATTAATTACTTTCTACTCAATAACCCCTTTTCCACTACGCTATCCTTATTCTCATAGAAAATGTTCTGACGAGCTACATTGCTTAGTTTCACCAGTTCAGACTTTTACAGATATAATACGCCATGAATGTACACTATGACGAACCACCTCCATTTTCTTCATATTCTATGAGTAAGTAGGGACTTCTATTCAACATCTTCCCAGGAACCGTTACTTTGGGAAACAGACATCTGAAAGGGTGTTTTCTCGGCTGCTACAATCTTAACCTCTTCAAGTCTAGGGTAAACCGTTATCTGTCCACATATCCTTGTAAAATTGCAATCTGTATCCCGTGTTGGAGGAGGCAGATTTAGCTTCAGTAAAAAAAAAAAAGCACTACTAGGTTTGACTCCTGGAAGTTGGATGAAGGACTGCCACTTTCGTCACTATGCAGTGGTGTCAATAAAAAGTTCATCATGTGACCCACGTGACTTCATCTCCTTCAAAGGGAGATAATCGCCACTTTGTATCCCTACAATCACTTTAACAAATAACTTTTTGCCTCTGGATATTTTAACTTCTGTTGATTTTGTATACATGCGTATATTTTTATACTTGCACACAATCTAAAAATGAATTTTATATTTGTTGTTAAATAGAATTATTTCAATTTTGTACTCCCGACTGCTCACGAGTGATTAACGATAAAACTTTTCGACGCATATATACTACTATTGCATACATGCTTTCATTTTTTAAAGAAATTCCTTTGATTAACACAATGACATCTGTCGCAAAAAGTTGAGTCGTATAAATGAGTTGACACTAGTTAACACTTCGGCAAGCCACGTTACCCAAAAGTACGTTTCTTCTGACTAATTATATATTAATTACTGACTTGTTAATAATTCCAATTTTATTAACATCAACAAGCTAGGCCCGTGGAATCTCACCATAAACTCACACATGGATGTTTTTGCAATTAATCACTGAATAGGACTACTACATGCAATATGAAATATGATTTTTCGCATACAAGATTAATAAACAAAATTAAGAAAAAATTGAAGACAGAAAGAATTGAGCTTTTGAGACCGATGACGATTAAGAAAGAAAGAAAGAAAGAAAGAAAGAAAGAAATTGTCATGACTTACCTGGGACATTTCTCCGGTGTCGGTTATGTTAATCGAATCAAAGAAAGAAAGAAAGAAAGAAAGAAAGAAAGAAAGAAAGAAAGAAAGAAAGAAAGAAAGAAAGAAATTGTCATGACTTACCTGGGACATTTCTCCGGTGTCGATTATGTTAATCGAATCAAAGAAAGAAAGAAAGAAAGAAAGAAAGAAAGAAAGAAAGAAAGAAAGAAAGAAAGAAAGAAAGAAAGAGAAATTGTCATGACTTACCTGGGACATTTCTCCGGTGTCGATTATGTTAATCGAATCAAAGAAAGAAAGAAAGAAAGAAAGAAAGAAAGAAAGAAAGAAAGAAAGAAAGAAAGAAAGAATTGAGTCATTGTTCTCGATGCCGATTAAGAAAGAAAGAAAGAAAGAAAGAAAGAAAGAAAGAAAGAATTGAGTCATTGTTCTCGATGCCGATTAAGAAAGAAAGAAAGAAAGAAAGAAAGAAAGAAAGAAAGAAAGAAAGAAAGAAAGAAAGAAAGAAAGAAATTGTCATGACTTACCTGGGACATTTCTCCGGTGTCGGTTATGTTAATCGAATCAAAGAAAGAAAGAAAGAAAGAAAGAAAGAAAGAAAGAAAGAAAGAAAGAATTGAGTCATTGTTCTCGATGCCGATTAAGAAAGAAAGAAAGAAAGAAAGAAAGAAAGAAAGAAAGAAAGAAAGAAAGAAATTGTCATGACTTACCTGGGACATTTCTCCGGTGTCGGTTATGTTAATCGAATCAAAGAAAGAAAGAAAGAAAGAAAGAAAGAAAGAAAGAAAGAAAGAAAGGTAAGGAAATATCAGATCCCTGAGATTCTTTCTTTAGTGAACACTTGTTGAGTGGTGTCAGTTGTGCAACCGTCATCGAATTCAGTACTGTTTACAAAGCATAACTTTTTAGTATATATAAACAAGCAGAATAACATAGTAATGGTAGAGAATACGTGGCACTGTATATATGAACGAACTACTATTCCTTACGAAGAATATATCTTCAGACGTCAATGGCTATAGAACGCCATATTTTTTAATTTGTTCAACTCCGTGTAAATCACTAGTCATAAAAAAAAGTATTTTTTTAATCACGAGTTATCTCCCTTTAAAGGGTAAATAAGATTGTGCAAGTATCATTAGGGAGCTGGAGCGGAAGGCCAAAATCATATTTGAAAGATAGAAGAGCAGAGAAGTTGAAGTTGAATACTATTCCAGCCCCGCCTCGTCCCCACCAATTGCAACAACCTCATAGCACTCGCTCCGCGTCCAACACACTGTTTCCTGTTTGTTATTAGCGCAACAAAACACTGTTCCCCCAATTAAGTGTCATTTGAGCGGGGAATGTACAACCGTTAATAAGTCACTTCCGCCGCCGTCCTCATCATCTGCGCCACACGCTTCGCCGTTCAAGCTGGTAAGTAAATGCAAAAGAAAGACAAACGAGGCGGGTATTGGGAAAAGAATGAAGAAGGCAAGTAGAACAAAGAGATTAGGGGTAGGGTAGTTAGCTAAAATAAAAGTGGGTAGTAGGGAGAAGGATAATAAAAGAAACTAAATGAAGGAAAGAAAGAGAAAATAGTGTGATTCTAAGGGGAGAAGGTGTCGGTTTTTGTGCAAGAGTAAAGTGGAAATCAAAGCAAACGTTGAAAGGGAAGTGGAAAAACGAATGAGAGAGAAGGAAGAAGTCACCGATGGAGAAGATAGATTGAGTAGGGAAGGGGATTTTTTAACGGCTTATCAACACTTTTTGTGGGTTATTTAAAGCCGAAATATATTTCAGATTGTAGGAGATCGCTTACAGTACCCGTTGTTCCAAAGCGGCTCCCACCCCATCTAAATACTGACCGGGCTAGACACTGCTTAAAGCTGGTGATTGAATGAGAACCGGAGTTTTCAGCGTCATTTGATCGTATGTTAGGGATGAAGAAAACGCGGAAATCCAGGTTATCAAATGATAAAACAAAATGGATGACGTAAAGTTGACAGAAGACATGAAAAACAATAGAAAGAGAAAAAAAGGAATATTCACTTTTTGCTGCACTCTTTTTTGTTGTTGATTTTAATGTTTTATTTTTGTTTTACTTTTGTTTGTTTTTTCTTTTGTTCGTTTTTTCTTTTTTTTTTTGTTTGTTTTGCTTTCGTTTTTTCTTTAAGTTTGTTTTTCTGTTGTTTTGCTTTTGTTTTTTCTTTTCATTTGTTTTTGTTTCTTTTTCTTTTCTTTTTGCTTTTTCTTTTTTCTTTTTTCTATTTTTTGTTTTCGTTTTCTTTAATTTTGTCATCTTTCCTTCACATACTCATGAACAGAACATCCTCCTCCTTCTCCTCTTCCTCTTATACTCATTCAAAAGCACAATTAGTTAACCTCTTGAGTGGCTCTTGTGCCTTGTATTGGATGAACAATTGGTAAAAGTTTATAAGTTTTTTTTGTTTTTGTTTTTAGTTGTTTAATCATTTCACACCAAGCAAAGCGATACCAACACTGTTCTACAGGGACTACATAAAAGAATTAAAGTTTTAGGCAGGAGGAGGGTGAAGAAAAGACTAACCAGCTTCAGGGGTTGAAAGAGAAAGGGCAAGAGAAGGATGTGAACACAGGAGTGAAGACAGTTGCGAAGGTAGAGAGAAAGGAAAAGAACATGATACACGGGGTGATGTAGAAAGGACTGGAGTCAAGTGGATAAGAGATGGGACATTGCATTTAAATTCCTGGAGGTTTTATCCGTCAGGAAAGCAAGTATACGGACTAGAGTTCCACAGGCGGGAAGTAAAGCTGGAGAGTAGAATTGTTGCCTGCATTTGGTTAATTTAACTGTAAAAGGGTGGAACCTTGAGCGATTAAGACCAGGATCGAAGCTGTTTATTCTTCTTTTTAATACTGTATTTCTTCAGGAGATATGCGATCTTGGTTCTCTAAAAATCTCTTTCTTTTTTTAATCCTTCCCTGGACCCAATGTTCTTTGATCTCAACAACATTCTTAATAATTGCTCTCCAACGGGATATCCATAGTTGTTGAAATTTATAATGTTTTTATTGTTGCTTTACGCTCATTGTATCTACACTCATATGTAGCATTCTCCTACACTGGTTACTAACCATAGCTAGAGAGCCTAGTGGGTTCTACTTAGATAGCAGGAGCAGATACGGATTCATACATTTCCCAAGGGTAATTGGGTGAGTGTGTGATGTCTGGTGGTGTCATAGATAACGGCTCAGAATGAGAAATCGGAGAATTCCAGTCGAGTTCGTTACATTCACATACGCACAAAGCCTTGAGAAAGATACAAACTCATTACTTCTTCTTCCCGGCTATCGGTTAAATAAAAAGATTTGTATCTGGACAAAAAAAAAAGGATAGTTTTCACCCAAAAAATTGTTAATACAATATTACTCGCAAAAAAATATTCTTACAACCCCAAATTTTGGCTTTAAATAACCCATAAAAAGGGTTGGTAAGCCGTAAAATAAAAAAAATAAAAATGAGTGCAACGAACACGAGCTGAATTTGAACTCGGCTCATCGATTTCTCATCTTGGGTCATTAAATATTAAACCAGCTGCACTTCTTTCCTTTTATTATCTGTGAATTGCAATGACTGTTACCTTCTCCATTGGTATTACTATAGGTCATCCTAGTCCTAGACTAGATGCCATTTAAGACTAAACTGCCCAACCTAGCCTGTTTAACTCACAGATGGAAAGGAGATATGGTTTCATGCCTTTCCAAAGACCATTTATTTGATGAGAACGCAGCGAACCAGGCTGGAATTTAAACTACTCTGTCCACACATGCTTAAGCTCACCATAGAAGAAACAAAATGAAATCGAATCTGTTTTTTTTTCTTCTTTTTAATGCTATATCTCTCAAAGTGTAGGCGATCATGACTCTCCACAGATCCCTTTCTTTTATTATCTGCGAATTGCCATGGATTATTGGGAAAAATAGTGTAGTAGTTCCCCATTGCTCTTTCATCCTAGACCTAAATTCGAAGTATTTCTTCTCTTAGGTTGGTTGTTTCCCAAGTTTAAAGAACCCAGTCAGTCTACACAGCTATTTAATCCTTTTTATTCGATCTACATTAGTTTCATTTATGTTTCGGCATCTATCATAAAAATAAAACGATATATTTCAGTTTCCATTAGTAGAGAATTACCCACGAAAATACGGTTCTAGAAGTTTGCTGATTTAATGGGCACGTGGCCGAGTGGTTAGAACGTTCTCTTTCCAACCATGAGACCCAGGTTCAAATCTCACTATGTTTTTGGATAGTAAAGGTGCTTTGGAAATACCACAGATTAACCCAGTTCTTGTGAGTGAAATTGGAACTATCCGTGAGCCTTTGATGGTTCTGATAGCAGTAAGTCACAAGTCATCATGACCGAAGGTTTGAGCGCACTGACCTTGTTCAAACTGTTGATGCTCTCTCTCTCCCAGAAATTGTAACTAAGTGTAGTTGCAGTATAAACCACAGGTGTGCTCTGTGGATGTTGAACAAACACAAATTGACCTGAGCAGGCGTTTGCAATAGGGATTGGCTAGCTGCCCTAGCATACAGACATATTCGGATATGAACGCGCCAGACATATTTATGAGATTAGCTTAGTTTAAAAGAGAACAACAAGTTGGGGATTATAAATTCACCAGACGGTTGATTTTCTAAGCGTTACTTAGATGTATTTTAAAGCTGAAAGTATGGATCAGGTCAAGATCGAACTCACTACCAGTCGTAAATGTTCTATCCAGTTTGAGGTGCCCAAATACTGATTTTCTAATAGTGGCTTTATATGGCACAAGGCTGAAAGTATGTGACATCCTGCGAGGATTGAACTCCGGTCTGTTGTAATGATCTGCTAAATGAACTTAATGACCATTGCCCTATGTCAAAGCACGCAAAGTTTTGATTTTTTTTTCTCTCTCTCAGAAATGTGAAAAGATTGAAAAGAAAAATCCTGTGATATGAGCAATGGAGACTAAGTGTAGAATTACTTAAAACATTCCAAATATAGTGGCAATTATTTGGAGAGTAGAGATGATTGGAAAGGACGGGTATTTGTTTGGCCTTTAGCTTGCCCGAACAAGCTGACAATTTGGGTTCTTTTTTTTTTCTTTTGTCTTGTTTTCTGTCGTTTTATGATTGTTTTTGTTTCAATTTCTTTTGCTTGTTCTTTTCACAAGGAGTCAATTTTATTTGTCATGCTAACAAGAGAAAATGGAAGAGTGATTCCAGAGAGTTGCATATTCCTAGAAAATTAATAAGAGGAATCAACTAAAATGGAAATGAACAGAATAATCACGATAAGAAAGAAAGAAAGAAAGAAAGAAAGAATGTTAAAGCAAAGAAGAAAGAAGGGAGAAAGAAAAAGATGAGAGAAAGAAAGAAAGAAAAATATAAGTAAGGAAATAGAAGAAAAATAAAATAAGAAAGAAAAAAGGAAAAAGAAAGAAAAATAAGATGAAAGAAAGAAAAAAATAAAAATAAAATTAAAGAAAGAAAAAAGAAGAAAGAAAGTTGTTTACGTAATCTATTATAAAGAAAAGAAAGAAAAAAGAAAAGTGATAAAAGGAAGAGATTGTTACTGGTAATTTGGTACAATAAAGAAAGCAACCTTAAATGAGGAAGATGCAGCACAAGTTTCCTTACTTTCTAGTCTAATGTTGGTAACAGCCTTAATTAGAAAATTCTTAATCAAACATTCGTGACGACTCATATAACTGTTAAAATGTCATATGACTAACACATGCGAATGTGTGAGAAAATAATACATATCATTGTATGTATACGCTACTTGTAACATGTTATGCTTATATATGAATGTGTAGCATTTTATACATATGTGTACATGCATGTGCATATGAATGTATTCGTATATATATATATATGCATATATAAGTCCAAAAGGAAACAGCTTGATGGTAAAATCCCAAAGATCTGATTAATATTAATTGTTGAAAATTAAATATTAAAACTGATCCGGTCAGAGAGCCCAATGTAATTAAAATTATTTATTTGCAGAGCCAATTTATATATTTTCAGATAAAAATTCAAAATTTAGAGGATCGTATGATTTTTCATAATATTAAAATTCGCCGATGAAGCGAATTCAATTCGCTGAAATGATCATGATGATCCTGTGAATTTTTAATTTTATAAATATAGACAGCATATGTTCATTCAAACATGTTTCACTGAATAATATAGACATATTGTGTCTACTTATTTTTATACTTTCCAGTTGTCTAATCAGTTTCTTGATGTTAAGATGAAATTCATTAAGGGTGGCGGCGTAGTTTTGTTTAACCCAATTTCTGTTCAGGGGTAAATTACAAATAAGTCTGTCTTTGTAATTTAATTAAAATAAGTTTATCATTTTAATTTAATTACAATAATTTTGTTTTTGCAATTTACCGCTGAAGATGATCTTAGAAAAGGTCGAAAGTACTTGGGTTAAAATATAGAATGATGCCTTCTTGATGATTTTCATCTTAACATCAAGAAACAGATTAGACAACTGGAAAGGATCAATATAAAATATGAGTAGACTCAATATGTCTATATTATTCAATTAAATATATACATTTTATATATATATTTATATATATTACGGAATTCAACGGAAATCCACTAAACTGGCATTAGCCGACATATTTGAATTTCTATTTAACATTATTATTTTTAACGGATACTCGTATTTGGGTGGAAAGTCTGTTCATTCAGTAATTAATTTGAACACTCTCGGCTACTGGCGTGTGTTTACATTGTATATAACACGCTGACGTCCGCCTTCCTCTACCGAGCGCCCATAGCTCATTGGTAGAATCGCCGATTATGTCAATTCGGTCGGGTTTCAATCTTGGCTAGAAGCAATCAGATGTCTAACCGTACTGATGAACAGTGATACAGTGAAACAGGACTGTCTGCGATGACTATATTGAGTTCTACCGGTGGCTGGCGTGTGTATACACCGCATATATGTAACACACTCAAATTGTTTCCTCTCTCATTCCGTGTGCCGATGGAATAGGCACTTCGACTGACACCAAATCGGTTGAGTTTCGATCCTGGCTGGAGTCAAGCGGATGTCTATCTACACTGATGCGGTGTGATACAGCGAAACAAGCTTGTATGTGGATGACTAATATATATATATATATATATATATATATATATATATATATATATATATATAGTTAAATAGTACTTTATAATTTCCACTTGCCTTAATCCTTTGAGAAATCCATTAAAAAATAATGATGTTAAACAAAATATATATATATATATATATATATATATATATATATATATATATAATCGTTTTCCTTCAAGCAAGGCAGTACTGCCACTGGTGCGCAGAGGGCTACATAAGAAGAGAGCGAAGAGAAAGAGGAACCGGTTGTGTGTGTGTGTGTGTGTGTGTGTGTGTGTGTGTGTGTGTGTGTGTGTGTGTGTGTGTGTGACTAAACATCAATTGTAAGAAGCCAAAATCAGTGGTATCCAGTAAAAGGATCATCCCAACATGCGAATTACAAATTGGAGACATGAAAATGAAGCAAATAGTAAGCTATTTAGAAACAGGAAAATTTCGTTACAAAGAAAATAATAAAACTGTTATATAATATCGGTCCTCCTATATGGCTGCGAATGCTGAACAATCTTATCACAGATGGAGAAGAGACTTGAGGCAATAGAAATTTGGTTCTACAGAAGAATAGTGAGAATATCCTGGACCGAACATGTGAACAACGACGAAGTTTTAGAGAAAATGGAAACAAAATGGACACTTATACTTAGCGCCAGAAAGAGAAAATTGGTTTTTCTTGGGCACATAATGAGGAAAGAAAACTTGGAGAATTTGACACACAGGGTAGAGGGTAGAGGAAGGCAACGCATGACTTACAAAGCGAGCAATCTGGAGAGATAACAAAACGAGCTTTAATAAGAGTTACAAAGGAGAGTAAATTGTGAGAAGCCATGATCCTATGCGTCCTGAAGGGATAGGACACATAGAAGAAGAAGAAGAAGAAGAAGAAGAAGAAGAAGAAGAAGAAGAAGAAGAAGAAGAAGAAGAAGAAGAAGAAGAAGCCATAAACACGTGTCTCTGTCGAAGTGCGCCTGTTGTGAATGTGTTTGTAGCTAGCGTGTTTTAAAAAAATAGCATTTACTTTTATTGTTCGCTTGCATAAAGGCGCTTGCACGTGTATATATTAGTCTGCCCATATATACACGTGTTTTAAAGAGAATTGAAAAGTTGTCATTCATGTCTGAGATTTTCCTTTATCGTTCCGTCCAAACAATATCATTCAACGCTTGCGCAAGGAGAGTGCATGAGGAAATAAAACCATGAATGGAAGAACCAGAAAGATTGCGCATGCGTACATGACTGATAGCCATTTACAGCTTGCATCCCTTCAAAACAAAGCCAAAAAGCAGACAACCGTTACCCACGCAATTAGAGTGTAAATAACAAGGCCGTATTATTTGAAATATCACTGAATAATTGTCGGTCGGTTGCTTTGGTAAAAAGATCGTCAACTAAAAGTCATTCGGTTGCGAGGATTTACTACAATTAAGATATCAATTAATCCGCCATTGCTGTCAAAAATCCTTCTTTGACTGAAGTGTACATACATGCGTGTACACACACATGTGTGTGCATATGCATGTGTGTGTATTCTGTTTATAGATGAGTACGAACTCAATATAAAATTCACGTTTCTAATGTGTACGGGTGAACAATTCCTGACCTATAACAATCCCTCTTTTCTGTACGTGGATCAATTAGTCCGTAGCCTGACACGAAGATTTTGCTGAATCTGAAATTATTTGTATATAACAATGGTTTGCTAAGTTTTCCTAGCTGCCACTTCTTTGGCTCCCTGGCCCCATCCTTAGTGCTTCTTCCCAATCCCATATGAAAATACTTCTTTCTCAGTATGAGGTATACTGCAAATTCAAAACAATCCAATACCAGATGAATATCCGCTGCTATATCGTTGCACCTACAAATCTAGAGTAATTTCCCCTCAAACACGTCTGCTGTCTGTGATCTGACTGGCGGGTGGCGTGTCATGTCCAGATAACTTCAGCAAAATACAAACAAATATTCGGACATTGGGTAAACAGAAAATAAAAACATGCGTTCGTGTATTAGACGTGTGTTAGTTTTATTCTTTGTAAAATATGCGTGTTCATCTTGTTTGAGTTTGAGTTTGAGTTTTGTTGAACGGCATATCAACCTCTGTGGGTTATTTAATGCCAAAAAGGTGGGGTTTTAAGGTATTTTTTAAATGTTCGGTGATAGTGAGGTTTATTTCGTCAGATTTTAATTATTTTTTTGTTTTTATTTTTTTTATTTTAGAAAACTGAAAATGTCTTCTAGTTTTGTATTCAAAATGTTTTGCTGAGAATATTTTTTTCCTTCAAAAATGTGTTATGTTAATAATTTTTCCTTCAAAAATGTATATTTTTCTATAAATGTTTATTTTATGTATATATTTCTATAAAAGTGTATTTACTTTCATAATGTTTTGACCCCAGTTTGGGGGTTAACTATTTGCCCATAGCTGGGACCATAACAGGTGCGACCACTTGGGAACAATAGCAATTAAGAGGTGGTTCCATGCTCCTCACAACCTCCCAATCAGAGGCCTTGCTGCCGGATGCAGTTTACTGTCATGCTGTTTATTTAGTGTAAGCGACTTATATATTCACACATAGATTATGTAAAATATAAAAATAAATAAATGACGTAAAATATTACTTGCTTTTTTAATGCCAACTTGCTACCCATTACAACCACTTTTCTCTAATTGCCCTTTTTTAATTGTTGTTTTTTTTGTTTTTGTTTTTTTGTTTTTTGTTTTTTGTTTTTGTTTTTGTTTTTTTGTTTTTGTTTTTTAACCACCGCCTGAATCTTTACACCCGGGTATAGATTGTTTGAATTGTGTCATGTTATCTATGGAAAACATTAAGTGTATTAACAAAGAATAAAATTTATTTATTTTTCTTGTCACTATGCAATAAACAATGAAATTGGACAGCAGTTACCAAGTGCCACGATACAGACACTCACACACACGCAAATGCGCAAAAAGAAATCATTATCGAATCACAACAAGTAATAACGTTTAAAATAATTTTAAAATCGTCTCTATGCGGCATCGTTCCTTTTATGCAGGGCCTAAGGATAAAAGCGGCACCTCGGGCGCTTTATTCAAGAACTAACAGAACTAAAACTCCATAGTACCGAGCATGTGTGCTGTCTTTCATTATTTTCTGCTATGTTGAAAAATAAATGTTTTAGTATAAGCCTAAAGGCATTTTCAGATATTTACCTGTATATAGTAACTTACTAAGCATAGTTGTGGCACAAGTTTGTAAGCAAAAAGCACTCAGTAAGAAATGAACGCACGACTTTGTTGTAATTAATCAAGCGATATAAACTTGTTAACCATTATGCCACGTGAAAGGGCTGAATATACAATTATGTAACACTGCTGTTCACTCTGTAACGCTTAACCCTCTAGGGCCATTCGTATCATATTTGATACAGTATGAAAACAAGCCTTGAAAGAAATATTTTCCTGAAAAATTTTTTAAGAGAAATATTTTATCAATTTTAAATGAAAGCAGTACTGACTGATCACTCAATGAATACCAAATGTTTCCTTATAGGGAAATACCAAATGTTTCCTTATAGGGAAATACTGTATCAAATATGATACGAATGGCCCTAGAGGGTTAATTACATGACTAACAATAACTAATGAAAATCTACTTTTTCTTCGCTTTTGATGATTTTTTTTATCATTTCGCCCCAAGAAAGACGATAATACAAATTTTCCGGAAGACAAAAGATAGCGATTGACGTTTCATTTAAATTTTTGAAGATTTTAGGTGGCAATGAAACAAGAGATCGAAAGAGATTTCCATGAATGAGAAGTACGAAAAAATCTATCAGAATTGAATTTACGGTTACATCTCGCTGTTTCAACAATGAAAGGATGAGACTTAATTGCCAATCTAGTAAATCCACCTAAATTTATGCGGTCGAGGTAGTAAGGAAGAGAGCTCATTACAACAATTGCCATGAAAATATTTATAAAACGGACAGAGGGAAGCCACGTCATGGCAGCGGGAAAGTAACCATGTAAAGATTGATTACATTGCACAGCCTTCGTTAGATTTTGTCGAAAATTTCGAGATATATAGTAGGAGCACCCGACCAGCTATGGCAGCAATATGCAATGCACGGACGAATGGTAAACTTATAAACGTACAAAATGGCTTCCGACGAGAAATATTGTTTAGTACAACATAGTGAACCTTCTTAACAGCAGATCTGGCAATTGATTCAAAGTAATCATCGAACTATATATCAGTAGAAAACGTGAGGCCAAAAAGGCGCAATGCGTTGCTTTCTTGGAGATTAGCATCAGCCATGCTGGTGGAGAGGAAAAAGATCTTCTAAGGACAGAAGTTTTGTTTTGAGGTGTTAATATTTATAAGCCATTTTTTTGTCCCAGTTAACAACAGATTGGAAGTCATTTTCGAGGGAAGCTGCCAGTTTTACTTTGTTAGGCTGACTATTAATGCAGGAATAGATAGTTGTATCACAAGACATATTTGAATGTATTTCTATGGGAAAATTGTTTGCAATGTTTTAAGAAAACTTTACAGTAAAATCATATTTGTTTCTATTCCTATTATGTCGATAATTATTACATTGATTGCTGACCCCTGTAAATGAAATATACAGACTAAATGTCGAATTGTACCCAAACAAATTTTAGTTATAAAAATATATGCATTGGAGTAAAAGTTGAATAACTGACTACGCCTTTTTAGGAGCGCATAGACAAAATGCTGTGATTGGTTTAAAAATAAAAATAGTCTTTTTTTTTACTTCTTTTGTTGTTGTCGTTGTTGTTGTTGTTGTTATTGTTGTTTTTCTCAAGTCAGAAATATTATTTCTACCTACGCATTGTATTATGACCCTTCTCTCTTCGGTCGGCAAATATCAAGGCAGATGAACAATTTTTAACATTTAGTTTCATTTTGTTTGTTGCTCTCGATGGGCCTGATAGGTTAGGGGCTTTTAAACGGTGTAAAAGATAAATGTTGATTGTGGCTTTTATGGGACGAATAAACAAAATCAAATGATTGGTTTAAAAGTCAAAAAAGAATTTCGGAAAAATTAAGCTTTTTTAATTGTCATCCTTCCAATCCGGGCAATTACTCAAAGTAAAAATTGTTTTGGTTACAGCATGAGCCGAGAGGTACCGAGGTTGACAACTCAAACACGTTAAATTTATGCTTACGTTAATTGTTAAACTTTATATATATATATATATATATATATATATATATATATACAATAATCCTATTCTTTCACTAATGTGAACATTAATTATTGACAAGACTTTTTTCGCTCATTTTAATTACACAATGTACAAATCGAGTGCAGTAATTGCTGAAAGGAATGTCTTGCTAAAATATTCAAAATTTATTCGAAGAAATATTTTTATACACCACCAGATAATTAATTTTCTAAACGCAACTTAGATGTGGCACAAGGCCGAAAGTATTACGTACCCAGTGAGGATCGTATTTACTACTCAGCTGTAATAGGTTCTAGCGAGACAAGCTTGTTAACCATTACACCACGTCGAGGTGCCATCACACTGCCACAGAGATTTCTTTTGCTAATCGAGAAATTGTCAAAAGCAGAATGAAAAGATTGTAAAATAATAACTGTTAGTGGATACTGATAAAAGAAAATAATTAACCCTTACCTATTTATTTTTAACGCCATGTGCCTTCAGGAAGTAGGCAACTAAGGATCTCCACTGCTTCGTTTTCAAGCTGTTCTTTTGTTACCTGACTTCGCTCTTTCTTTCGAAAACTGAGTAAACATTCTCCATAAATTTGCTTTTATTTTTCATAGCAAATTGCTTAGTTTATTTTGTTTTGACTTTGTGCATTTATTTATTTACTAGCAGTATAGCCCGGCGTTGCTCGGGTGTAATGAAAGCTTTACAACTAATCCATGGTCCTGGAGCTCAGACTCTTTGGACGTTGGCACGAAAGACTAAAAAGCAATAGTTGTTTTCAGTTAAAGCGAAACCGTAGACTGAAAAAAAAATGAATGGATTTAAGTCAAGTTTTGAAGTTTGATGAGAATCGGATAAAAATTGTGCATTTGTATAAAGGACATACAGGCAGATAAACAGACACACACACAAACATCTTGCCTTTTATATATATATATATATATATATATATATATATATATATATATATAATCGATTTTCTGCACTATTGTAAGAACTGCAACCTTGAAACTTCTGAATATCGTTTCTTATATCTTTGTCTATGAGTGTATCAAATTTGATTAAAATCGGACCACTCCTTCTATAACCCGATTTTTTTCGATTATCGATTTTCGATATTTATCTGGGGTACCTCGATACAAAACCTAGCTAAGAACACTCGCAGACGCTTATAGTACAACTGTAAATTTTCAAGAAAATCGGTTCAGCCGTTTCGGAGTCTATAGTTAACGGACACAGACACACACATACACATACATGCACACACACACACAAAGTTCCATTTATAAATAAGTTTAAATTATTTTATTTTGTTTTCTTCGTGTGAGGATTTCTATTAATTTGCATCAATTACGCTTTCAATTTTCGCCTCGTTTCCAATCTTGCAGTACAGGTTACTTCCCGTTTCCTCTCTGTCCTTCTTACCTTGAGTATGTCCTGAGAGTGTTAAATTCTCCAGGCCCTCTTTTTTCATGATATATCACAGAAACCACCTCTTTCTGATTCTAATTAAAACTTTTTTTTAATCATTTTACTCCAAGTAAGTCGGAATCGATACTAGTATGCAGGGAGGTTACAGTGAGAGAAAAGACTGGGTACTAGGGGTATTGAAAAAAGGTTAAAAGATTAATAGGATTCAAGAAGATAGAAGATGGCAGTTGATGTTGCATTAAAAAATTTGGAGATTATAGCTATCAAGGAAGCAAGTAAACGGAAGCGAGTTCCACAGGTGGGAAATGCGAGAAAAGAAACTTGGAGTAGTAGTGACAGTTGCATTTAATTTTATTCAAAATAATTAAATGCAACTGTCACTAGACCTAGACCTAGACCTGGGACCTAGACCTAGACCTAGACCTAGACCTAGACCTAGACCTGGGACCTAGACCTAGACCTAGACCTGGGACCTAGACCTAGACCTGGGACCTAGACCTAGACCTAGACCTGGGACCTAGACCTAGACCTAGACCTGGGACCTAGACCTAGACCTGGGACCTAGACCTAGACCTAGACCTAGACCTGGGACCTAGACCTGGGACCTAGTCCTAGACCTGGGACCTAGACCTAGACCTAGACCTAGACCTGGGACCTAGACCTAGACCTGATACCTAGACCTAGACCTAGACCTAGACCTGGGACCTAGACCTAGACCTAGACCTAGACCTGGGACCTAGACCTAGACCTGGGACCTAGACCTGGGACCTAGACCTGGGACCTAGACCTAGACCTGGGACCTAGACCTGGACCTGGGACCTAGACCTGGGACCTAGACCTAGACCTAGGACCTAGAACTGGGACCTGGGACCTAGACCTGGGACCTGGATGCTAATCTAGTAGCACGCAGAAATTCATATGGCCACTCCCCAGAGGGAAAAGTTCGTCAAAGCAGCTACCATTAAAATATTTGTAGAAAATACAGAGGGAAGCCACGTTAAGACGGTGAGAAAGTGACTGATGTCGAAATGCCAAGTCAGGATCTATTATATTGCAGATCCTTCTTTGGATTTTGTCGAGAACCTCGAGATGAATAGCAGGAGCACCGGACCAGATATTGTAACAGTATTCAATAAACAGACGAATGGTAGATTTATAAATGTGCAAGATGGATTCTGACGAGAAAAACTGTCTGGCTTCCCATAGAGACCAAACCTTCCTAGCAGTAGATGCAGCTATAAATCCGATACATTCGTTCCATTTCAAGTCAGTAGAAAAAGTGAGGCCAATGAAGGGGTTGTTTGTTGACCTCAAAGAGACTTGCATCAGCCATACTGATGGCTGACATAAAGTTTCTCTGTATTTTCAATATAACGACAAAAATTATCTTCTTCAATCTGTATTATTTCATCAACACAAATCGGATCTTTTCAAACTTCTCTTCCCCTCCAATACTTGCGTGTTCATTTTCTTCGTTTTTTCTGTTTCGCAGACCATCTTGCACTCCATAATGAACAATTTGCTACAATTGACTCGAATCCCATAATGAATAATTTGCAAAATTCGGGGGGTGTTTCCCGCATTCAAGCAAGGTTCTAATATTTCCTTTAACCCTCTGGGGCCATTCGTATCATATTTGATACAGTATGAAAACAAGCCTTGAAAGAAATATTTTCCTGAAAATTTTTTTAAGAGAAATATTTTATAAATTTCAAATGAAAGCAGTACTGACTGATCACTCAATGAATACCAAATGTTTCCTTATAGGGAAATACTGTATCAAATATGATACGAATGGCCCTAGAGGGTTAACATATGGAAATAATATTTTCCGATTTTTTTTTTTCTTTTTCATTTCAGCATTATTGATTTTGTCGCACTGGCTTATTCCTAAGGACTTTTATCCATCTCCATTCTCCAGAGACATTATTATTACTATTATTATTATTATAAAACAAAACGTGAAAACACGGAACTGAAATATCAGAGACGCTACTCGTTTTCACTGTGGAAGAAGAAACAAAGCAAGAAAGAAGTGCAAACACTATGGAAAATATGTAAACAAACACTGGTATGAACATCACCCAGCACCGGTTACAGAAATAGAAGCTGTCACCATCTACACAGACAGAAAAATATAGGAGTGGTTAACGTCTGTTTCAGGGAAATCAAAAAAATTGTCAATTTCAAATCTTTCTCTTTGTATTCCCTTACTTTTAAAAAGATTTATTAATAAAAATATCAGACAGACTAGTTATTATTATTATGTCATTTTTCATCATATTTCGATTTCTGCTATGGTCGCACTACCAACCATGTCTGCGGCAGGTCGTGGCGTGTTGTTATGGCTCCATTTCTTGTTTTTTCTATCTCCCCTAACATCCCTAGCGTTACATAGACAAAGTTCTCCTTAGTGTGTGGGCTGTACATAACAAGACAATTTTTTGTATATCTCTTAAGCTGGAGTTTCCAGGGATTCTTTCAATGTGTTGTTTTGTTCCATTTTGTATCATTCCAAGTGCACCTACTATCACTGGCACAACTCTTGTTTTCAATTTCCACATTTTTTTCTATTTCAATTTCCAGGTCTTTATATTTTGACAGTTTTTCAAATTCCTTGGTTGCTATGTTACAATCCGCTAGACAAACCATATCAATTAATAGACAAGTTTTTTCTTTCTGGTTTTTAACAATAATGTCCGACCTATTTGCTTCAATTTTTTCTTTCTGTGTAGATGATGTAATCCCATAGAATGGTGACAGCTTCTATTTCTGTAACCGGTGCTGGGTGATGTTCATACCAGTGTTTGTTTACATATTTTCCATAGTGTTTGCACATTGTCCAATGTAAATATTGCCCCACTCTATCGTGGCGATTTTTATATTCATTTGGGACAAGTACAGAACAACCTAGTTATTATTATTATTATTATTATTATTATTATTATTATTATACAAAAATGTGAATAGCGTTACTAATTTATTTACTGAAATTATTTCAGCGTGTGTACCAGAGTGTTTTTAACACTATCAGTCCATTTCACATTCACAAGTACCACGATAGAAGAATTAAGCGTGATTTAAAAAAAGATTATTGTTACGCGATATTTGTCCTCCTATTTGGCAGTAAATACTGGAAAATCTCAAAGATGAAGAAAAGGATGGAGCAGCAGAACTTTTACAGAAGGATGCTGAGGAAAACCAAGGAAAGAATATGTGAGCAACGATTAAATTTTAGAGAAAATGAAAACAAAAAGGAAATATATACTTAACATCAGAAAAGTACGTTTGAATTTTCTAGAGAATATAATAGAGAAAAAGAGGTTGGATAATCTGATACACACATGGTAGATTGAAGGTAAAAGGGACAGAGGAAGTAAGCGTGAGTAAATGGATGGCAGAACAAGGTTTAAAAGAAATCAAAAAAGACATACAAAAGTCAAGAAATCGTGGAGAGCCATGTTTGTCTATGTCCAGAGGAGACACGGCACATAAATAAGAGGATTTTGATCACGATAATCATATGAATTCTTCATCGTTTCTGTTCTCATTTTTATTCGTGCACTTTCATGAGATTGGTTTGCAAAAAAAGATCATCCTCATAAAAAAATTCAGTATTCGAAATGCTAGCTTTGTCCCTGAACAAAGAACTCCAGGCCTCAGCAAAGAAATGTAACTAATTTAGCCATTATAAATTAAACCATTCTATGTTGTCAATTATTCTCTAATAGATATGAGCAAACATCCACCACTAAATCCATCCCTCTTTTATTAAATAAAGCTTGTCTTGCTAGATCAATTACTACTGAGTAGTAAGTTGGATCTTCATAGGGAGCCCCATATTTTCCGGCCTTGTGCCACATCTACGCTGGGTTAAGAAAAACTTTTCAATCGCTCCTTTGCTTTTTGGCTATCAAAAAATTGTAGTATCTGCTATCGGGCGGATAAACTGCATTTCATCGCACAATTGCGTCTCTGTCTGCGAAGGAGAGCAATTCAGTTGTGTCTCAATCTGCAGATAGAGCAAAAATCAGTTGTGTCTCTGTGTGCGCGGATAAAGAGCAATTTAGTTGCGTCCCTGTGTGCAGACGGACCTCGACTCAGTTGTGTTTGTCTCTGCGGACGGAGAGCAAATCAGTTGTGTGTCTCTGTGTGCGGATAAAGCGCCACTCACTTGTGTGTTTGTCTGCGGATACGGCGCAAGTCAGAGGTACGGACGGAGGGCAACACCTTTCTGCGAAGGAGCGCAACTCAGTTGGGTCTCTGTGCGCAACTCAGCTATGTTTCTGTTTGTGGATGGATCGCAACTGAAAATATTTTTGAGAGGTGCTCGGACTCAAGAAATAACTACCTGCGCCAGTACTTTAACCCCATCACACTGGGCTATTTTTTAACATGCGCACGCCCTTGGGCTTCCTACATAAAACTGAGCGGGTGTCACATCCTGCTAGAGTTAGGTAGCAAGAAGATACAATCCGAGTTTATTAAACAGGAACGGATGGCAATGAAATTTAAAATATACTAAACACGGTAAATTTTAATTTGTCCGAAACAAGAAAGATTGTAAGTTAATTATACAGAAGCATATAATGTTAATTCATTTGTTTTCATTTCTAATTTGCATTTGAGACTTACATTTTAAACTTGAATTTATCACACTGGATAATAAATATCTCCATCAATAATTCTCACCTTGATATGATAGTAGATGTTGCGTATTCATGCAATCCAAAGAGATATAGCAGCGGGAGTATTACTCTTGGCAGGCTCGACTAATGTGGTAGTTTGTACACACGACCCATCGCTAATGATACTGGAAAAATGATAGGTTCCCTGTTCCGCTTCAGTAAGTAGCTGACTCCTCGTGTTATCATCTATCAGGTCTAAAATCGAGTACTGCCGTCATATATGGGTAGTAGAGGCTCAGTCTTCACTTTCCGGTTCCTGATAGAATCCAAAAGCGTCTCCATGTCTTTGTGTATGGCAAATGATTTCCAGACCTTCAACCCCTTTCTCACAGGTAAAACGCAGCAAGCCTCTTGCTGCCCTATCTCCATTTCCACGGGCAATGTTCAGATAAATAGCATTCCTTAGTTTCACCAGGTCTAACCTTAAAGGATAAAACCCGCCATGCTATGCACATTGTAGCGGACAATTATTCGCTTCGTAACACGCCTTTCGGATTTCAGTGTCGCATTTAAAACACTTCCCAGATACTAAAACTTCTGCACTTTTTCTAACAATCATGCATTCTATCTTCTTGTAGTTGAGGTTTAGTCCTTTATTCTTGCTTTACTTCACAACATTCTGTAGAAGGTTTTTATAGCTTCCTTTCTGTCTGCTTTCAACTCTGTGTCATCTGTATATCTCATTTTGTTAATATTATGGCTGCTAATAATGAATCCTGATTGGACATTAGTCATGCAAAAAATTTTTACTAATGCAATAGCAAAAAAACTTAAATGTTTCAATTAAAAAATTGACGACGATGGTAATTCTAACTTTATTTTAACATTTTATTTTTACTGATTTAAAAACATTTTTTTACGTCCGTTAACATAGTTAATCATATAAATAAATAAATAATCATAAATCATTAATACAGAAAACATAACCAATACATTTAAAATAATCCGACATATTTTGACAATACGGATAATCTATTGACACTACTAAAACGAAAAAGTGCTGATTTTCTTTTTTCTTTTTCTTTTTTTTTTCTTTTTTTTTTTTTGTGAATGTGAAAGTGAAAGAGAATGATAAGACTGAAAATTCACGTTGAATACACCGGTTCTCGCTCGATCACCGAAGTTAAGCAACGTTGAGCTTGGTTAGTACTTAGATGGGTGACCGCTTTGGGAATACCAGGTGCTGTAAGCGTTTAGTGGCGGATGTGCGTTGTGGTGCAGTGGATATCGGCTCGGAACGAGAAATCGAGGAGCCGAGTTCAAATTCCAGTTAAATCCATTGTATTCACTTACACACAAATACCCTTGCGAAAGGTATTAATCCGTTCCTTCCCTCCAGTTATGGGTTAAATAGCAGGACAGATTGGGTTCTATAGCCTTGGATGGCAACCAATCTACCGCAGAAAACAATAGCAACTTACTGCGTGATAATCATCTGCCCAGTTAGTCATGTCTCTTTCGAGACATGATCGCCCAAGCATGTTTCCCGTATAGCACTTAACTGACTGACTGGGGAAAGGACAAAAAAGAATAGCGTTCAAGAAAACCGAATATATCGATTGACGTTGAATTTGAATTTTTAAAAATTGTAATTAACAAGGAAGCAAGAAAGCTGAAGGGAGTTTGACAGGTGGAAAGTACTAGAAAAGAAACTGTTTCAGTAAAAGTGTCGGCAGCATCCAGCATTCATCAGTAAAACGATGGGACCTAATTGTCAATCTAGACGTACAATTAAATTCATGTATTCGGGGTATCAAGGGAGAAAACTCGTCAGATCAGTTGCCATGAAAATATTTGTAGAAAAGATAGAGGGAAGCCACGTCACATCAATGAGAGAATGACTGAAGTCGAAATGCCTGATAAAGATCGATTATATTACAGACCCTTCTTTGAATCTCGAGATGTACAGCGGGGACACCAGACCAGATATGCCAACTGTATTCAATGCACAGACGAATTGTAGATTTATAAATGTGCAAGATGGATCCTAACAAAAAATAGATTTCTGGCACGACACTGGACCAACATTTCTAACAGTAGACGTAGCAACTGATTTGATATAGTCGCTTCACTTCATGTCACTGAAAAACGTGTGCCTAGCTAGGGGTAGTGTATTGCTCTTCTGGAGTTTAACATTAGCTATGCTCATGACAGACAGAAAACTTTCTCCGTGGTGATTAAATGAATGTGGTTTTGTTTAAGAAGCGTTAAAACCTACAAGCCATTTTTGCCCCAGTTAACCACTCATTGGAAGTCCTTTTCAAAAGCAGTTGCCGGGTTTGCTTTAAATGGTTATTTCATCAGGGCATAATTACTTAGTTAATAACGGATAAGATCGGGAAGATTATTGATGAAGACCAGAAACGGCGTAGGTCCCAGGATAGAGCCCTAGGGAACACCTGCGTTAGTACGAAAAAAATCTGGAAGCGAGCCCATCCATCACGACCTTCATTACACAATTTCTTAGAAACGATTGAATTAATGTAAATATTCCCCCGAAGCTTTTGATTATATGTAAAAGACCAGCATGTCAAACCTTGTCGAGATATCTAGAGCCACAATCCGAGCTTTATTATTTTTATCTAGAGATTAATAGACAATAGAGTTATGGCCGTTAGCACATTGATATGTAATACCAATATATAAATAGATATGTTGTTGTTTTTTTTTTAATCATTTCACCCCAAGCAAAGCAATATAGCTACTGGTGTGCAGGGGTTTATAATGAGAGGTGATAGAAGACAGAAAAGAAAACAGTACAGGTGATGTTGTAAAAAGGGCAGAAGAGAGGTGGGGGCCACGGAGATAGAAGATGGCAATTGACGTTGCATTTAAACTTTTGAGGATTGAAGCTATCAGCGAAGCAAGCATGAGGAATGGAGTTCTACAGGCGGTAAGTGCGATGAAAGAAACTGCTACACTAGAATTGGCAGGTATATTTGTCAATTTTAACGGTAAAAGAGTGGGACCTAGCGGCCAATCTAGTTGCACGGGTAAATTGATGAGAGCGGGGCACTAGGGAATAAAGCTCGTCAAAGCAGAAATCGTGAAAATACTTATGGAAAAGACAGCGGGAAGCCATATTCCGACTGTGAGAAAGTGGCTGAATCAGGACCAATTATCTTGCAGATCATCATTTGGATTTTGTCGAGAACCCCGAAATGAACAGAAGGAGTACCTGACTATATATGGCAACAGTAGTCAATGCACGGGCGAATGTAATATAAATCTCCCAATATTTTTTTTTAATAATTTCACCTCAAGCAAGATGCAAGAGGTTACTGTGTGTGTAAGAATAAGAAAGAGAAAAAGAAAATGTCAGTGAATACTGGAAAATTTCTTCACAAATGAAGAGGAGACTTGAGGCAAAAGATATGCTGTCTTAAAGAAAGATGCTGAGAATGCCAGGGACAGAACATGTGAACATGGAAGAAGTTTTACTGAAAATGAAAATAAAAAGGATGCTTATAATTAGAATAAGAAAGTGTAAGTTGGAAATTTCTTGGGAACATAAGGAAAGAATGCTTGGAGAAGATGACACTCACAGGACAGATTAAAGGTAAGAGAGACAGAGGAAAGCGTGTTGTAATGGATAGCGGATCGGAATAAGACACTGGAAAGCCTAGTTCGAATTCCAGTCGGGTTCCTTACATTACTTGCACGCAATTAATCTATTAATCCCACTATCTATAGAATAAATAATAGAATTTCTTTTTAATCATTTCACCCCAAGCAAAGCGGCAATACCACTAGTATGCAGGGAGTTACAAGGAGTAAAAATAAAGGAAAAGACTGAGTAAAAAGAGGATTGAGAAAAAAGACAACAGATGAACAGGATTCAAGAAAATAAAAGATGACGATTGACGTTGCATTTAAATTTTTGAAGATCGTAGTTATCAGGGCATAAATGAAAGGGAGTTCCACGTGCAGAAAGTGAGAGAAAAGAAACTGTTTCAATAGAAGTAAGGGCTACATTTAGCTATTTCACCATAAACAGATAGGACCTAGATGTCAATCTAGTAGCATGCTTAAACTCATATAACAAGGACACCAGAAAAAAAAATTTCCTCAGAGCAGTTGTCACGAAAATATTTGTAGAAAAGACAGAGGGAAACCACGTCAGTCGGAGATAAAGTGACCGAAGTCGAGTTGCAAAGTCAGGATCGATTACACTACAGATCCTTCTTTGTATTTTGTGAAGAACCTCGAGATGAATGGTGCACCTGACCAGATATGGCAGCAGTATTCAACGCACGGACGAAAGTGGACTTGAAAAATAATCATTGTTAAAAAAAACCATGGTTATTCTAAAAGAAATGTTCATATATCACCAAAAAAAAATATAATCAAAAATATTTCAACTTTAAATACCCACAAGAATTTGGAAAACCGTAAAACAAACCAATCAATCGATCATTGTTTAAATGGATGGCAGAACATGAAGCGATATTAAAGGGGTAAATATTGCTTCGAGCTACAAAGGAGAGGAAGTTGCAAAGACATATTATCGCACACGTCCTGAAGCGATACGGCTCACAGAAAATTAATTCTATATATTCATATAAATAAAAGAATTAACGAAAAAAGAATATTGGAACCTTTTGCATTACCCAACTATGTGTCTACTTGAGACGACTTAGCAAATAGAATAACAGTATTCGTGGGTAGTTGAGTGCAAGCCAAGACAAAGAGCTTTGTGGTTCAACATATACAGATGGCGTTACTGCGAGGTGTGCTATCTAATGCTGTCGCTAGTAGTTAATAATAACGCTTTGTTTTTCGCTAGTTGTTATAGGGAAAATATTTTCTTTAGCGGGAAACAAGTTGTAGCGGTGGGGGGAGGGGGTCTGGTATTTTTTTAGATTTTTTCCTACTTATTATCTGTCTCCATTTTTTGCTTCTTCTTTCATCTTTAGCATTTCTTGGTTTTTCAATTACTTTCTTATTTTTCTTACCGTTATCTTTCCCTTGTTTTTCTTTCATTCTAAATTTCCTTTTTGTTCTTTAGTTTTTTTCTTCTGTTTTTCTTTCATTTATGCATTTGTTTCTTTCAATCGTTTTTTATTTCTTTTCTTCTTCATTTCTTTTTTTCTCTTTTTTTCTTTGTCGTTCATTCGTTGTGCTTTCTTTTCTTTATTTATTTTTTTATTCTGTCTTTCCTTTATTTCATCTCTTTACTACTTTCTTTTATTTATCCTAACATTTTTTCTTTATTTTTCCTCTTTTTCTTTGTTTTTACAGCTTTTTTCTTTTTATGGCTTTTTTATTCTTTCTTTCTTTTTTCTTTCTTTTTCTTTTCCTTTTCATTCGTGCTTGTTTCATCTTTATTTATTTCATTTTTTCTTTTATTCTAACTTTCATTTCTTCTTTTCGCTTTTATTTCTTTTCTTCATTCTTTATTTCCTTTCTTTTCTTTTATTCTAATTTTCTGTTCTTTCTTTTCTTCGTTTTATTTTTTTTTTAATCGTATCACCCCGAGCAAGGCGGTAACGCCACTGCTGTGCAGGGGGCTACGTCATAGTGAAAAGATTGGTAAAGAGAAAGCCGGAAACCACATCCTAAACAGGGAACAAGGGATGAGCCTCTTAACCTGTTCAATAGACATGGGTGGAGTGTGAACCGGGCGATAGATAGATCTATCTACTCCAATTGAAAAAAAAAGTGAGAAGATTGGTAAAGAGAAAACCGGAAACCACATCCTAAACAGGGAACAAGGGATGAGCCTCTTAACCTGTTTAATAGACGTGGGTGGAGTGTGAACCGGGATATAGATAGATCTGTCTACTCCAATTGAAAAAAAAGAAGTGAGAAGATTGGAAAAGAGAAAGTCGGAAACCACATCCTAAACAGAGAACAGGGGATGAGCCTCTTAACCTGTTCAATAGACATGGGTGGAGTGTGAACCGGGCGATATATAGATCTATCTACTCCAATTGAAAAAAAAAATGGTAGTAAAAGTCCAGTCAAGAGATTTCTGCTAAAACCAAAGAGAATTAAAGAAAGCCAATTAAACATGAAAGGCTTAAAATTTTAAAATTAGGCAGAAAAAAAAAAGTTTTTAAAAAAAAAATTCTCAACTCGACACGAGAGTCTTTTGTTTTGACATTGAAGGAACAATGTTTCATCAGGTAGTTAACGCTATTTTAAAAATAGTATTTGCTAAGTGATTTATCATAAATACTCAGATGCATTTCTATATTGAGCACTTTTCCAAATCAATGCTTCCATCGCTGTTAATACTTTCTTCGTTCCTTATAAATTTGGATATATAATATTACTAAGTTTTAACTTAGTCAGTCAGTTAAAGTGCCATACGTGATACACGCTTGGGCGATCATGTCTCGAAAGAGACATGACTGACTGGGCAGGAAATTATCCCGCAGTAGGTTGCCATTGCTTTCTGTGGTAAACTGGTTGCCGACCAAGGCTATAGAACCCAATCTGTCCTGCTATTTAACCCATAACTGGAAGGAAGAGACGGATTAATACCTTTCCCAAGGGTATTTGCGCGTAAGTGAATACAATGGATTCAACTGGAATTCGAACTCGGCTCCCCGGTTTCTCGTTCCGAGCCGATATCCATTGTACCACAACGCACATCCTTTAACTTAGTATAAGTCGAAAATGGATGAATTCAAAGATTAACGGTCTTCGAAATTCTTTCCTTGGAAAAGGTCACTAGCAGAATAAACAAAATTTCAAACTATCTGAATCGAACGTTTATTTCTCCTTTCTTTATTTCATTCAATCAGTTAAGTGCCATACGCGAAACACGGTTGGGCGATCATGTCTCGAAAGAGACATGACTGACTGGGCAGAAGATTATCCCGCAGTAGGTTGCCATTGCTTTCTGCGGTAGACTGGTTGCCGACCAAGTCTATAGAACCCAATCTGTTCTGTCATTTAACCCATAACTGGAAGGAAGAGACGGATTAATACCTTTCCCAAGAATATTTGCGCGTAAGTGAATGCAATGAATTCAACTGAAATTTGAACTCGGCTCCCCGATTTCTCGTTCCGAGCCGATATCCACTACGCCACAACGCACATCCTTTATTTCATTACTTCTTGTTAATTTCTTCTTTCTCTTTTTTTTTTCTTTTATTTGTTCATTCTTTTCTTCGTTTTTCTTTCTTTCACCTTCCTTTATTCCATTAATTTTTGTTTATTTCTTATCTTCATTGTATTTCTTTTCTTTTTTCTGTTTGTCTTTTCTTTTTTGGTGTCTTTTATTCTAACTTTCTCTTCTTTCTTTCTATCGTTTTTCTTCGTTTTCATTTCTTTATTTCATTATTTTTTTGTTTATTTCTTTTTTTTATTTGGACTTTTTCTTCTTTTTCCTTTTTTTTTCTTTTTTCTTTCTTCTTATATATATATATATATAATCTTCTTTCTTATATATATATATATATATATATATATATATATATATATACGTCAGATAAAATAAATTGCAAACATTGTGCCTGCTTATTTTTAATAAAATCCGTTCATACTCACGGATAATCTTTCGCGTATCATAATTGAAAGATGTCAGAAATGAGCTGTAACGCTGACAGATGTTATTATCATTCATTTCTCAATGTACCCAAGTACTTTCAATCTCCGAAATCATCTTCAGGGATTTGTGTGTTGTATTTTCCAACGTCCGTTTCAACTGAACAAACACTGAAACAGAAATGTCTGAACAGACAAGAGGACTCCGTGTTACGTGTGCAATGCAACATTTACCTATAAAATTACAAATATGAAACAGAGGTTTTTGTAAGAAATATTAAAAACAAAGTTGCCCACGTTACCAAGTAAGATACTGTGACACAATGGGATACAGCCATGATTAAAACACACACGAAACTATCTGGATCCGGCTTTATGACTGCATCGACAATAAACTAAAAAAAGAGTACCCTTGTCGCCATGTAGACTAAAGTGAAATAGATTGATAAATCAAAACTTACGTAAATTGTTCAGAAGTTAGAAAGTTTTGTGGGAGGGCTTACATAAAAGAGTTACTGTTAGAAAGAGTAGTTTCGAACCACACGTTGGTAAGTTGCGAGTCGTGATGTAATGATGCGCAGAGCAGAAATTCTCGCAGGCGAATAGATCTGGTTCGTTAGTCTGTCGTGAGAGAAGACAGTAACAGTAAATTTGCGCCAAATGCTACCTTTCTACGCCAGGCGAATCCATGAATAAATAACCTTATGTGTTGAAAACAGGATTCGCATTTTCACTTTCTCAACGTGGCATTATTTCTCCATTCATTCCTCTGTGAATATCTATCAGACCTTTGCAGATTTTTGTTCACACCGGAACAAACTGAAATCTAATTACAACGTATAGGTTAATTGGTGAAAAACTCAAATAGGTCTCAAGTGTATATTCATTATATGGGTTAAAAGAATCTTTATGTCTCTTGACTCTCAAAGTTTTTTATAAGACACTCTTATATTAAACAAATGTGGCCAGCTCTGGTTTAGAACTGAAAAGAATTAGATCCCTATTAAAAACGCTGTACTTGTAACCACGTATTAGAAAGGTATAATCTCAGATAATATTCTTCCTCTTGTGGTCCCAGGTTTTCTCAGTTCCTCTCCCATTTTGAACTGTCATCTAGTATTTTTTTCACCATTATGCTTTTAAATATATAATTATTAAAGCAAGATATGAAATTAAATTACTTCATTAATTACAATCCAATGAAAAAGGAAATTATTATTTTAGTGGATCATAAGGATTGAATGTTACTTAATTTTCTCGTGGTTAAAATCCCCCACAGACACACCTTAGATGTGAAATTCCTCTCCTGGGACGAGTTACTTCCCCTTTGAGAATTATTGAACGAGAATAAAGTAAGAAAGCCTAATATTCAATTCGTAATTAGTCATCTTCTTCGGCGTGTAACTGTTAACAAGCTTCAAAGATCATTAGTACTATAGGACCGGTTATCTTTCGGACTTGTATAGACTGAAGCCAAGAACCCCTCAAGCTTTTATAAATCAATGATTTTAATTTTCTAGATTTTATAACATCTACATAGTTTCATAAACTGAACTGATATCAATATTACAAATTCATATTTATTTTACTTCGCACGAAGCAAATTAAAGAAAATAATTTTTAGTGTGTGTCGTTGTGCTTTAAGTAGACGCCATGTTTGAATTTAATTCAGACTGTTTACATCTCAGACATAAAGCAATGACACTATTTACATTATTCGAACCATTGTCCACATTTTTATTATCATGTTTGCGACTTTTCGCCCGTTGTACGCTCCGGCCTTCTTCAGGTGCTAGGAATTTCGAATCGAACTCTTTATTTCCATCACTTTGGTTATATCATTCTCATTCTATGTTCGCGGCTACTTCTGGTAGCCATGTATTTATCTTCCTTTAACTCAACTCCCTAAGTTATTTCTTCACCACTGCTGTAACCTGGTATTGAACTCACAACTCTTTAGGTCAAGTCACTGGAACTAAACAATCCACTGGATATGAATACTAGGATTCATCATTTATCTCAGACATAAAGGAATGTTTTTAATTTTATACATTTGACAACATCTACATAGTTTTATAAACTGAAATAATAGCAATATTACAAATTCATATTTATTTTACTTTACATGAAGCAAATTTAGGAAAAGAATCTTTTAGTTTGTGTCGTTGTGCTTTAAGTAGACAGCATGTTTGATTTTAGTTCAGAATATTTACGTCTTAGAAATTTTTGTAAAGTACTAGCTTTCTAGGTGTTATAACTTCTAAATAGTTTCATAAACTAAAATGTTATAATTTTGACAAACACATAATTATTTTGAATATTTTATTGTTATAATGCTGTTTATAAAAAAATCTGTTTTTTTTTGTTTTTGTTTTTTTACTACGGTTGTGTTTAAATATGTGTTAATTTGGTTTGCAATAAATAATAAAATAGTGATATTTATTACATAATATTTTTATTTACAAACAAAAGATAGCTATTCTAGTTTATTTAAAGAATTTGCAATAGTTTACTTCAAGCTATGTAAATGTAGCTAAAATATATCACGATTAAAAGATATTCAAGATGGGTGTGGGCGAGTTCGAAAGTGGCTCTATCTGAAGGGGTGGGGCACAACTTCATTAGCCGAAGGGCCACAAAAAGCCATAATCCAGCACTGACCAAAGGTAAATTTGTTTCTCACTGTGTTTCTTATACTTGTGATCTTGTTCCGCATTAATGTAAGCTTAATAAATATAAATGTTAGAGAGATTTGTTCTTATTATTCAAAGACAGTATATACTGGATTAGGTACCTCCACTCATTTTCGATAACTAACTTTAAATTGAATTTTTTTTTTCCTGAAACTTTGATTTTAGTTTTAATTGAAAGCTAAATGATTAAATTTACTATTTCCAGTAAACAAAATACTCTGGTATATTTAAAACAGAAATTATATTGATTGGAATCTAAAATTTTGAGATTCTTTTTTTTATGTTTCAAGTTTTTGGCCATTTTTGACCGATCGACACATTTGTAAACAAAAGTTAATTATCTGTTTTAAAAATCTTGCATAGATAAAATATACATCCGGGACACATTATTTTTAAATTAATTTAATTTACACAACTATTACTTATTTGTAGCATTCAACTTAGAATAAAACTGTGTGTTACTTAATGACAAAAATGTGGGGGTTTAAGGTATTTTTTAATGTTCGGTTGCAGTGAAAAAATTGATTTAGTTAGATTTTGGTGACAATTTTTTTTATTTTAGAAAAATGAAGATGTCTTCTAGTTTTGTGTTCAAAAAGATATTGCTGGTAATATTTTTTTCCTTCAAAAATGTATTGTTGGTAATATTTTTCCTTAAAAAATGTATATTTTTCTATAAAAGTCTATTTTATGTCTTTTATATATTTTATTTATAAAAGTGTATTTTTATACTTTCATAGTGCTTTGACCCCAGTTTGGAAGTTAACTGTTTGCTTATAGCTGGGACCCTAACAGGTGCTACTACTTCGGGTCAGGGTAAACCTGGGAACAATAGCAATTAAGAAGTGGTTCGATGCTCCTCACAATCTCCCAATCAGAGGCCTTGTTGCCGGATGCAGTTTACTGTCATACCCAGGACCATCCAACAATTTGGACACCATTCCTTTATGATTCGAGTCTAAATGACAAATTGGTAACTCGAGTATTTATCATGATATGTCTGCAAATAAAAACCCGGAAGAACAAAACAAGATGATGTAATGCATACATGTATATTTCTGAAAGAAAAAAAAAGCTAAAATTGTGGCAACTTGGTGCAAAGAATACATCATTCCATTGTGCAAAAAAGACTACTTCCAGGAATATCACCATTGCTGAATTAACTTAGCAACAAAAGTAGCACGTATTTCGAGCCCTTTCTTTTTCAGCGGGGAAGCCCTCATTTTCGAGGGCTCCATCTTAAATACTTTAAAGCTTACGATCTGGCAATGTTGAGGTGAGGTCTGCATCTTTAATTTTTTGTTACTTCGACTAAGATTACATTGAGAGCGTTAAAATCTACTCAAATATCATTTGCATATTTCTCTGCTTTTATATGTCAATGGTTCCCAACCATTTTTGTCCATGCCCCTTATTGACATGAAGGAAACCTAAAAGGCCATTAACTTAACTTTCCTTAAGAACTGGAAACTGCCTCGATGAAACAGTAATATGATTTGATTTTAGAATTTTCCAATATTTATGAAAATAATATTGTGCTAATAATATAAATATATGTATCATGTACAGTATATACGTAATTATACATGTACATACATGTACACAAATATTTTTATGTATGCATATTGTCTAGGTACCTCCATTACATCACAAAAAACAGCATAGTATGAAGTAAAAAGGTCCAAAACTTAATAAAACGAACTTTATCCATCAAAATGTTTATAATATTATTAAGAGGAAAGATCAAAGTAATTTTTATTTATATTATAACATTTTTAATCCCTTTAACATGTTTGAATTTTGGCAGAAAATTTTGTTTTGATTTGAGTTAGCGTTGCAGAAAATGTTACGATTATTTACAATCGATCACGTAATTTTTACGTAACTCACTTTTTCGGTGACAAACACAAATGGATGAAATTAATTTTGAAATTGTTATTTTTTTTTTAAATATTGATGAAAAAGAATGTTTTTTTTAACTCTGTTAAATTCATGTAATTTCATGAAATTTTAATACATTTTAATTTCTGCAAATTATTTTTTATTAGTTAAACACAGAAGTCATTGGGGAATATAAATCATTTACTTTTTTTATTTAAAATTCTTCGGCACTATCCGAAAATCTGCTTCGAAGAGTAAAATAAAAAATATTTAATTTGATAAGCTTTTAATTGCTGGAATAAATAATAATCAAGGACATTATAGTATGAAGAAAAAAAAAATTTAACTACTAATAAAATTTTAAAAGAATTGTTTTCATTTTCTTATTATTATTATAATAATTCATAAAGTTTTTAAAATATTTTTAAAATCTTTTAAAGAACTGTTGTTCTTTTTTTAGGACAATTGATATTGAAGGGGTGCACCCTTCAATATCAGATTGCACCCTGTGGGTGGGGGGGCCCTACTTTGAAATATGTTAGAAATTTATCTGTTTTATAAGCTCTATAACTAGGCCAGTAAACAATTTAGGATATATTATTTATGCCAATTTTTTAAATTTCAGGACGTCTTTACACTACAGGCCCAGGGCCAGTTTAATCCGACCTCGAGTCGTCGTCGGCTTCATCTCGTAATCAAGAATTTAATTTCTTCCTTACTTTCTTTACGATGATAGTTTTGATTAGTAAAATCACTGCCAACGAAGGACTAGAAGCTTCCAGTTTCACCAAAACTTATTCCCGTCACTCATTCCCTAAAACCGTTTGGTTTGCATGATTTTTTTTTTTAATCATATCACCCCAAGCAAGGCGATAACGCCACTAATGCGCAGGGGGCTACGTAAGGGTAAAAAGAATGGAAAAGAGAAAGCCGGAAACCACATCCTAAACAGGAAACAAGGGATGAGCCTCTTCACCTGTTCAATAAACGTGGGTGGAGTGTGAACCGGGCGATAGTTTAGTCTATCTAAAGTGTGAACCGGGCGATAGTTTAGTCTATCTAAGAGTGTGAACCGGGCGATAGTTTAGTCTATCTAAAGTGTGAACCGGGCGATAGTTTAGTCTATCTAAAGTGTGAACCGGGCGATAGTTTAGTCTATCTAAAGTGTGAACCGGGCGATAGTTTAGTCTATCTAAAGTGTGAACCAGGCGATAGTTTAGTCTATCTAAAGTGTGAACCGGGCGATAGTTTAGTCTATTTAAAGTGTGAACCGGGCGATAGTTTAGTCTATCTAAAGTGTGAATCGGGCGATAGTTTAGTCTATCTAAGAGTGTGAACCGGGCGATAGTTTAGTCTATCTAATGTGTGAACCGGGCGATAGTTTAGTCTATCTAAAGTGTGAACCGGGCGATAGTTTAGTCTATTTGGATGAAAGTGAAAGAAAACTAGAGTAGAACAAAGCGCCGATGGCGTGAATCTGTTCAAGGTGAACCTCAACTTGCCAGGAAGGGAGCCACACACTTGATTTCATGACCTTCGTCTGCGGCACGCATGGAAAGAGACATGCAGAATCTAATTATGCAACTAAAACGGGCTACCGCTAACTCCGGCTTTGACTATTATACTTTAAAATAAAATAAAAGGAATTTGTGAACCTATCATTTGGTTTTTGTTTTCTTTTTCTTTTGTATTACAGTTTGTTTTTAATCGCTTCATCCAAAGCAAAGGCGATGATGCCCCTCGAACGCAGGAGATTACAGGGAGTGAAAGAGGATGAGGTATAATGAAGAAAGAACAACAAAAGTACAGGGAGACAGAAGATGATGACTAACGTCACATTTAATCTTTTGAAAAATGTAGGCGACAGAGAGACGGAAGGTGGCAGAGAAGCAAGAAATTAGAAAGGAGTTCTAGAAGCAAGAAGTACGAGAAAAGAATCTGTTCGAATAGAAGTGACGATCACAGCTAACTAGTTCAGCAGTAAAACTGTGAGACCGAGATACAAATGTTGTCGTGTTTATGAAGAAAAACAGTAAAGATCTATGTAAATTATGATTTGGTAAAACTAACACATTGGATTCAACTTATAACGGATATATTCATAGATCTTTTTTTTTTTATTAATTAATCAGCTTCAGGCAAAATAAAAACTTCGAAATCATTAATAAGATACGATATCACAACTGTGAGGATAATAACCTAAAATTTAATTACATTATAATTTACGGGGAAAAAAAGCGTCGGTGAGAAAGTGACTGAAGTCGAGATGCCAAGTCAAGATCGATTATATTGCAGATCCTTTTTTGAGTTTTGTCGAGAACTTCGACAAGTATAGCAGAAGCCACCGACCAGATGTGGTAACAGTATTCAATCGACAGATTAATAGTAGGTTTATAAATGTGCATGATGGATTCTAACAAGAAAACACTTTCTGGTCCGACACAGTGACCCAACCTTCCTAGATGCAGCTATAGATTCGATGTAATTGTTCCACTTCAGGTCAATTGAGAGAGTGAGGCCAATCATCCATTGTAATGGTTGGCATGAAAGTTTAGAAGCCATTAAAACAAAGTTCCTCATAAGAAGAAACCGAACTAAAAATATATAAAATCACCTCAACTATTTCTTGTATTTGCTCTTTTATCTGCTTTCTACATTTCGTTTACTTTTCCTTTGTGAACAAGTTGAATATTTTTTTATGATTCCACCCAAAGCAAGGCAATAAAGCCACTAAGATGTAAAGGATTATAATATGAAATAATATGAGAAAAATAAAATAACATTATTAAGAGGAAAGAACAATAAAATAAAAAGGTAGCGATTAGCATTTAATTTAAAAAGGTAGCGATTAGCATTTAATTTAAAAAGGTAGCAATTAGCATTTAATTTCTTGGAAAGCAAGAAGCCGGAAGAGAGTTTCACTAGCAAGGAGTACAAGAAAAGAAACTATTAGCATAGAACTTACGGTTACATCTAGAAATTTTAACCATAAAATTGTAAAATCTAGCTACCAGTCTAGTCCTTTGCTTAAATTCGTAAACCTAGGTACCAAAAATGAAAACTCATCAGAACAATTAGGTTGAAAACATTCATAAAAAAGGTACAATGAATGTATGCTACGGCGGTGGGAAAGTGGCCGATTCCGAGATGACAAGTCAGGACCAATAACATTGCAGATTCTTATTTCGAGTTTATCAAGAATCTCTAAATACATAGTAGAAGCACCAGACCAGATGTGAATGCAATATTCAATGCAGGGAAGAATGATAGACTTATTAATGTGAAATATATATTCTGGTGAGAAAAACTGTCTCGCACGACACATTGAACCAACTTTCTTAGCATTTATCCTAGGAATTGCTTCAATATAATCTTTTCACTTCATTTCAGTCGAAAACGTCAGCCCAAGAAGTTTCAATGAGTTACTCTTCTGGAGTCAGCATCAGCTACACTGATTTCAATACTAAATATTCACCGCTTAAACTTCCAAAAGTTAAAATTTGCATATAACTAAATCAAAGAAAACCGTAAAAAGAGGCTACCTTTAAAAATGAATTTTCTCTTTTTTACCCACTTGGCGTGTCGCTTAAGGGTTAAGTAACAAAAATGACTTCAGTAATAAACGTAATTTTAAACATTTGAAAACCACAGGAACACAAGATTTGTTAAAGATATTATGAGTTGGCCAAATCATTTTGTAAAAGGCGGTAAAGTTGATAAACAGAAATATTTCAATAATTAATTGCAACGAGTTCTTCCAAAGGAATGTTTTGTTTTATGATTTTCTATCTTGAACAGAACGACGTGTGTTTGTGTTGTTTTTCCGTTGGCAATGCGAAATAAGTAAAGGCAAGGGTGAGGTGAAAAAAGAACGCCAGCTAAAATAAAGTAACCCGCCGACATTCAACCGCATAATATTAAATGATGTCTGAAAACCGTCTGGTTGAGAAATGGACCCTCAAAAACACAGCAAGCTACCTTCAGAAATAGGTTCTGTATTTTTCATAAGTTTTTCTAATAAGCCCGAGTGGCTATCGTCTGTTTTAACTGCAAAATCGTTGGACGGGAACTATTTTCTGAGGTGGCAAAGCGTTCTCCCTCCGCGGCAGGTGGTGATGAGTCAGTGGTCTAAGCACGAAGACCAAACTACTGCCTTCATCTCAAGAGACTGCCGAAGAGTCGTACAGACGTGGCAATGCACACATCATTCCCCTTCATCTACGACTTCCAAAAAGCGTCGAACAGATCTTACTAACATCTCCCCAGGATATCCATGATGTCTTTTACTGATCCTGAAAACAGTCGGACATTACTGCTTAAGCATCTCCAGATGTACACACTGTCTGCCGAGAGATATAATGAGAGAATCTGTTATTGCAACAAATATGTGACTGACTGTTAAAGTGAAAGGATTTTATTTTGTTTGAAATGATAGCTATTCTATTTTAATAATCTATATCAACGTTAGATTAGTATTAACCAATCAATACACAAATTATTCTCATACATATAAGCACCTTATGTCTCTTTTTCCGATGAAGATGTCAGCAAATTTTGTGATTTTGTGCCATATATATATATATATATATATATATATATATATATATATATATATATAAACTTATTTATGAATGGAACTTTGTCTCTGTGTGTGTGTGTGTGTGTGTGTGTGTCCGTTACCTATAGACTCCGAAACGGCTGAACCGATTTTCTTGAAAATTTACACAGTTGTACTATAAGCGTCTACGAATGTTCTTAGCTAGGTTTTGTGTCGAGGTACCCCCGATAAATATCGAAAATCGATAATCGAAAAAATCGGGTTATAGTAGGAGTGGTCCGATTTTAATCTAATTTGATACACTCATAGACAAAGATATAAGAAACGATATTCAGAAGTTTCAAGGTTGCAGTTCTTACAATAGTGCAGAAAATCGATAATATATATATATATATATATATATATATATATAAGGCAAGATGTTTGTGTGTGCGTGTCTGTTTATCTGCCTGTATGTCTATTTTTTCAGCTCTTTTATTTTAGTTTTTGCTTCGGGTTTGGCTCTAAGTAGGTATAATTGTAGTTCTTAGTCTCAGCCATGATACCATTTACTCAGACGACTTATTTAGCCTTCAAAATTCAGTTTACGACGAAAAAACTTATTTGATATCGATAACAGGAAATCAAAATTTGACTTCTATCCATTCATTTTTCTTTCAGTCTACAGTTTTGCTTTAAGTGGAAACAACTATTGCTTTTTAGTCTTTCGTGCCAACAACCAGGACCATGGATTAACCAGGACACACATTAGAAAACTGCAAATGTTTACTGATAGATTCCGATTTTAGTTCTACATACTCACGCAAAAAGAAAGAAAAATACTGGATTTTAAAATTAAATACATATAAGTTAGGGTTAAATAGGGACTTAGGTGTTTTGAATCTTTATAAATATTTCAATAGTTAAACAATTTTTAGATACACTTAAAAAAAATTTCTTTAAAACAACATTTAAAATTATGATTAGAAATAGGTTTACGTTTACAAATATTAAAAACTCTATCGCTTTCTACGTCACGTGATGTAAACATCTCTCGACGAACGCCCTCGCGACGGACGTTTCTAGTTTAAATTTTAAAACCATTTGTTTCTGATGAAAGGCCCAGATCGGTCTGAAATATCAAATATATATATATAATAATAGAAATAAATAAATACTGTCAAAAAAATACATTTTTAAACTTACAACTTTTTAATAGTTTTTCCTATACATATTAAGACAGTATACGTGGATCATCATTATGCTATACTGTTAAATATAACAGACAATGAATGTTTATTATGTTTAATCATGAGCCATTCTAAACATCATATTTTGGCTTTAATTTCAGGTGAAGATAAGAAAAAATTGTTCAACAATTGGATATTTTTTATTATACTGGTTCTAAGCTTTCGGCTTCAGAGAGGTTGCAGAGACGTTAACATAAAGACATCCACCGTCTGCTATTCGGTGGCTGTTATCGTTGCATGGCAATGTTTTATGTCGACACAAGATAAAATCATCTTTGATGGTGGATGTATTTATGTTGCCGTTGATTCCATTAGGGGGTTGCCTCCACTCTGGTCTTTGAAAACAGACTAGGTAGCCCTCCTCCTAGCGATCCCAATCTACACAATTGTGCTAGATGGTCGTTGACCCTACAAGAAGGTTTTTAGGCAGGTATTGTTTTGTACTCTTGCTTGGTGTCTAGCCACACTCCGCACCATAGAAGCTGGTAATGGAATCGGTTTAGTCCGGCATTGCATTGTATTGGGTTAAATGGTACCTGTAGCTCTCATAGAGAGACTTGATATAAACTGTTGCTCATCTGCTAAGTTTTCTGTGTACGTTTTATTCTTTAAATATCCGCTTTTCTTTAAAAAAAAAAAAAAATATATATATATATATATTAGTAGTGAAGATGTTTGCAATCCTTCTTTTTTATGTCACGATCAAGGCTCTCTACAATTTCCCTTCCTTTGTGGCTCTTAATAAACTTCGTCTTTTCGTCATTTCTCTTAAACCCTCTTCCGCCATTCATTTACTCAAGCTTATTAAGTATATCATGCGTTGTTTTTACTCTGTTCCTCTTGCCCTCAATCTGTCCTGTGGGTATCAGATTTTCCAAACATTCCTTACATGCCTCAGAAATTTCAACTGTCGCTTCCTGATAAGTTTTCTTTTTGTTTCCACGTCGTTGTTCACATGTTCGGTAAAAAGCGAAACCCACAGCAGAGTTTTGAAAACTACTTTAAAGAAAAAATACTTTAAAGAAAAAAAACTGGAATCAGAGAATCGTCAACCGATAATTCTATACTGTTGCTTATGATAATTTATGGTAATTTATGGTGATTTATAACTTTTTTAGTATGGCAGCGAATGCTGAACAATCTCATCAAAGATGAAGGAGAGACATGAAGCAACCGAAATGTAGTTATACAGGAGGATACTGGAGATACCATGGACCGAATATGTGAGCAACGACGAGACGTTGGAGAAATGGAAACAAAAAGGAAGGTTATACTTAACATCAAGAAAAGGGAACTGAAGTTTTTGGGTCATGTAATGAGGAAGGAGGATTTGGAGAATTTGATACTCGCAGGACAGAGCGAATGAGAGAAAGGTAAAAGCAACCCATGACATATTTGATGGCCTTAAGCAAATAGGCAGCAGAGCAGAGTTTGAGAGTGGTAACAAGAGAAAGGGAGTTAAGAGCTACAAAGGATAGGGAGATGTGGAGGGCCATGGCCGACTACGTCCTGAAGGGTTACAGCACATAGAAGAAGAAGATTTGGCATATCTTGGCTACTGGCACACTAAAAAATCCAGAATTCCTCTTCAAACTGTTTCATTAATTCTACAGATTTGTATAAGCTTACGTACATCATGGCTCTCCATGCTCGTGGCTTGCCTTAGATAAGTTAAATCAATACTTTTGCTTCATTTTTGGTGTAATGAATATCGGATCGGAATGAGAATTCGGAGAACCGAGTTCAAATTCTAGTCTAATCCGTTTCATTCACTTACGCACAAATACCCTTGGGAAAGGTATTAATCCATCTCTTCCCCTCCAGCTATGGGTTGACTAGCAGGACAGATTGGGTTCTATAGCCTTGGCTGGCAACCAGTCTACCGCATAAAGTAATGACAATCTACTGCCGCAAAAAATCTTCTACCTATTTAGTCATATCTCTTTCGAGATATGATCACCCAAGCTTGGATCAGATATAGCAATTAACTGACTGATACAAAGAGCAAGAAACTCCGAAGTCAAAATGATCCGCACATTCACCATAACATATCTTTAGGCTAGGCGCACATAGTTGGTACCGTTGTGGTCATGTAATCGAAATTCGAGCTTAATCGTATCAGTTTCCATTCTGCTGTTACAGTGTAAACATGGCCGCTTCGCTAGCAGTGTACACCAAGGAGGAACAAAGTGCAATGATCCGATTTCTCTAGTAAGGAGGTGCGTCTGGGGCTGAAATTCATCGGAGGCTCTTAACACAATACGGTGACAGTGTACCACCGCGTATTAGTGTGCATGGATGAATCGAGAGGTCTGAAAGTGACCGAAAAAGGTGACGAAGAAAGAGCAAAATGCCCGTCAACATTCGCCACTGATGAAAAGATTCAGTAAGCACAAGAGTAGGTAAAAACTAACTGATGAGTCATCATCGGTGAAGTAACATGTTCTCTGCAGATTCTGGTCATTGCTCTTTCTTCCTCCTTGGTACATATTGCTAGCGGAACGGGCATGTTTATACTGTAACTTCAGCAAGAAAGCTGGCCCGATCAAGTTCAAACTTCGATCACGTGACCACAATAGCACCAACTATAAGCACGCGTGAGCAGAAAGTAGTGTGACAAACCTAAAAATATGTTATGGCGAAAATGCGGATAGTTTTTTACTTACACTCATAGGACGAAAGGGCACCTCGGTGTGGTGTAATGATTAGCAAGATTGTCTCACTAGAATCATTATAACTGAGTAGTGAATTCGAGCCCCACTGGGTACTCTCTACTTTCGGCCGTGTGTTACGTCTATGCTACGCTTAGAAAATCACCTTCCTCCAGGTTTGGGGGTTGGGCGCAGGGCTAACAACCCTGTCCCATAAAAAACAGTTTGTTATGGAAACAGTAAAAACGCTGCCATACACACCATTAGGTGTAAGGAAAAGTTTATTTATTTATTTATTTATTTATAGGACGAAAGAATTAATGTATAATAGTAAGCAGATTTCATCTCAAAAATGCAGACATTAAGAAAGCTGAAGAAAATAGCGGCCGAAACGCTGCTATAAAGATACTGATTGGTAAGCTGAATGATACTGCTAAAGACTACCTCTAAACCTATATTAAAAGATTGTAATGGCTCGTTCCTCCTTTCCAAGTATATTTTCTGTTCGGATGACTCGCTAATCCCTGTTGCAGACACGTGTTCAGACCCAATTGTGTTTCTTCAGCAACCACAGAGCTTACTTGTGGTTTATACTGCCATTACTCTAAGCGAACCTTAGTTACAGTGTCTGGGCGAGAGCATAAAATTCGCAGTAATCAAAAATTGAGCAAGTCCAGTATTCTCAAACTCTCGGTCATGATGACTTTTAACTTCGTGTCAGGGCAACTATCGACGGTTTCCGAACTGTTTCGCTTTTTATTTTTATTATTTCACCTCAGAAGGCTACTAAGATGCAAGGGGTTATCGAGAGAGGAAAAAAGGGGGCGACAATAAAAAGTTCTCAATGAGACAGAAGGCGACGATTGACATTGCATATAATTTTTTTTAAATCGTGGTTGATACGAAAGCAGGAAGTCGAATGTAAGTTCCACAAGCGAAAAGTGTGGGAGAGAATATTATTATTACGATAGAAATTAAGGTTACAACAAACAATTTCAAGAGTGAAATTTTGAGACATAGATTCTGATCTAGAACTGTGTCTAAATGATCTAATACAAGTCAGATTTTGATTAAAAAATTGTTTAGCACGACATAGTAAACTGATTTTCCCACCAACAGCAGACTCGGCCATTGATTCAATACCCAATTTCACTCACAAGACTTGGGCTAAACTTGCATGATTTCATTTTTTTAGTCACTTCATAACTGTAATGCAAGGTAAGATCATATCCCATATTTATATAAAAAAAGAATTCTCCTCTATTAACAATTTGACTATGTTGAGATTCGAACCCGGGGCTCTAACGATCTATACACTTGTTCCCGCAAGCATTATTTTTAAAAAAATGGTGTGGAGTCGCCTATCTTAACAACAACAAAGGTTCTATAACGGAAGATTACAGCCAATTTTTACGATTGGCATTGCAAAGAAATAAGTACTGAAATATTACGTGATATCGGTCCTCCTATATGGCAGTGAATGCTGGACAATCTGCTCAAACTGAAGAAGTGAAGTGAAGTAACAGAAATGTCGTCCTACAGAAGGATGCTGAGGATACCATGGAACGACTATGTGAGCAACGACGAAGTTTTAGAGAAAATGGAAACAAAAAAGGAAACTTATACTTAATATGAGGAACAGACGGTTGAAATTTTTAATGCGAAAAGAAGGCTTAGAAAATCTGATACACATAGAACAGATTGAAAATAATCGAGACACAGCAAAACAACGCATACCTGGCGAGCTTGAGGAAATGACTGGTGGAACCATAAAGCACAGGAAATTGTGGAGAGCCATAATCGCCAATGTACTGCACATAAAGAAGAAATGTAAACATTTTCACTATCTTTTTTTTCAGTAAAGAAAAGCGGAGATTTAAAAATAAAAGGAGGTTAAGAAACGCAGTGGTGCAATGCAAAACCTACCCAGGCGCTGACTGCGGGAGCGACCACGTCCCAGTCATCTGCAAACTTCGGAAAATGAAGAAGCCTAGCACGGCATCGAGACTGAAATACAACACGCTCGTGAATGACCTCAACCTGCAGAAAGAATGCACTAACAGCGTGAAAAACAAATATGAAGAAAAAATTGGACAAGGACATTCAAAATTGGACTCACTAAAGGAAGCGTTGGTGACATCAGCAAACAACGTTGCCCCAAAGGAAATCAGACGCAGAAGAAAAAACGTGTGGATGACTGAAGAGATCCTTGACATGATGCAAAGGAGACGGAAAATGATGCCAAGACATGGAAGAGAATACAGGAAACTGCACAAGGAAATAAGGAACAAATGCAGACAGGCAAAAGAGGAATGTCTCAATGACAAATGTGCAGAGATAGAGAAAATGAGCAGGACTAATAAAGCAGACATGCATAAAAGAGATATGAAAACTGACAGGACAAAAAAAAACTCCTCGACAAAATGCATAAGAGCCAAGGATGGAACGATAATACTGGAGAAAAAGGAAATACTCAAACGATGAGAAGAATATATAGAAGATCTTTTCCACGACAAGAGAGAGCAACCGATAATACGCAAAGATGAGGATGGACCGGAAATATTAAAGTCCGAAGTGGAAGCTGAAATGGCCAAACTGAATAGAAACAAAAGCAGCTGGTCCAGACGGCATTGTAATAGAGCTGCTGTTAGCCCTGGAAGAATTCGGCATAGAGAAAATTACAGAAATAAAAATTAAATTTATAATAGTGGTATAATGCCAGACGACCTATGCAAATCCATTTTCATAGCATTACCTAAGAAGCCAGGTGCAAACGAGGGTGAAGTACACCGAACTATCAGCTTAATGAGTCATATTACAAAACTGATCGTCCGAATACTGATGAATAGAACAAGAAGTAGAATCAGGCCAGAGATAGGACAAGAACAGTGCGGGTTCTTCAAAGCCATTGGGACAAGGAACGCCATATTTATGATTAGGATGCTCTCTGAAAGGACAATACAAATGAAGAAGGACTTATACCTGTGCTTTATTGATTATGCGAAAGCGTTCGACGAAATACACCACAAAGAATTGATCGAGATGCTCAGCAGGCTCGACATATTTGGGAAAGACATTAGGGTAATTCAGAACCTCTACTGGCAGTAAACTGTCTGCATACGAACAGGTAACGAATTCAGCGGTTATACAAAGATAGAAAGGGGCGTAAGACAGTGATGTGTATTTTCACCGGATTTATTTAACTTGTACAGTGAGAATATTTTGAGGACCCTAGATGTTATGCCAGGATTTGTCATCGGAGGTCACAATCTGAACAACATAAGATACGCAGACGACACAGTGTTGATTGCAGACAAGGAAAAATCTGCAGGACCTCCTACAGAAGATAGCTGAGGAGAGTGACAAGGGACTACAAATGAACTGCAAGAAAACTGACTGCATGGTCATCAGCAAAAAGAGCAGCCCAAAGTGCCAAATGCAGGTGGGGGATGTTAAAATCAAGCAGGTATGAAAATTTAAATATCTGGGAAGTGTTCTAACTGAAGACGGAAAGTACGACACAGAGATCCAAAGACGAATTGGCATGGCGAAGGGCACGTTCCAGAAGCTGAGTAAAGTATTAAGACACAGGAAACTTTCACGAGAAACAGAGTACTGGATTGCTATGTGATGTCAGTTCTTCAATATGGCTGTGTATGTTGGACAATATCAACAAAGATGAAGGGAAAATTGAAGCAGCTGAAATGTGGTTCTACAGAAGGATGCTGCGGATATCATGGACCTAGCATGTGAGCAATGACGAGGTGTTGGAAAGAATGGGAACGAAAAGGAAATTAATATTGAGCATCAGGAAGAGACAACTGAAGTTCCTGGGACATGCAATGAGGAAGGAGGGCTTGGAGAATCTGATACTAACAGGCCAGACAGAGGGAAAAAGAGACAGGAGAAAGCAGCGGTTAACATATTTGAAAGACCTGAGCAGGTGGATGACAGAACGGGAGCTGAGACACGTTACAGGAGAAAGCGTGCTAAGAGCCACCAGGGAGGTCATGATCGCCTACGTCCTGAAAGGACAAGGTACAAAGAAGAAGAAGAAGAAGAAGAAGTCAGCAAACTTAGCCAGTGAGAGAAATTATTTTTGTTTTTGTTGTTTTTTTGGTTTTGTTTTGTTTTGTTTTTTTATATATATATTTTTAGATGGGAGGGTAGGTGACTGACTGACATAGCCAAGTGACTGATTGTTGCAATCAAAATTACCGTCGGGATATGGCCAGTCGCCGGTCGGCAGCTGTCACTTGCGGTCAAAAGTCAAAGGTCATCGCGTACTGACAACTCACTAGTGCCAATGACGAAATTAAATCCATGTTTATTTTCGTCGTACAAGTAAAGAAAGATCTATTATATTTTGAACATACGCGCAACTTATAACTCTGCAAAAAACGTTAAAGATAACAGTTTATGTAATAAACTATAAGACAGTCAGTCAGTTAAGTGCCATACGTAAAAAACGCTTTCGAGACATGACTGACTGGGCAGAAGATTATCCCGTAGTAGGTTGCCATTGCTTTCTGCGGTAGACTGGTTGCCGACCAAGGCTATAGAACCCAATCTGTCCTGTTATTTAAGCCATAACTGGAGGGAAGAGACGGATTAATACCTTTCCCAAGGGTATTTGCGCGTAAGTGAATGCAATAAATTCAACTGGAATTCGAACTCGGCTCCCCGATTTCTCGTTCCGAGCCGATATCCACTGGACAGTTCCGTTAAAAAAATACATTCACTCTAAACGCATAACGCGTAGGTTTTATTAAAGTTTAACAAATAAAAAAAATAATTTTTACTCTGAGTTCCTGAAATCGCTAAAAAAAGAGCATCGTATGAATGAAAAAGGTCACAAACTTAATAAAAACGAACTTTTTCCATCAAAATGTTCCTATTACTATTAAGAGGAAAGCAAAGTCATTTTTAATTTTATTTGTTTTTTAATCATATCACCCCGAGCAAGGCAGTAGCGCCACTGAAGTGCAGGGGGCTACGTAGGAAAGAAAAGATTGGAAAAGAGAAAGCCGGAAACATAAAAATCGTTTACTCTAACGATTACATATGAATACGATTACCTATGAATACGATTTATTAAACAAATTTGTCAAGATTTTCGTTTACTCTGACGATTATAACGAATAGGATTTATTAAACAAATTCGTTGAACATTCATTCGCTCTAATAATTACATATATAACAAAATGGTTTTTAATTAAAGCAGTTCGTCACAATTTTCGTTTACTCTAGTAATTACATATATAAAAAATTGGATAATTATCTGAATTTTCATTTACTCTATATTACATATGTAACGAACAGGTTTTATTCAAAAAATTGTCTGAAGTTTCGTTTTCTCTAACGATTATATATATAACTAATATGGTTTATTAAAAAAAATTATTAGTATTTTCGTATACTCTAAAGTTTATATATATAACGTATACGATCTATTAAACAAATTAGTCGGAAACTTTGTGTAACGATTACATATATAACGAATACGATTTATGAAACAATTTTGTCAGGAGTTTCGTTTCCTCTAAAGCCATGGTTCCCAACCCCGGGGTAAATTACCCCAGTGGGGTAATGAGCCCATATTTTGGGGGTAATGGATGTTTGGTTTGGGAAGAGGCAATCAGCTTTTAATTTCACACTGTATCCTTGGAATGAAGACCAAGAAACGTAGCAGACTCAACGTGGCAAACGACGCCCGAATAGCCCTTTCAGTTACAAAGCCAAGAATAAATAAATAAACTGGCACAGGCAATACAAGCTCAACACTCACATTAAGAATCACGGCTAGGTTACGGCTACTATACCTCTGATTATTATTGATTGGTACTATTGTATTGAATAATTTCTATTAACTTTGTCTGCTTTTGATGTATGAAAATATAATTAAATTACTTCTTTTTCTATATTACGGGTATTTGTTCATCGGGGTAATGAATAATAGTGAAATTGTATTTTGGTTAGGAACCTATGCTCTAAAGGTTACATATATAATGAATACGTTTTAACAAATTGTCAAAATTTTCGTTTACTCTGAAGATAACATATATAACAAATACGATTTATTAAATAAATTGTCAGACTTTTGTTTACTCTTATGAGATACACATTTTTTTTCTATTAAAATAAGCAATAGGAAAATACATAAAAACATTATAGAAATTTTGGATCAAAACGGCATTAGAATTTAAATTACACTTTTATATTTCTCAACCAATCAGCTAAAAACATAGAATAAGAACATTCTAGAAAAATAGGATCGGAAGTCAATTAACAAAAAATATTTAGGCCCCAAAACAAAATAGTAAAATACAAATCTGATTGGTCAATAAATGTCTTCACACCTAAATGTTAGGAAGATTCTTTGATCCACTATTATGGTATATAAATAACACACAGTTAGGAAGTAAAAAAGTCAGTCACCAAGCTAGCCATTAAGTCAGCATGTAACCGATACTTTGTCCGGCCAAGTCATTCTTCCACACCAAAGTTCATGACCTAGCTACAGATGGCCGTGAAAGGAAAAACCCGAAAAACTTTCTTTCATCAACGCGACACGCTGTCGCCACCCGAGATGAACTTAATGTAAGTAAGAACGACTTATTTACGGACTCCGTTAATATAAACTTACACACACCTTTAAACAAATTTAACTTCTTGCCAAACTTTATTTTCCAAAAGGCAATTTTTCACATCTTGTATTTTATTTGTTTCCACATGCTAATTTTATTTTATACATATTAAATTGTTTGTTGTCTAATGTTCGTTGTGACTTATTCCATTTCTTTTGCGCGATTGTAAAACATTGTGTCGTATTTGTGGGGGAACTAATCTCGAGACCAATACCCGTAAAATACGGAAGCACATCAACCAAGCACTTACAAAATCCCCTACACTCTAAAGATTATACATATGACAAATACTATGTATTAAATAAAATTGACCGAATTTTCAGTTACTCTTATCTAATGAATAGGATTTATTAAACAAATCTTCAAAACTTTCATCCTCTCTAATAACTAACGTTTATAATGCATAAGTTTTATTAAACAAATACATAAAAAATGTTCATTTACTCTAGTCATTATATAACGATTTGGATTTATAAAATAAATATGACGAAACCTTCATTTACTCTAATTATTACATATATAATTCGTAAGATACAATAACCAAATACTTGAAAACTTTCAATTCCATTATAATTCTAATGTGTAAGATTTATAAACCAAATACCTCAAAATATTTTGTTCACTCTAATGATTAAGTGGATGTGTCTAGCCACACTGATGAGCTGTGATACAGCGAAACAGGCTCGTATGTGGATGACTAATATATATATATATATATATATATATATATATATATATATATATATATATATATAACGCGTAGGATTTTTTAAAATAGATTCCTCAAAGTTTCATTCAATCTAAAACGTTTATAAAGACTTATCAAACAAATTATTTAATACTTGTTAACAGTCTTATGATTACATATATAACGAAGTACATTTCATTAAATTAAAAACATTAAATCTTTCATTCACTAAAATGCTTTCCAATTTAACGTTTAGGATTTCCCAAATCTGCTTAAAATTTAATTTATTCTAATATTAAATTATTAGACTAAATTAAATTTATATATGTTGTTAATTTGAAAAAATATCAAAATAATTTCGGACTGATCGAAAGATTTAAGTGCAAAATATTTTAAATCACGTATTAAACAAATGTACCGCCATTTTCCCGGCAAAAATTCAAACATTGGGTACATTGTAGGAAAGCCATCATACGACTCGAGACAAATATTTTACGACTAATAAAAACATTAAGAAACAATTCCCCACACACACAAAAAAAACTGTTTTTGTTCCTCTTTTACTTTTTTTTTTTTTTTTTTTTTGAAAAAAGGCACACAAAAAAGCAATCACACACAGAGAGCGAATTCCACCACCATCACGCCGAAAGACTCCATGATACTCACTCGCCTGTCGACCATCGCCGTAGATCAAAGGCGACTAAATTAAGCCTCGGCGTAGTAATTGACATTCTCACAGAAAAAAAAAATTCCCTCTCGTATTACTGAACTGATAAAAAAAAAACAGTGAGCAACAACCTCATTGTTTAAAAACGTTATTTTTTTATTTATTTTTGTTTGGCAATGTTGGACTTTCGCGTCCGCAAAACCACACTGAGTGTCAAAAGGACAGTTTTTCCATTGACACCGCTATTATTTTAACTACCTTCACTCCTCGGCAATGTTTATAGTTTTAAAAATGATGATGTAATAAAATAATAAAAAAAATTTAAACATGTGATTAAAGTGAATTTATTTATTTATTTTGTTCTTGAGAATTGACAACAGAAACAATACACACTATTTATTTATTAGAGCGTCTATTGCATTGCTTGGTAAAATATTGTCTGTCAATTAATTTGACCTTTATAAAATGTTAAATAATGAGAATTACCTTCTAGTTATCTCCACTCATTTTCGATAACTAACTTTTAAATTCAGTTTTTAGAAATAAAAAAGTTTTCTTGAAACTTTTATTTTAGTTTTAATTGAAATCTAAATTATTAAATTTACTATTTCCAGTTAGCAAAATACTCTGGTGTATTTCAAACAGAAATATTGATTGAAATCTAAAATAAAATTTTTCAATTTTTTTTTTTAAATCTTTCAATTTTTCGGCCATTTTTGTAATCTTGTAAAGATAAAATATACATCTGTGACACATTTTTGGAAAATTAAAAAATTTTATGTTAAATTAATCTGATTTACACAAGTATAACTTATTTATAGCATGAAATTTAAAATAAAACTATTTCTTAATCACGGATTTTTTTTCACCTGTCCGCCGTATTTGACGTGCTGACAGCTCATAGATGCGACATAAGATAAGTGTATGGTGATCACAAGTGACATAATTATACAATTAAAGTCCATTAAAAGGAAGAAATCCTGAAACACAGGGCCTTTTAATTTATGCATTAAAATTACCATACAAAAAAACTTCAAATACACAAAAAATTAAAAAATTATTTTAAAAATAAGAAGGCACAACGATTTGTATTAAACGTTTTAATTTTCGATTAGTAAAAATAATCTTCGTTTCACAATTTTATAAAATAACCCCAACAAATCTTTGAAATACTTTTAAAAAAATTTTGAAACTTTATAAACTATTATAATTCTTTAAAAAAAACAAAACAATTCTTTTAAAATTTCATTATTAATTGAAAACAAATTTCTTCAGACTATAATGTTCTTAATTTATATTATTTATTAAAGGAATTAAAAGCTTATCAAATTAAATAATGTCATAGTTATTTAGCATTTTTTTTTTTTTTTACTATTCGGAGCAGATTTTCGGAAATAAAGGCAAAATGCTTAAAATAATTATAAACGATTTACATTTCTCAATGTGTCCTGCGTTTAACTAATAAAACTACTTTTCCTAATAACATTTAATTTCTTAAAATTTCATGAATTTACTTGGCGGGGGTAACAGATGTGAAAAAATATATTTTTACCAATATTTTTTTAAATAATAATTTCAGAGATAATTTAATTTATTTGTGAATAAGTCCTGAAAGTTTCATTAAAATCAGGCAATTAATTGATTTTTGCAAGAATTTTCAAATGTATGTTTGTCACCGAAAAAAAAACTGAGTTACGTAATATTACGTTTTCCATTATAAACCCTCGAAAACGAAAATCAAAACAAGATTTTTACCAAAATTTCGAACGTGTTAAAAGCGATTTAAAAAATTGTAAAATTAATTTTGATGGAAAAAAATTCGTTTTTATTAAGTTTGTGTCATTTTTTTTATGCATACTATGCTGTTTTTTCAACGATTTAGTGAAGGTAATAGTTTGTTCACATATTTTAATAATTTAGTAAATGTTTATAAATTTATGACTAAAAAGTTGTTTTTATATTTATTTATTTATCAATTGGTAAATGTTAAATATTGCATTAGTTTTTAGATTGTCGCAAATAACATATTATTCTTGTAAATAAATAATCTAATAAATAAGTAGTGTTTAATATTTTTCTTGTAAATTCACAAGAACAAATGTTACGAGGATGCATTTTTATACAAAAATAATAATAATAATGTTTAAAAAGTTGTAGTAAAGGATTCTATTGAGTCCTACTTGTTACAAAAAAAGTTTTAATTCAGAGAGTAGTCGTAAAAATAAGGAAATTAGAAATAGAAAGTTTGGAAGATTGTAGAATGTTCCAGAAAGTTCAAAAGGTTCTAGAAGTATGCAAATTAGGTGCTAGCCCCTATAAAAATAGGTTTGGGACACGGAGCCGTCAGTTGATAGCAGGATAGTTTGACCTCTACAACTCCGGTTAAGATTCAGGATGTATATCCCGCCAAAAGAATCCCTAAGTCGACGACAAAAAAACTAAAACTTGAAACACTTGATAAAAGGATGTGCTGACCTCATCAGCACCGGTTTTGATTCAAGGAAATATTCCAGCCGAAAGAATCTTTCTAGTCGATGGCAAACAAAAACTTGAAAGAGTTGTTAAAAGGATTTTGCTGTCATATCAACTCCGATAAAAATTCTAGGATCGAGATCCAGCCGAAAGAATTTCACAGACCAAATCCGAACAATTAAGACCTGAAAGAGAACCTCATGGAACTATCTGGGTAAATACATATTTTGCCTCTTTCATTGACCAAGTCAATAATTAGTCTTTATATACGCATTTAAGGATTTCCAAAAACTATAGCACTTAACTTCCACGCCAACTTAACTGGGCAAGTTATTTGACATCTTCCCTCTCCTCTTCCTCGTAACACTTCGCTGGGCAGTAGTAAACTATACGTTTTCTATGTTTCTTGATTTGAATGCTAAACTGGATATTTGTAAATATTTTTTATCTAATGTTTTGTGAATTAAATATATGTTTGTATTTTAACTCTGAGATTTAGTCCATCATTTTTATTTTTTTCTTATGTTACAATTAACACGTAACATCTAAACTTATTTAGAAATGGAACTTTGTTTGTGTATGTGTGTGTCTGTTACCTATAGACTCCGAAACGTCTGAACCAATTTTATTGAAAATTTACACAGTTGTACTATAAGCGTCTGCGAGGGTTCTTAGCTAGGTTTTGTGTCGAGGTACCCCCGATAAATATCGAAAATCGATAATCGAAAACATCGAGTTATAGAAGGAGTGATCTGATTTTAATCAACTTTGATACACTCATAGACAAAGACATAAGAAACGATATTCAGAAGTTTCAAGATTGCAGTTCTTACAATAGCGCAGAAAATCGATGATATATATATATATATATATATATATATATATATATATATATATAAAAGGCAAGATGTTTGTGTGTGCGTGTCTGTTTATCTGCCTATATGTCTGCATTTTTTCAGCCCTTTTATTTTAGTTTTTGCTTCGGGTTTGGCTCTAAGTAGGTATAATTGTAGTTCTTAGTCTCAGACATGATACCATTTACTCAGAGGACTTATTTAGCCTTCAAAATTCAGTTTACGATGAAAATGACCTATTTGATATAGATACCAGGAAATCAAAATTTGACTTAAATCCATTCATTTTTCTTTCAGTCTACGGTTTCGCTTTAACTGGAAACAACAATTGCTTTTTAGTCTTTCGTGTCAACGTCTAAAGAGTCTGATCTCCAGGACCATGGGTTAGTTTTAAAGCTTTCATTACACCCGAGCAACGTCGGGCTATACTGCTAGTAAATGTATAAATTCATTTTTATGTTTCGGTGTTTTGCCAATTCTAACCATCGCTTTTTAAAGCAATAAACATTGCCGAGGAGTGAAGGTACATAGAATAAAATCTGTATCAGCTTTTTTGAAGGTATGAATGTGTACATTTACTCTTCTCTTCTTTTTTACTTTTTTAGCATTCCACCCTAAGTCAAGCAATAAAGCCGCTAACATGCAAGTAATAACCGAGAGTGAAAGAAACAGAGAAGACAATAAAATAACAGGGCTCAAGAAAACCGAAGATGACGATTGATATTATAATTTATGAAGCTTGTAGTTGACAGAAAAACAGGAAACCGGAAGAGAGTTCCACAAGAGAGAAGTGTGGGAGAAGGAACTGTTAGCATAGAACTTATGGTTACAACTAGTAATTTCAACAGTGAAATTATGAGACCTAACCATCAATATAGTCATTAAGTTAAGTACCATACATCATGTATGGCACTTAACTGACTGACTATATTGACACGCTTGGGCTATTCATGTCTCGAAAGACATGACTGACTGACTGGGCAGAAGATTTTCCCGCAGTAGGTTGCTATTACTTTCTGCGATAAACTGGTTGTCAGCCTGGGCTATAGAACGCAATCTGTCCTGTTATTTAACCCATAACTGGAGGGAAGAGACGGATTAATACCTTTCCCAAGGGTATTTGCGCGTAAGTGAATGAAGATTGCGCTTAAATTCGAAAATTCGCGGCACCAAAGTTCATCAGAATAATTACCGTGAAAATATTTATAAAAGAGGCAAAAGGAAATTATGTTGCACTGTTAGAAAAATAACTGAAGCTGATATGCCAGGTCAGAACAGATAAAATTGCAAATTCTTCTTTGGATTTTGTCAAGAATCTCTAGATATTTAGTAGAAACACCAAACCATATATGGTAACAATATTCCATTCACAGATGAATAGCAGACTGCAAAATGTTCAAGATAAATACTGGCGCGAAAAATTCTCTAGCACGACCCAGTAAACAAACATCACTAGCATCAGACTTAGCAATATTTCTTTGATTACGGAAAATTCAACTTTGTCATCAGCAAAATGTTGCAGCAATGTCGTGTTAACAAAATAACAGCAACAAATCTGGCTAACAAAAAGATGTCCCCAGCATCTATCTAATTTCGAGAAATAAATCTGTTTGATTCTGTTTTTTAGTCAAGTTTCATTAGGGTTTTGGGTCATTCAGTAACATACCCATTCTCCACGGTGACCCAGCCGATAATGATCGGGTATCGAATCGTATGCCATCCGTCAGCCACAATTTTCTTCATTTTTAATCACACACTGCGACTGCTCTTGGTAATTTATAATTCAACCACAGATAACTTCCGGTTCACCAACAATCTACGCTCTCCCATAAAAAAGGAAACAAACGCAGTAACGATTTTGATCTGGTAAGGAATACGCTGATGCGCTCAGCTTGAACTGATAAGTAATGATCTTTCTTTCCTCTCCCTGGGATATATGCACACACACACACGCACACACAAATTAAGCCAATTCTACTCACTTTTATCTAGGTGCCCCACTAATTTTCGATACCTAAGTTTTAAAAATTAAATTTTATAAATGAAAAAGCTTTCTTGAAGCTGTCATTTTAGCTTTAATTGAAAGCTAAATGATTAAATTTACTACTTCCAGCAAAATACTCTCGTGTATTTCAAATAGAAATAAGATATAGATTAGAATCTTAACTTTTTGAGTTTTCAGTTTATCGGCCATTTTTGACATATTCACAGATTTGTAAAAAAGTCAATTCTCGGTTTTAAAAAACTTGCAAAAATAAAATATACATCTGTAACACGTTATTTTTTTAAAAAATGAGCAAATTTAAAGTTAAATTAATCTGATATAAACAAGTATTACTTGCTTATAGCATGAAATGTATGCAAACATTTCTTATTTTTCTGACATGTTGATTGATTACGGAAAGCCAGATGTGTTGACAAGCTAAGTATGGTCGATCAGAATTTACATAAATTTATGAAACCTAAGTGAAAGTTTTCTTCTTGGTTTTTAACTACCTAGTAATCTAAAAATTATCTAATATTTTATTGAAATTTAGCTACTTTAGCTTTATAGCCTTACGCTTAAATATGCCTTTTGAAGAAATAAAATTTTGAATAATATAAAATTTTCTTAAATGAAGTTAAAAATTTAATAGCTGAGATGATAATAAAATACCATGATAGAGGTAACGCAGTTTATGAAATATTATAATTATTGAGTTTTTCACCGGCGAAAATGCGTTTAGCAATATTACATTAATCATCAACTCTGGTAAAAAATCTGGTCACCCACTGACGAAAAAAAAAAAATTGAATTTGTTAGAAAGGATTCAATTTTTTTTTTTATAATTAAAAAATACTTTGATCTTTCCTCTTAATAATAACATAAATATTTTGACGATAAAACTTTGTTTTTATTAAGTTTAGGGCCTTTTTACATCATGCTACTATTATTTATTTTATTTTTTTTTTTTTTTTTAGGGAATTAGTGAAGGTATCTACTCTTATCCTATTTCCATTCATATTAATCATCTAATCAACACACAAAATATATAAGGCTCTCCTCATGGGTCTATTGTAGGTACCTTCAACATTTTCGCGGGAAATCAGCATGGCGTAATGAAAAAGGCCACAAACTTAAGTTTTATCGTCAAAATGTTGATGCTATTACTAAGATGAAAGACTAAAGTATTTTTTAATTATTTTTGAAATTTTCAAATTTTTTCTTACACGTTCGAAATTTTGATTAAAATCTTGTTTTGTTTACGTTAAAACCGTGACTAACTTTTAACAGTGACTTTTTTGCGCTTGTTTCCCGTTGAAAATATACTAAATTGGAAATTCTTATAAAAATCAAATAATTGTCCGATTTTAATGAAATTTTCAGGACTTATTCACAAATGAATGAAATTATGTTTGACATATTTTTTTAGAAAATTTTGGTCAAGAATTTTTTTTAATATGTTACCCCACTTAATTTCATGAAATTTCGCACAGAACTTTCCTATTTATTGAAATTATTTTTTTTTTTTGTTAAAAGTAAGAGTCATTGGAGATTGTAAATCACGTACTTTTTTTTTAAATGTGTACTATTTAACTGAAAATCTGCTCTGAATTGAAAAATAATGAATCCAATGAAACTATGATATTACTTAATTAGAAAAGCTTTTAATTGCTTTTGTAAATAAGTAATATTAAGGACATTATTGTCTAAAGAAATAAAAATTTTCTGATGAATAATGAGTTTTTACAAGATTTTTTTCATTTTTTTTAATATTTTAATTATAATAATTTATAATAGTTTAAAATCGTGTAAAATTCTGTATTGGGGTATTTATTGGATGTGATATAGTAATTAAGTGAAAACAAAATTTACGAGTCCAAAATAGCAAAGATTAATAAACGTAGTTACGCTATCTATTTTTAAAATAATTTCTTATTTTGTATTTTTTTTACCGTATTCTCATGTATGGTAGACTGAAATTGCTATTATTATGAAATGGTTACGTAATTTAAGAGTTTTGCCCCTTCACTTAGAAAATTGTCATTTATGGTCATGCATAGCAGGTGTCATCGCTTTGTCATTCAAAAGTTCGATCAGATGAACACGATCAATCGTTAATAATTTGTTGTATATTACTTTTTTATGCTATAAGTAAGTAATATTTCTTTAAAATCAGATTAATTTAACTTTAAATTTTCTAATTTTACTAAAATAAAGTGTCAGAAATCTTTTGAAATATGTTTAAAAATGATGAATTTTTGTTTGTTTACAAATTCCTTAAAATTAAGAAAATGGCCGCTTTTAAGAAAATTTTAAGAAATCGAAATTAAATGTGACATTCCAATCTATATAATTTATATCTGAAATACACTAGAATTTTTTACTTAATGGAAATAATAAATTTAATCATTAAGCTTTTAATTAAATCTAAAATGAAATCTTCAAGAACGTTTTTTCATTGAAAAACCTTCATTTTAAATTTAGGTATCAAAAATTTCTGACGAAAAAGAGGAGGTACCTAGTCTATTGTGTATACACATAAAGAAGGTAACCCTGGTCAGGGGGAAAACAGGTGCCAGATCTTAGACACATATCACCCGTAGGTAACTATGGTTCGGGGCACCCTAATTCTTTTCCATTAATTAAGCAAATATGTCAAAACTGTTATTCGCTTTAATACTTGAGAGAGGGGGGATTTATTAAACAAATATGTCAAAATGTTCATTCTCTCACATCATTACATTTATAAGGCACAGGTTTTATTAAATATTTAAAAGTTTTCACTTGAATTATAATATACCTATCAAGGATGGTTTATTAAAGAAATACGTTGTGGCAGTCATTTACACGTAGGGTTTATTTCTAAAATCCGTCAACCGTTTATTTTTTTATAAAAATAGCGCTTAGTATTTATTAAATAAATTCGTCAAAATCTTCATTTATTTTATTGATTCGTTTTCTACAGTTTATCAATACATTGTAGGTTATTTAAAGACAGAAAATATTTTTAGCTTACAAGATTTATTGCACCAAATGTGCAGCATAGTGCAGAGTCCAGTTGCCAGACATAGGGGTCTTTCAGAAGCTAGCTGCTTGACCCAGGGCAGCACTACCTATTCAAGGCACTTGATAACAGACCTTCGTGTTGAGTCTGAAGCCTTGTGAGAAGATGAAGATGAGGCATAACATCGCCATCATCAGTGATCACTCCAAACACCTTGATATTCATTGGATATATCATCTAGCCCTTTCCGAAACTTCTGCACTGTCCTCAGATTGACACAAATACTAATATTAAATCGGCGTAAATACCAAGCTGTACAGCATGCAGTTTCTAAATTTTTGGCTGAGCGAATTGCGTCATGGTAATCTTTTTCTTACAGACGGCGCCCAACTGACCCAACTGAGATAATAATGATTTAGGCAAACAAGTCTAACTAATTAACCCATAACTGGGGGAGAACAGGCGGATTCGTAACTTTCTCAAGAGTATTTCTCGAAAGTGAATATAACGAACACAAATGGATCTGGAACTCAGCTCCCCGATTAACAATTCCAAGTCATTATCCATTACACCACCCACACATCCGAGCTTAAAGCACCCGGTTTTTAAAATTAGTCACCCGTCTAGGTAATGACTAGGCTCAACGTTACTTAACTTGACTCTCCGATTAAAAATTCTAGTCATTATCCATTACACCACCCACACATCCAAGCTAAAAAGCACCTGGTTTTTCCCAGTTGGTAACCCGTCTAAATAATGACCAGGCTCTACGTTAATTTCGTATTCCGAAAATTTCACCCGTTTAGGTAATGACGAGGCTCGACGTTGCTTAACTTGACTCTCAAATTATAATTCAGTGTCATCATTCACCCACACCCAAGCTTAAAACATCTGGTATTCCTAAAATGTTACCAGTTTAGGTAATGACTAGGCTCGACGTTACTTAACTTGACTCTCAAATTATAATTCAGTGTCAACATTTACCCACACCCAAGCTTAAAACATCTGGTATTCCTAAAATGTTACCAGTTTAGGTAATGACTAGGCTCGAAGTTACGTAACTTGACTCTCAAATTGTAATTCAGTGTCATCATTCACCCACACCCAAGCTTAAAACATCTGGTATTCCTAAAATGTTACCAGTTTAGGTAATGACTAGGCTCGGCGTTACTTAACTTGACTCTCAAATTATAATTCAGTGTCATCATTCACCCACACCCAAGCTTAAAACATCTGGTATTCCTAAAATGTTACCAGTTTAGGTAATGACTAGGCTCGGCGTTACTTAACTTGACTCTCCAATTATAATTCAGTGTCATCATTCACCCACACCCAAGCTTAAAACATCTGGTATTCCTAAAATGTTACCAGTTTAGGTAATGACTAGTCTCGGCGTTACTTAACTTGACTCTCAAATTATAATTCAGTGTCATCATTCACCCACACCCAAGCTTAAAACATCTGGTATTCCTAAAATGTTACCAGTTTAGGTAATGACTAGGCTCGAGGTTACTTAACTTGACTCTCAAATTATAATTCAATGTCATCATTCACCCACACCCAAGCTTAAAACATCTGGTATTCCTGAAATGTTACCAGTTTAGGTAATGACTAGTCTCGGCGTTACTTAACTTGACTCTCAAATTATAATTCAGTGTCATCATTCACCCACACCCAAGCTTAAAACATCTGGTATTCCTAAAATGTTACCAGTTGAGGTAATGACTAGGCTCGACGTTACTTAACTTGACTCTCAAATTATAATTCAGTGTCATCATTTACCCACACCCAAGCTTAAAACATCTGGTATTCCTAAAATGTTACCAGTTTAGGTAATGACTAGGCTCGACGTTACTTAACTTGACTCTCAAATTATAATTCAGTGTCATCATTCACCCACACCCAAGCTTAAAACATCTGGTATTCCTAAAATGTTACCAGTTTAGGTAATGACTAGGCTCGGCGTTACTTAACTTGACTCTCAAGTTATAATTCAGTGTCATCATTCACCTACACCCAAGCTTAAAACATCTGGTATACCTAAAATGTTACCAGTTGAGGTAATGACTAGGCTCGACGTTACTTAACTTGACTCTCAAATTATAATTCAGTGTCATCATTCACCCACACCCAAGCTTAAAACATCTGGTATTCCTAAAATGTTACCAGTTTAGGTAATGACTAGGCTCGACGTTACTTAACTTGACTCTCAAATTATAATTCAGTGTCAACATTTACCCACACCCAAGCTTAAAACATCTGGTATTCCTAAAATGTTACCAGTTTAGGTAATGACTAGGCTCGACGTTACGTAACTTGACTCTCAAATTGTAATTCAGTGTCATCATTCACCCACACCCAAGCTTAAAACATCTGGTATTCCTAAAATGTTACCAGTTTAGGTAATGACTAGGCTCGGCGTTACTTAACTTGACTCTCAAATTATAATTCAGTGTCATCATTCACCCACACCCAAGCTTAAAACATCTGGTATTCCTAAAATGTTACCAGTTTAGGTAATGACTAGGCTCGGCGTTACTTAACTTGACTCTCCAATTATAATTCAGTGTCATCATTCACCCACACCCAAGCTTAAAACATCTGGTATTCCTAAAATGTTACCAGTTTAGGTAATGACTAGTCTCGGCGTTACTTAACTTGACTCTCAAATTATAATTCAGTGTCATCATTCACCCACACCCAAGCTTAAAACATCTGGTATTCCTAAAATGTTACCAGTTGAGGTAATGACTAGGCTCGACGTTACTTAACTTGACTCTCAAATTATAATTCAGTGTCATCATTTACCCACACCCAAGCTTAAAACATCTGGTATTCCTAAAATGTTACCAGTTTAGGTAATGACTAGGCTCGACGTTACTTAACTTGACTCTCAAATTATAATTCAGTGTCATCATTCACCCACACCCAAGCTTAAAACATCTGGTATTCCTAAAATGTTACCAGTTTAGGTAATGACTAGGCTCGGCGTTACTTAACTTGACTCTCAAGTTATAATTCAGTGTCATCATTCACCTACACCCAAGCTTAAAACATCTGGTATACCTAAAATGTTACCAGTTGAGGTAATGACTAGGCTCGACGTTACTTAACTTGACTCTCAAATTATAATTCAGTGTCATCATTCACCCACACCCAAGCTTAAAACATCTGGTATTCCTAAAATGTTACCAGTTTAGGTAATGACTAGGCTCGGCGTTACTTAACTTGACTCTCAAATTATAATTCAATGTCATCATTCACCCACACCCAAGCTTAAAACATCTGGTATTCCTAAAATGTTACCAGTTGAGGTAATGACTAGGCTCGACGTTACTTAACTTGACTCTCAAATTATAATTCAGTGTCATCGTTCACCCACACCCAAGCTTAAAACATCTGGTATTCCTAAAATGTTACCAGTTTAGGTAATGACTAGGCTCGACGTTACTTAACTTGATTCTCAAATTATAATTCAGTGTCATCATTCACCCACGCCCAAGCTTAAAACATCTGGTATTCCTAAAATGTTACCAGTTTAGGTAATGACTAGGCTCGGCGTTACTTAACTTGACTCTCAAATTATAATTCAGTGTCATCATTCACCTACACCCAAGCTTAAAACATCTGGTATTCCTAAAATGTTACCAGTTTAGGTAATGACTAGGCTCGACGTTACTTAACTTGACTCTCAAATTATAATTCAGTGTCATCATTCACCTACACCCAAGCTTAAAACATCTGGTATTCCTAAAATGTTACCAGTTTAGGTAATGACTAGGCTCGACGTTACTTAACTTGACTCTCAAATTATAATTCAGTGTCATCATTCACCCACACCCAAGCTTAAAACATCTGCTATTCCTAAAGTGTTACCAGTTTAGGTAATGACTAGGCTCGGCGTTACTTAACTTGACTCTCAAATTATAATTCAATGTCATCATTCACCCACACCCAAGCTTAAAACATCTGGTATTCCTAAAGTGTTACCAGTTTAGGTAATGACTAGGCTCGACGTTACTTAACTTGACTCTCAAATTATAATTCAGTGTCATTATTCACCCACACCCAAGCTTAGAACATCTGGTATTCCTAAAATGTTACCAGTTTAGGTAATGACTAGGCTCGGCGTTACTTAACTTGACTCTCAAATTATAATTCAGTGTCATCATTCACCCACACCCAAGCTTAAAACATCTGGTATTCCTAAAATGTTACCAGTTTAGGTAATGACAAGGCTCGACGTTACTTAACTTGACTCTCAAATTATAATTCAGTGATATCATTCACCCACACCCAAGCTTAAAACATCTGGTATTCCTAAAATGTTACCAGTTTAGGTAATGACTAGGCTCGGCGTTACTTAACTTGACTCTCAAATTATAATTCAGTGTCATCATTCACCCACACCCAAGCTTAAAACATCTGGTATTCCTAAAATGTTACCAGTTTAGGTAATGACTAGGCTCGGCGTTACTTAACTTGACTCTCAAATTATAATTCAGTGTCATCATTCACCCACACCCAAGCTTAAAACATCTGGTATTCCTAAAATGTTACCAGTTTAGGTAATGACTAGGCTCGGCGTTACTTAACTTGACTCTCAAATTATAATTCAGTGTCATCATTCACCCACACCCAAGCTTAAAACATCTGGTATTCCTAAAATGTTACCAGTTTAGGTAATGACTAGGCTCGACGTTACTTAACTTGACTCTCAAATTATAATACAATGTCATCATTCACCCACACCCAAGCTTAAAACATCTGGTATTCCTGAAATGTTACCAGTTTAGGTAATGACTAGTCTCGGCGTTACTTAACTTGACTCTCAAATTATAATTCAGTGTCATCATTCACCCACACCCAAGCTTAAAACATCTGGTATTCCTAAAATGTTACCAGTTGAGGTAATGACTAGGCTCGACGTTACTTAACTTGACTCTCAAATTATAATTCAGTGTCATCATTCACCCACACCCAAGCTTAAAACATCTGGTATTCCTAAAATGTTACCAGTTTAGGTAATGACTAGGCTCGGCGTTACTTAACTTGACTCTCAAATTATAATTCAGTGTCATCATTCACCCACACCCAAGCTTAAAACATCTGGTATTCCTAAAATGTTACCAGTTTAGGTAATGACTAGGCTCGGCGTTACTTAACTTGACTCTCAAATTATAATTCAGTGTCATCATTCACCTACACCCAAGCTTAAAACATCTGGTATTCCTAAAATGTTACCAGTTGAGGTAATGACTAGGCTCGACGTTACTTAACTTGACTCTCAAATTATAATTCAGTGTCATCATTCACCCACACCCAAGCTTAAAACATCTGGTATTCCTAAAATGTTACCAGTTTAGGTAATGACTAGGCTCGGCGTTACTTAACTTGACTCTCAAATTATAATTCAATGTCATCATTCACCCACACCCAAGCTTAAAACATCTGGTATTCCTAAAATGTTACCAGTTGAGGTAATGACTAGGCTCGACGTTACTTAACTTGACTCTCAAATTATAATTCAGTGTCATCGTTCACCCACACCCAAGCTTAAAACATCTGGTATTCCTAAAATGTTACCAGTTTAGGTAATGACTAGGCTCGACGTTACATAACTTGATTCTCAAATTATAATTCAGTGTCATCATTCACCCACGCCCAAGCTTAAAACATCTGGTATTCCTAAAATGTTACCAGTTTAGGTAATGACTAGGCTCGGCGTTACTTAACTTGACTCTCAAATTATAATTCAGTGTCATCATTCACCCACACCCAAGCTTAAAACATCTGGTATTCCTAAAATGTTACCAGTTTAGGTAATGACTAGGCTCGGCGTTACTTAACTTGACTCTCAAATTATAATTCAGTGTCATCATTCACCCACACCCAAGCTTAAAACATCTGGTATTCCTAAAATGTTACCAGTTTAGGTAATGACTAGGCTCGGCGTTACTTAACTTGACTCTCAAATTATAATTCAGTGTCATCATTCACCCACACCCAAGCTTAAAACATCTGGTATTCCTAAAATGTTACCAGTTTAGGTAATGACTAGGCTCGACGTTACTTAACTTGACTCTCAAATTATAATTCAGTGTCATCATTCACCCACACCCAAGCTTAAAACATCTGGTATTCCTAAAATGTTACCAGTTTAGGTAATGACTAGGCTCGGCGTTACTTAACTTGACTCTCAAATTATAATTCAGTGTCATCATTCACCCACAACCAAGCTTAAAACATCTGGTATTCCTAAAATGTTACCAGTTTAGGTAATGACTAGGCTCGACGTTACTTAACTTGATTCTCAAATTATAATTCAATGTCATCATTCACCCACACCCAAGCTTAAAACATCTGGTATTCCTAAAATGTTACCAGTTTAGGTAATGACTAGGCTCGGCGTTACTTAACTTGACTCTCAAATTAAAATTCAGTGTCATCATTCACCCACACCCAAGCTTAAAACATCTGGTATTCCTAAAGTGTTACCAGTTTAGGTAATGACTAGGCTCGGCGTTACTTAACTTGACACTCAAATTATAATTCAATGTCATCATTCACCCACACCCAAGCTTAAAACATCTGGTATTCCTAAAATGTTACCAGTTGAGGTAATGACTAGGCTCGACTTTACTTAACTTGACTCTCAAATTATATTTCAGTGTCATCATTCACCTACACCCAAGCTTAAAACATCTGGTATTCCTAAAATGTTACCAGTTTAGGTAATGACTAGGCTCGACGTTACTTAACTTGACTCTCAAATTATAATTCAGTGTCATCATTCACCCACACCCAAGCTTAAAACATCTGGTATTCCTAAAGTGTTACCAGTTTAGGTAATGACTAGGCTCGGCGTTACTTAACTTGACTCTCAAATTATAATTCAATGTCATCATTCACCCACACCCAAGCTTAAAACATCTGGTATTCCTAAAATGTTACCAGTTGAGGTAATGACTAGGCTCGACTTTACTTAACTTGACTCTCAAATTATAATTCAGTGTCATCATTCACCTACACCCAAGCTTAAAACATCTGGTATTCCTAAAATGTTACCAGTTTAGGTAATGACTAGGCTCGACGTTACTTAACTTGACTCTCAAATTATAATTCAGTGTCATCATTCACCCACACCCAAGCTTAAAACATCTGGTATTCCTAAAGTGTTACCAGTTTAGGTAATGACTAGGCTCGGCGTTACTTAACTTGACTCTCAAATTATAATTCAATGTCATCATTCACCCACACCCAAGCTTAAAACATCTGGTATTCCTAAAGTGTTACCAGTTTAGGTAATGACTAGGCTCGACGTTACTTAACTTAACTCTCAAATTATAATTCAGTGTCATCATTCACCCACACCCAAGCTTAAAGCACCTGGTATTCCTAAAATGTTCCTCGTTTAGGTAATGACTAGGCTCGACGTTACTTAACTTGATTCTCAAATTATAATTCAGTGTCATCATTCACCCACACCCAAGCCTAAAACATCTGGTATTCCTAAAATGTTACCAGTTTAGGTAATGACTAGGCTCGACGTTACTTCACTTGACTCTCAAATTATAATTCAGTGTCATCATTCACCCACACCCAAGCTTAAAACATCTGATATTCCTAAAATGTTACCCGTTTAGGTAATGACTAGGCTCGACGTTATAACTTGACTCACCAAATTATAATTCAGTGTCATCATTCACCCACCCAAGCTTAAAGCACCTGGTATTCCTAAAATGTTACTCGTTTAGGTAATGACTTGACTCGACGTTACTTAACTTGACCTGATTATAATTCAGTGTCATCATTCACCCACACCCAAGCTTAAAACATCTGGTATTCCTAAAATGTTACCCGTTTAGGTAATGACTAGGCTCGACGTTACTTCACTGACTCTCAAATTATAATTCAGTGTCATCATTCACCCATAACCTTAAAACATCTGGTATTCCTAAAATATTACCCGTTTAGGTAATGACTAGGCTCGACGTTACTTAACTTGACTCTCAAATTATAATTCAGTGTCATCATTCACCCACACCCAAGCTTAAAACATCTGGTATTCCTAAAATGTTACCCGTTTAGGTAATGACTAAACAAACGTTACTTAACTTGACTCTCAAATTATAATTCAGTGTCATCATTCACCCACACCCAAGCTTAAAACATCTGGTATTCCTAAAATGTTACCCGTTTAGGTAATGACTAGGCTCGACGTTACTTAACTTGACTCTCAAATTATAATTCAGTGTCATCATTCACCCACACACCAAGCTTAAAGCACCTGGTATTCCTAAAATGTTACTCGTTTAGGTAATGACTAGGTTCGACGTTACTTAACTTGACTCTCAAATTATAATTCAGTGTCATCATTCACCCACACCCAAGCTTAAAACATCTGGTATTCCTAAAATGTTACCAGTTTAGGTAATGACTAAGGCTCGACGTTACTTAACTTGACTCTCAAATTATAATTCAGTGTCATCATTCACCCCCACCCAAGCTTAAAGCACCTGGTATTCCTAAAATGTTACTCGTTTAGGTAATGACTTGGCTCGACGTTACTTAACTTGACTCTCAAATTATAATTCAGTGTCATCATTCACCCACACCCAAGCTTAAAACATCTGGTATTCCTAAAATGTTACCCGTTTAGGTAATGACTAGGCTCGACGTTACTTCGCCTGACTCTCAAATTATAATTCAGTGTCATCATTCACCCACGCCCAACCTTAAAACATCTGGTATTCCTAAAATGTTACCCGTTTAGGTAATGACTAGGCTCGACGGTACTTAACTTGACTCTCAAATTATAATTCAGTGTCATCATTCACCCACACCCAAGCTTAAAACATCTGGTATTCCTAAAATGTTACCCGTTTAGGTAATGACTAGGCTCGACGTTACTTAACTTGACTCTCAAATTATAATTCAGTGTCATCATTCACCCACACCCAAGCTTAAAACATCTGGTATTCCTTAAATGTTACCCGTTTAGGTAATGACTAGGCTCGACGTTACTTAACTTGACTCTCAAATTATAATTCAGTGTCATCATTCACCCACACCCAAGCTTAAAAACATCTGGTATTCTGAAATGTTACCAGTTTGAGCGTGACTAGGCTCGGCGTTACTTAACTTGACTCTCAAATTATAATTCGGTGTCATCATTCACCCACACCCAAGCTTAAAACATCTGGTAAGTACAAAATGTTGCCAGTTTGGGTAATGACTAGGCTCGACGTTACTTAACTTGACTCTCAAATTATAATTCAGTGTCATCATTCACCGCATAGCTTAAAACATCTGGTATTTCCTAGATATTTACCCGTTTAGGTAATGACTAGGCTCGACGTTACTTAACTTGACTCTCAAATTATAATTCAGTGTCATCATTCACCCACCCAAGCTTAAAACATCTGGTATTCCTAAAATGTTACCAGTTTGGGTAATGACCAGGCTCGACGTTACTTAACTTGACTCTCAAATTATAATTCAGTGTCAACATTCACCCACACCCAAGCTTAAAACATCTGGTATTCCTAAAATGTTACCACGTTGAGTTATGACTAGGCTCGACGTTATTAACTTGACTCTCAAATTATAATTCAGTGTCATCATTCACCCACACCCCAGCTTAAAACATCTGGTATTCCTAAAATGTTACCCGTTTAGGTAATGACTAGGCTCGTTACTTAGCAAACTCTCAAATTATAATTCAGTGTCATCATTCACCCACACCCAAGCTTAAAACATCTGGTATTCCTAAAGTGTTACCAGTTTAGGTAATGACTAGGCTCGACGTTACTTAACTTAACTCTCAAATTATAATTCAGTGTCATCATTCACCCACACCCAAGCTTAAAGCACCTGGTATTCCTAAAATGTTCCTCGTTTAGGTAATGACTAGGCTCGACGTTACTTAACTTGACTCTCAAATTATAATTCAGTGTCATCATTCACCCACACCCAAGCCTAAAACATCTGGTATTCCTAAAATGTTACCAGTTTAGGTAATGACTAGGCTCGACGTTACTTCACTTGACTCTCAAATTATAATTCAAAGTGTCATCATTCACCCACACCCAAGCTTAAAACATCTGATATTCCTAAAATGTTACCCGTTTAGGTAATGACTAGGCCTGACGTTACTTAACCTGACTCTCAAATTATAATTCAGTGTCATCATTCACTCCACGCCCAAGCTTAAAACATCTGGTATTCCTAAAATGTTACCCGTTTAGGTAATGACTAGGCTCGACGTTACTTAACTTGACTCTCAAATTATAATTCAGTGTCATCATTCACCTACACCCAAGCTTAAAACATCTGGTATTCCTAAAATGTTACCTGTTTAGGTAATGACTAGGCTCGACGTTACTTAACTTGACTCTCAAATTATAATTCAGTGTCATCATTCACCCACACACAAGCTTAAAGCACCTGGTATTCCTAAAATGTTACTCGTTTAGGTAATGACTAGGTTCGACGTTACTTAACTTGACTCTCAAATTATAATTCAGTGTCATCATTCACCCACACCCAAGCTTAAAACATCTGGTATTCCTAAAATGTTACCAGTTTAGGTAATGACTAGGCTCGACGTTACTTAACTGACTCTCAAATTATAATTCAGTGTCATCATTCACCCACACCCAAGCTTAAAGCACCTGGTATTCCTAAAATGTTACTCGTTTAGGGTAATGACTTGGCTCGACGTTACTTAACTTGACTCTCAAATTATAATTCAGTGTCATCATTCACCCACACCCAAGCTTAAAACATCTGGTATTCCTAAAATGTTACCCGTTTAGGTAATGACTAGGCTGACGTTACTTCGCCTGACTCTCAAATTATAATTCAGTGTCATCATTCACCCACGCCCAACCTTAAAAACATCTGGTATTCCTAAAATGTTACCCGGTTTAGGTAATGACTAGGCTCGACGTTACTTAACTTGACTCTCAAATTATAATTCAGTGTCATCATTCACCCACACCCAAGCTTAAAAACATCTGGTATTCCTAAAATGTTACCCGTTTAGGTAATGACTAGGCTCGACGTTACTTAACTTGACCCTCAAATTATAATTCAGTGTCATCATTCACCCACAACCAAGCTTAAAACATCTGGTATTCCTTAAATGTTACCCGTTTAGGTAATGACTAGGCTCGACGTTACTTAACTTGACTCTCAAATTATAATTCAGTGTCATCATTCACCCACACCCAAGCTTAAAACATCTGGTATTCCTAAAATGTTACCAGTTTAGGTAATGACTAGGCTCGACGTTACTTAACTTGACTCTCAAATTATAATTCAGTGTCATCATTCACCCACACCCAAGCTTAAACATCTGGTATTCCTAAAATGTTACCAGTTTAGGTAATGACTAGGCTCGACGTTACTTTAACTTGACTCTCAAATTATAATTCAGTGTCATCATTCACCCACACCCAAGCTTAAAAACATCTGGTATTCCTAAAATGTTACCCGTTTAGGTAATGACTAGGCTCGACGTTACTTAACTTGACTTTCAAATTATAATTCAGTGTCATCATTCACCCACACCCAAGCTTAAAACTTCTGGTATTACTAAAATGTTACCAATTTAGCTAATGACTAGGCTCGGCGTTACTTAACTTGCCTCTCAAATTATAATTCAGTGTCATCATTCACCCACACCCAAGCTTAAAACATCTGGTATTCCTAAAATATTACCAGTTTAGGTAATGACTAGGCTCGACGTTACTTAACTTGACTCTCAAATTATAATTCAGTGTCATCATTCACCCACACCCAAGCTTAAAACATCTGGTATTCCTAAAATGTTACCCGTTTAGGTAATGACTAGGCTCGACGTTACTTAACTTGACTCTCAAATTATAATTCAGTGTCATCATTCACCCACACCCAAGCTTAAAACATCTGATATTCCTAAAATGTTGCCCGTTTAGGTAATGACTAGGCTCGACGTTACTTAACCTGACTCTCAAATTATAATTCAGTGTCATCATTCACCCACGCCCAAGCTTAAAACATCTGGTATTCCTAAAATGTTACCCGTTTAGGTAATGACTAGGCTCGACGTTACTTAACTTGACTCTCAAATTATAATTCAGTGTCATCATTCACCCACACCCAAGCTTAAAACATCTGGTATTCCTAAAATGTTACCCGTTTAGGTAATGACTAGGCTCGACGTTACTTAACTTGACTCTCAAATTATAATTCAGTGTCATCATTCACCCACACACAAGCTTAAAGCACCTGGTATTCCTAAAATGTTACTCGTTTAGGTAATGACTAGGTTCGACGTTACTTAACTTGACTCTCAAATTATAATTCAGTGTCATCATTCACCCACACCCAAGCTTAAAACATCTGGTATTCCTAAAATGTTACCAGTTTAGGTAATGACTAGGCTCGACGTTACTTAACTTGACTCTCAAATTATAATTCAGTGTCATCATTCACCCACACCCAAGCTTAAAGCACCTGGTATTCCTAAAATGTTACTCGTTTAGGTAATGACTTGGCTCGACGTTACTTAACTTGACTCTCAAATTATAATTCAGTGTCATCATTCACCCACACCCAAGCTTAAAACATCTGGTATTCCTAAAATGTTACCCGTTTAGGTAATGACTAGGCTCGACGTTACTTCGCCTGACTCTCAAATTATAATTCAGTGTCATCATTCACCCACGCCCAACCTTAAAACATCTGGTATTCCTAAAATGTTACCCGTTTAGGTAATGACTAGGCTCGACGTTACTTAACTTGACTCTCAAATTATAATTCAGTGTCATCATTCACCCACACCCAAGCTTAAAACATCTGGTATTCCTAAAATGTTACCCGTTTAGGTAATGACTAGGCTCGACGTTACTTAACTTGACTCTCAAATTATAATTCAGCGTCATCATTCACCCACACCCAAGCTTAAAACATCTGGTATTCCTTAAATGTTACCCGTTTAGGTAATGACTAGGCTCGACGTTACTTAACTGACTCTCAAATTATAATTCAGTGTCATCATTCACCCACACCCAAGCTTAAAACATCTGGTATTCCTAAAATGTTACCAGTTTAGGTAATGACTAGGCTCGACGTTACTTAACTTGACTCTCAAATTATAATTCAGTGTCATCATTCACCCACACCCAAGCTTAAAACATCTGGTATTCCTAAAATGTTACCAGTTTAGGTAATGACTAGGCTCGACGTTACTTAACTTGACTCTCAAATTATAATTCAGTGTCATCATTCACCCACACCCAAGCTTAAAACATCTGGTATTCCTAAAATGTTACCCGTTTAGGTAATGACTAGGCTCGACGTTACTTAACTTGACTCTCAAATTATAATTCAGTGTCATCATTCACCCACACCCAAGCTTAAAACATCTGGTATTCCTAAAATGTTACCAGTTTAGGTAATGACTAGGCTCGACGTTACTTAACTTGACTCAAATTATAATTCAGTGTCAACATTCACCCACACCCAAGCTTAAAACATCTGGTATTCCTAAAATGTTACCTGTTTAGGTTATGACTAGGCTCGACGTTACTTAACTTGACTCTCAAATTATAATTCATGTCATCATTCACTCCACACCCAAGCTTAAAACATCTGGTATTCCTAAAATGTTACCCGTTTAGGTAATGACTAGGCTCGACGTTACTTAACTTGACTCTCAAATTATAATTCAGTGTCATCATTCACCCACACCCAAGCTTAAAATATCTGGTATTCCTAAAATGTTACCCGTTTAGGTAATGACTAGGCTCGACGTTACTTAACTTGACTCTCAAATTATAATTCAGTGTCATCATTCACCCACACCCAAGCTTAAAACTTCTGGTATTACTAAAATGTTACCAATTTAGCTAATGACTAGGCTCGGCGTTACTTAACTATCTTCAAATTATAATTCAGTAAATATCATTCACCCACACCCAAGCTTAAAACATCTGGTATTCCTAAAATGTTACCAGTTTAGGTAATGACTAGGCTCGGCGTTACTTAACTTGACTCGCAAATTATAATTCAGTGTCATCATTCACCCACACCCACAAAACATCTGGTAGCTCCTAAAATATTACCAGTTTAGGTAATGACTAGGCTCGACGTTACTTAACTTGACTCCTCAAATTATAATTCAGTGTCATCATTCACCTTCACACCCAAGCTTAAAACATCTGGTATTCCAAAAATGTTACCCGTTTAGGTAATGACTAGGCTCGACGTTACTTAACTTGACTCTCAAATTATAATTCAGTGTCATCATTCACCCACACCCAAGCTTAAAACATCTGGTATTCCTAAAATGTTACCAGTTTAGGTAATGACTAGGCTCGACGTTACTTAACTTGACTCTCAAATTATAATTCAGTGTCAACATTCACCCACACCCAAGCTAAAACATCTGGTATTCAAAATGTTACCCGTTTAGGTTATGACTAGGCTCGACGTTACTTAACTTGACTCTCAAATTATAATTCAGTGTCATCATTCACCCACACCCAAGCTTAAAACATCTGGTATTCCTAAAATGTTACCTGTTTAGGTAATGACTAGGCTCGACGTTACTTAACTTGACTCTCAAATTATAATTCAGTGTCATCATTCACCCACACCCAAGCTTAAAATATCTGGTATTCCTAAAATGTTACCCGTTTAGGTAATGACTAGGCTCGACGTTACTTAACTTGACTCTCAAATTATAATTCAGTGTCATCATTCACCCACACCCAAGCTTAAAACTTCTGGTATTACTAAAATTTTACCAATTTAGGTAATGACTAGGCTCGGCGTTACTTAACTTGACTCTCAAATTATAATTCAGTGTCATCATTCACCCACACCCAAGCTTAAAACATCTGGTATTCCTAAAATGTTACCAGTTTAGGTAATGACTAGGCTCGGCGTTACTTAACTTGCCTCTCAAATTATAATTCAGTGTCATCATCCACCCACACCCAAGCTTAAAACCTCTGGTATTCCTAAAATGTTACCAGTTTAGGTAATGACTAGGCTCGACGTTACTTAAATTCAGTGATCGTACGGGAGATAGGCATTTCAACGCGATGCCCAATATGGTTTGAAAGCTGTAAAAATGTAAAAATAAGGGTTTGACTGTAGTGACAAGTATAATGAAAATGTGATCCCAAAGAAGAAGAAACATTGGAAATGCGACACCGAAATCTGAAGACGTATTAGGATAGCGAAAGATGCCCTTTAAACGGTAAACAAAGTATAAAGAAACAGGAAAACCTTGTTAGAAAAAAAGTACTTAAATCTTGTGTAATATCGATCCTCCTCTTTGAAAGGGAATGTTAGACAATTTCATCATAGATGAAGAAGAGACTTCGGTCAACAGAAATATGGTTCTACAGAAGGATGTTGAGAATACTATTGATTGGACATGGCGAAGTTTTAGAAAAAATGTAAACAAAAATCACACTTGAAAGGAGACTGAAAAATTTGACACATGAGGGACAGACGAAATTATCGAATACGCTACCTAATGAAGATGGGCAAATGATTGGCAAAGCAAAGATTAGGAAAGATAGCGAAAAGACAAAACTTACTAAGAGTTACATATGACAGGAAATTGTGAAGAGTCATGAACGGACACAGCACATAGAAGAAGAAGAATGTTTGCATTTATAACGCGTAGGATTTATTAGTTTGGTTTTTGTTTTACGGCATATCAACTTCATTTTTAGTATAGGTTCGTATGAAATAGAATATGTATTTTGGTAAATAATCATTTTGTAGATCAGGTTTCATTGACGTATTTTTGTAAAGAAGGAATTTGGCGAAAGTTAAATGTATTGCTGTCATTTTTTTCTCAGAAAATTATTGCTTGTAATAAATATTTTTTCAAAAATGGTATTTTTACTATAAAAAAAACTATTTTTATACTTTCGTAGTCTTTTGAACTCAGTTCGTGGGTTCACTATTTGCCTATAGCTGGAACCTAACATGTGCTACCACTGCAGACCATGGCGGACCTGGGAACAACAGCAATTAAGAGGTGGTTCCACATTCCTCAAAACCTCCCGATCAGAGGCCTTGCTGCTGGATGCAGTTTATTGTCATAAGCAGGACGCTTAGGATTTTTTAAACAAATACAATTACATTTTTCATTCGCTCTGATGCCGACAAAATTTAACACGTAGGATTCATTAAAAAAAATATGTCAACTATTTCATTCTGTCTTATACTTTCTGTTTAATAAATTAAGCGCAAGACGTCAAAACTCATTCACTGCGCATTATCATCATCATCGTCGTCGTCATTATCATCAGTCCCGTGACTATGTGTGGTCGTAGGCTTACAGTGCAGCCGAGCACCTGATCAGCTTTCGCTGTATACTTCGGTTGCGTACCAATGTTTATGACGGACCTTCCAGTCGTCTCTGTGATTTTGATTGGTTGATTTTGTTTCGCGGCATATCAATCTCTGAGGTTTATTTAATGTCAAAATGTAAATACAGGGTGCGATGAATAAATTGTTTTCTAAATTACACAAAAATTAAAATAACACTAACATCTCATTTTAACAGATATATTTACCAAAATTACACAAAAATATCTTGAAATATTAAAGAGTAAAATCGCTATTAGCTTCAACCACGCCCTCCAGACGACTTCGGAATCTTCAGTAACTCTTCTGGGCGGTCTTCTTGTTTAAGTTGGTGAATGCTGCAATAATTCTTGCCTTCAGTTCATCTTTGGTGTTACAAGGAGTTTTGCTGGTCTCTCGCTCAACTGTGCCGCACACAAAGAGGTTGTAGTCTGGGGACTAGGTGGCCAAATGTAAGGGGTAATGTGGTCGTAAAAATTGTCTAACAGCCATGATTTAGTTCTCTTGATTGTGCAGTATAGTGCAGAGTCCAGTTGCCAGACATAGGGGTCTTTCAGAAGCTAGCCGCTTGACCCTTCGTGTTGAGTCTGAAGCCTTGTGAGAAGATGAAGATGAGGCATAACATCGCCATCATCAGTGATCACTCCAAACACCTTGATATTCATTGGATATATCATCTAGCCCTTTCCGAAACTTCTGCACTGTCCTCAGATTGACACAAATACTCTGAAGTGTTTATATTAAAACTATCGGCGTAAATACCAAGCTGTACAGCATGCAGTTTCTAAATTTCTGGCTTAGTGAATTGCGTCATGGTACTCTTTTTCTTACAGACGGTGCCCAACTGACCCTACTATACTGTGCAGACGATCAAATCAAAAACAAACAAGGCGCATGCGCGATATTAGAAATATAAGATGGCGGCAATTTACCCATCGCACCCTGTATGAACAAGTTTATGTCTTCAACGTGGATCAATTTTATGGCTTCAACTACATATATTTTGAACGCAATTCTATGCATTTCACTACAGACAAATATCTTGCTGACCATGTTGCTTTGAAAATGTATAGTCGCTAATTTTACGATAAATAGGTAATGTTGTTAATTTTTTTTTTTTTGCGTCAAAATGTATTGCTGATATTTTTTTTATAAAAATCTTATTTTAATACTTTCTTAAGATTTTGTTTGGCGTTTCACTATTTATCCATAGCTGGAACCGTAACAGGTGCTATCATCCCGGGTCTGGGTGAACCTGAGAACAACAGCAATTAGGCGATGATTTCACGCTACTCAAAATCACCCAATCAGAGACTTTGCTGACGGATGTAGTTTATCGTCGTACCCAGAACAGACGGTGTTGGAAACATATATCAAAACTCGCCATTTTATTTGAGTAAAAGTAGAGAGCTAGTTCTTGCGCAAGTAACAGTTTACCCCAACCCAAATATAATTAACACGCTTCTCAAAGCCTCTAATCTCCACTTTTACATCGTACTTTCAGCATGTGAACAGATGTTATGGATAATATGTATTTTTAAAGAGTGACTATGTTAATACTTAACATTTTTAAAAGTGACTATTTAATACTCAACATTTTTTTTCAAAAGTGACTAATTTATAATTGACATTTGTTTAAAGTGACTATTTAATACTCAACATTTTTTAAAAGTGACTAATTATTACTAAACATTTTCATTTTAAAAGAGACTATTTAACACATTCTCTATCAAGTATTCTAAGAAATGGGATTCAAGATAAACTTTTCTAAAACAGCACTTATTATCTGGAATTCGAATGAAAGCAATGATGGCACCTACATCAAATTCATCATAAAAATATAGGATGTGGAATTAGTAAATACTAACCACTTGAGATACGTTGGTGTATGAATCAGTTGTAACAAATTAAGTACAAGAGAAAAAGAAACAACATAGAATAGATTATATCAGAAGTAGTTTCACCCAACACCGCAAGTTACTACGAAACCAAAACATCAACCGGAAAACTCGAGTAGCGTTCTTAAATAGTATCGTCAGATCGAAACTTTTATATCAATGCCATTCTTCTTCTTCTTCTTCTTCTTCTTCTTCTTCTTCTTCTTCTTCTTCTGCTGCTGCTGCTGCTATGTGCTCTGTCCTTTCAGGACATAGGCGATAATAGCTTTCCATGTCTCTCTATCCCTGGTGGCTCTTAGCACACTTTCTCCTGTTACACCACACAACTCTTGTTCTGTCATCTACCTAATCAAACCCCTCAAATATGTTATCCGCTGCTTTCCCCTGTTTTTTTTTGTTTTTGTTTTTTTTAATCATCCCACCCCAAGCAAGGCATTCCACTGCCACTATTGCGCATGGGGCTACATAGGGGAAGGTAAAGAGAAGGAGTGGTTAGACATAGGGAATGTCAGGAGGAAGATAACAGATGAGTAAGGATACCGAGGATGAGGGTTGGGCAGATGGGAAGAGTGTTTGATAGAATAGGAGCAGGTTAGGGTGTTAGGAGGTGTCTATTGACCTTACATTTAAACTCCTGGAGATTGTAGCCGTCGGGGAAGCAATCGTGTGGAAGGGAATTCCACAGTCGGGAAGTGCGAGGAAAGAAACTGTTGGAGTAGAAGTTACGGTTGCATTTTATCGGTTTCACTGTAAAAGGGTGGGATCTAGTTGCTAATCTCGTTCAAATTCGTATTTAGGGGGCACCAGTGATCTAAGTTCATCGGAGCAGAAGCCATGAAAGTATTTATAGAAGAGACACAGGGAAGCCACGTCGCGCCGGTGGGAGAGAGACTGCAGGCGGTCTGCCAAGTCGGTACCTATCACATTACAGACCCTCCTCTGAACCTTATCGAGAAGCCCGAGGAGAATAGCAGGGGCACCCGACCAGATGTGGCAGCAGTATTCAATGCACGGGCGGATGGTAGATTTATATATGTACAGGATAGATTTAGATGGAAAAAACTTCCGGGCCCTACACAGAGAACCGACTTTCATAGCAGCGGATTTAGCAATGGATTCGATATAGTCATTCCATTTCAGGTCCGCTGAAAGTGTGAGACCAAGGAGGCGTAGTGTTTTACTCTCTGGGAGGCAAGCCTGGTCCATGCTAATGGGAAGTAGGTGAGATTGTCGATAATGGTTAATTGAGAGTAGCTTCGTTTTAGAAGCATTAAAATTTACTAGCCATTTCTTACCCCAGTCCAATATGAATTGGAGGTCTTTTTCAATCTCAGCTGCGAGGTTAGCTTTGACGCCTACACCAGATTTTTGTAGGAGGCGAGAGTAAACTGTGGTGTCATCGGCGTACAAACCTATTTGGGCTCTTATGGAATCAGGGAGATCATTAATGTATATCAAGAAGAGTGTAGGACCTAAGATGGAGCCTTGGGGGACACCTGCGTTTGTATGGTAGTTCTGGGAGGCATGTTCGTTTAATACCACCTTCATTGTGCGGTTAGAGAGGAATGACTGGATTAGTCCAGTTATACCATAGCTCCGCAGTTTACATAGAAGGCCAGCATGCCAAACTCAGTCGAACGCCTTAGATATATCCAATGCAACGGTTCGGGCTTCGCCATTCCTGTCGAGTGCCTGGTATATGTACTCGGTGATGGTCGTTAGCATATCAGCAATAGACCTGGTGAAGCGGAAACCATACTGCTTACCCGAGAGGCGCCTGTATGCTGTGAGATGCTGAACCACCTCGGCGTTGATAATGGCTTCGAACACTTTGCCAAAGATCGGAAGAAGGCTGATAGGGCGGTAATTTGCAGGGTCAGAGGGTTCTCCAGTGTTTTTAAATATAGGAACTACAGAAGATTTCCAACAAGCAGGAAAGCAGGAAGCAGATAGGCAGAGGTTGTAGAGCTTAGAAAGGACAGATGAGAGTTCAGGGGCACATTTCTTTAAGACTATGGTTGGGATTCCGTCACCACCGCTCGCTTTGTGAGGGTCAAGTTTTAAGATTATCTTAGAGACAAGCGAAGGTGTAATGTGGACATCATTCAGTTGTGCCTCGGTTCTAGGTGAGAAGTCGGGTGTAAAAACTCCAGATGAGTCCAGACTCGAATTGTTCGAGAATCTGCGGGCAAAGCATTTAGCCTTATCTGCTGGGAAGGTGAGGACCTCAAATTTGTTGATTAGCGGGGGTATTGTGGACTTGCTCTTGTTAAGTACTCTTTTACAGAGTCACCAGTAGTCTTTAGCGCCGAATTTAGAGCATGCTATGCGTTGCTTCATTCTGGCAGCAAACAACATCTTAGCTTTGTTAAGTATCCTTTTACACTTATTACGAGCTGAAGTGAAAAGGCGCCTGTTTTGGTCCGACGCGTAGTTACGGTAGAGTCGGAAGAAATGATTCCGGTGGGCAATGGCAGCCGAGCAAGCGGCTGAGAACCATGGAGATGAATGAGATTTAAGCTGGAATTTTCTAACAGGGAAATTACCCAGGAGGAGACCTCGGATGCACATTCTTCGATGGGAAGACTAAAAACGTTGTTCCAAGGGATGTCACAGAGGAAGTCTCGGAACGAATCCCAGTCTGCTCTTTGATAGCAGTAGAATATTCTACTTGTCTGTGTTTCATGGGTCGGGCGGGAGTGGAGTGAAATATTGACGGACACTACAGTGTGGTCAGAGTTTCCGAGGGGGTAGAGTTGTCTGGTAGTGCAAGAGTCTGGGATGGAAGTGAAGCAGAGGTCTAGAAGTGAGTCCCTTCCGTTAGGATTGTCGGAGAAACGCGTGGGGAAGTCAACTACTTGCGTAAGGGATTGGGTGATTGAAAAGTTCATGGTGTGGACACCAGCAGGGTCAGTGACAGCGTTCTTCAGCCACTTGGTGTGATGGGCGTTAAAGTCACCAAACACGAATACATGGGCAGAGGGATGGGAAGAAATGGCTTTGTCGATATTGTCAGAAATGATGTCAAGTAACGAACAGTCAGGGGAGGAAGAAGAGCGGTAGAGAAAGAAGAGATAGCTAATCGAGCTGAGAAGTGAGAGGCGGAAGCACATGAAAGAATGATCTGGGGATTCAAAAGATGACACCCTAGATAAGGGAAGGTGTTCACTGACATAGACACCAAGCCCATGCATATGAACATTGGAGTCCTTCCTGAAGAGGGGAAGCTAGCCAGGAACGTAGAACTCAGATGAGGGGATAGAAGGGTTAAGATTAGTTTCACATAGGGCTAATATATCAGGTGAGTTATTATGGAGGAATGAATCTACGCTGAGGAAGTTGGTGCGGATGCCGCGTATGTTAGTGAAAGAGATGCAGACAGGTTTGGGCGTTTTCAAATGAGCTGGTTTAGTTTTGCTATTATGTTTGCTTTTTTCCATAGTGATTCAGTTAAGGAGAGGTCTTAGAATAGAATCAGTCGGTCAATCATTTGCAACTTGTGAAGGATGGAGACTGGCGCGGCCTACAACATAATGTGGCCTCGGGGTTGCCCACCGAACGTTCATGCAGGGACGCCCGTCCATGCGCGATATTGCACTACAAGAACCCCGGTATTATTCAACTGTTGATCAGAGCAGCCTCTCAAGACGCTATGCAAGAGTTCGGGCTCCTAACTATCAGTCGGAAGCAGCAACCAGGAAACTGCCAACCCGGTACCCTCAGAATGTAAAGACGTTGCCACCGTACTCCGTAACTGCAAAGAGCTTCCAGCTGAACTAACACTAAAACCGGAGAAGGGGTGGGGGAACCGGGAACCCCTTCCTAAACAAGAAACAAGGCGATCACCTCTAAACTCATTCAAAAGAAGGGGGTGGAGTGTGAGACCGGGCGATAGTAAGAACTATCTACTCCAATTAAAAAAAAAAGGAAGAAAAAGAAAAAAAAGTGACTGAGGTTTACAAAGTTTTAACTTAGTATAAGTCAAAAATAACCTTGAATTGCAAAATAATTTACACAAACTAAGTGACAAAAAAAAATCAAAGACAAACAAAAAACGAAAAAAAAAAAATAATAATAATAATTTCCAAAAATTACAGAAAAACAGACTGAAAAATGGACTGAATCCCGGTTGACTTACCACAAGCAGTTAACACTGAAAAGTTGATTTAATTAAATTTCTGAAGACAAAAATAGAAATTAAACCATTTGTTACAGAATATAGTCGAGTTATGCGGCTTACTGTTTATTTTCCCCTCTATCTAGCTTGTTAGTATCAGGTTCTCCAATCCCTCCTTCCTTATTGCATGTCCCAGGAACTTTAGTTGTCTCTTCCTGATGCTCAGTATTAATTTCCTTTTCGTTCCCATCCTTTCCAAAACCTCATCATTGCTCACATGCTCAATCCATGAATTCCTCAGCATCCTTCTGTAGAACCACATTTCAATTGCTTCAAATTTTTCCTTTATCCTTGATGATATGGTCCAGCATTCACTGCCATATTGAAGAATGGACATCACATAGCAATCCAGTACTCTGCAAAACCAATTCAGAGATATCTAAACTGTCAGCGGTATACAACCGCTTCCCAAGAAAGTGTTGAAAAAGTCCTTGAGCGAGTAAAAATGTCTTAAAAAAGATCATCTTTCTTTTACCATTGTGAACGCGTGCTACATGATCACAAACTAAGAACTTCACTAAATAACAGAAACCATATCAATTGAGGACTTCCAACAGCAGTAACAACTAAAATGGATAACACCTGCAACTTGAAGAGAACATAATGACATTTTTCTTAATCATATCACCCCGAGCAAGGCGATAACGCCACTGATGTGCAGGGGGGCTACGTAAGAGTGAAAAGATTGGAAAAGAGAAAACCGGAAACCACATCCTAAAGAGGGAACAAGGGATGAGCCTCTTCACGTGTTCAATAGACGTGGGTGGAGTGTGAACCGAGCGATAGTTTAGTCTATCTACTCTAATTGAGAAAAAAAAAGAAAAAGGAGTGAAAAGATTGGAAAAGAGAAAACCGGAAACCACATCCTAAACAGAGAACAAGAGATGAGCCTCTTCACCAGTTCAATAGACGTGGATGGAGTGTAAACCGGGCGACAGTTTAGTCTATCTATTCCAATTGAGAAAAAAAAAGAAAAAGGAGTGAAATGATTGGAAAAGAGAAAACCGGAAACTACATCCTAAACAGGGAACAAGGGATGAGCCTCTTCACCTGTTCAATAGACGACATAATCAAGATGCAGGCATTTCCACAACACTTCAAATAAAAGGTTAAGAAGAAAACTCCCATCAAAACCGGAGCGATCAATAACAGCTACTGGATTTGAGAAACCTATTTTCTTGAAAAAATGTTTTAAGAGAAAGTTTTTTATATATTTCCTCCGGAAACATTACTGGCTGTTCGGTCAATGAATGCCAAATGTTTCCTTGTAGGGAAACAGCTACTATTACTATTAACATTATCTATATTCTTGCTTTACTAAAGAAAATTACACAAAATATTAATGATGCAACTTCGCATCTACAGAATTTAAATGTACCTCCCATCTCACAGGAGATTTTGTTTTAGCCCACTGTTGATGGTCGCTCGTTTTGGTGTAAGAAAGAGAGGCTCGTTCACACAGCTGAAACTAAATTCAAATCACCACAGTAAAGACTTACAAGTAGACATTTCGTGATTAAACAATGATTTGTACTATTTTTCTCTAAAATTTGTGTTAGAAATTTTCTGTCCTCACTCTCTGTATATGGTAATTCAGTAAAAAACGAGGGGGTGTCTGTCGCCATCAGTTGATGCAAGAATTGCTTGTCAGTTTAGGACTATTATATACATAAATTTTTGGTTGGGATGAGGTTGGTCGATTAGTCAGTGCGTCTGCAATTAGTTGTGGTTTAATGAGTGCCAAATATCATTATATGAAGGTCATAGCCCTAACTTTGTCATGTACTTATTTAGAAATGTTTGCTTATATTTGACATACCTGTTGCTTGGGGTGCTTCGACGTTGTGCAATAGTTAGCAAGTTTGTCTCGCTAGATTAATTACGGCTGAATAGGGAATTCAATTCTCAGTGGGTGCCCCATACTTTTTGATCTTGTTTCACAACTAAGCTATTCTTAGAAAATCATTTGGACACTTCGATGTGATGTAATGATTAACAAGCTTGTATTGCTGAGTTCGATCCTCAGTGGGTGCCCCATACTTTCTGCCTTGTGCAACAAGTAAGCTACGCTTAGAAAACCATTTGGGCACTTTGACGTCATGTCATGGTTAGCAAGCTTTTCTTGACTGAGAAAGTTCAATCCTTAGTGGGTGCTCCAAACTTTTGTCCTCTAAGAATTGAAAGTGCATTTACGTGATATATTGCTATGTTCAATCAAGGAAATCGTGTTTTAGAGACATCTAGAAAAAATTAGAATCTACGCTTAGAAAATCATTAGTTTGGCTACGTAGCCTGAATTCGAATCAAATGACATGCCTGCAGTTGCGTAACTAGTGTTTTTGCCGCTTGGGTGTCCTTCAAGTTTTATAAGGGAAACATTATTTAAAACTTCGAGGCGTTCGATTTGCGCGCATGAATCTTGAATGTAAATAGGCATGCTTCGGCTTGCCCGCTGGCTTTTTATTCGCGAGACCCCTACTGTAATTGTTTTTTCTTGCTTTCTTGATTCTTTTAAAATCGTGTGTGTGTGTGTGTGTGTGTGTGTGTGTGTGTGTGTGTGTGTGTGTGTGTGTGTTATGTCTTCAAGGCTGTCACAATGCGTGGAATGAAATAAAGGAAGGTCGGGAGGTGTTTGCATGACCTATTTATTACACTGATATTTCGAGATTATAATCTCATCATCAGAATGGCAGAGAAATCCTCAGACTGTCCGCGCTTCTTATAGTGGTCCATGAATGGCTGGCTTTATCCACTGCTGCTGTACGTGTGTGCGTGTATGTGTGTGTGTGTGTGTGCGTGTGTGTGTGTGTGTGTGAGTGAGTGTGTATGTGCGTGTATTCTAGTTGGAGTTTTTTATGGTCTGATGGTGTGTGTGTGTGTGTGTGTGTGTGTGTGTGTGTGTGTGTGTGTGTGTGTGTGTGTGTGTGTGTGTGTTCAAACTGGGGTTTTATTGGTCTGATGGAATCAGTTCACAGGTGGCTGACCTATGTGTGAGACATATATATATATATATACTTAATTTTTTATGAATTTGCTTTCTTGCATGTGTTATGATTCGGGTCCAGATGTGCTGTCTGGCTAACGTTGTTGTTCCGAAGCCTAGCAAATTAAATACATTATAATAGACTCCTTATGTTGACATTAGATATTTTCCGCTTACAGTGTTAATAATCTCATGACTAAATATCACAATCAAAGACGATACCAGAAATTACAAAAACTCCCGGCAAACGCATAAAATTTTTATCTTTATTATTTTATATATGTTACCCTTGTTTAAATGTATAATCGTCTATGTTGTTTCTTTAATGCACGTTCTTTCGAGAGAAGTGTATTTTTATGTAGGCTAGACGGTTTGCGTGAAATCTGTTACAAATGTCTATCTTTTTAGGCTCAGCGGTTAAAACCAGCCAAACCTTGAGAAGTATCCATTTCTAATTTATGGAAAATTATTTTTTTCATATATATTGATTAATGAGAGACGTGGTCTCAAACTTTAATAACATCCCGAATCGTAGAGCAGAGCTGAGACTTTTTTTATATATATATATATCAGGCTCGAGTCAGTAGCTGACAGCAAAGAGAAAAGGCCTTTTGACAGCAAAAGAAGAAGGCAAGTCAACATCAAAGAAGACATTGGCATTATGAGAACATCAAGAAGGCTCTGTAACCAGCCAGCCACAAAAAGGCGCGAGAAATAGGAAGTTCCAGTAAAATTCTCCTGATGTTGAATAGAAAGAATTTCTGCAAATTTTCCTCAAGAACGAACTGTTTAAAAAGGAAGGGACCTTAAAACATTACTGTGTCTCGGAGACATCAATGGGACAATTTGAAATTAGGTTTTTTCTCTTTTTTTTGGGGGGGGGGGGTTGTTGTTTTTCTCAAAGTTGATTGCTCGTTTCTTTTTTCAATCCTCATTTTATTCTCTTTTCACCATTTTAAAAGTCCTTGTCTTTTCCTCGGTTTGGAAATTTTTCCCCATATTTCGCTGAGGATCCTTTATCCTAAATTGTTATCCTGCCTTAATAAGCACACAAAAGGATTTTTTTTTTCAAATTCTGTTTGTACTTTTTTCGTAATTGTAAACTGTAAATAAATGCTTTTGTTTTTGAAGTTTTACGCAGTGGTTGTCTTGTATTTTATAATTTTCAATGGCAACCTACTGCGGGATAATCTTCTGCCCAGTCAGTCATGTCCCTTTCGAGACATAATCGCCCAAGCGTGTATCACGTATGGCACTTAAATGACTGATTGTGTCTTGCTATTTCTGTTTTGGTATCTAACACATGAGCTTGGAATTGGTAGGAATTATTTTTTTATAAATTCACATGTATTTTTGTGTCACCCGCATGATTATAGAAAATAATGACATTCATAAAAAAAACACATCAAAGAACAAACAAATGACTTATCTGTTGTTTGAAAAGAGTGTTTTTCCTTTTCTTTTTCTTTCAACATATCAGACGGGCGACTGACACAGGCGCGCAAACGCACATACGAAGAACTCGATTGTTGATACTTCTGAAGAGTGGATGGACGGGACCATCTACGAAACTCTGAACTCGGGATGCTGTAGGCAACATCAATTGGCTAAGTAACAAACTTTTACTTATGTTAATTAGATAGATAGATAGATAGATAGATAGATAGATAGATAGATAGATAGATAGATAGATAGATAATATGCCAAGTCGTAAACGGAGAGGCTAATCCAAAAAGATCTATTTCATATAAAATATTAAGAGATCTGTATAAAGAGTTCAATGGATATTATCTATAGCAATAAGATATACATAAAGGAAACTTGAGCACGTTATCTAAAGTGGTTAATGGCTGAAAGTGGTTAATCTGGTTAAACCAAATGAAATCCTGGTCTGAAGTGGTGGGTTTATACGTTCCTCAAAATAAATTATAGTTTATAACCACTTTTGACATTTGTAATGAATTATTTTGAACATTATTTTTACCGATACTCGTATTTAAGTAGATATTCTGTTTTTAATTAAACAGTATTTTTATATTTATATCTACCGGCCTGATTATTTACGATAATCGTAATAATAATTTTCGTAAATAAAAATTTATTTACTTCTTGAATATATATATATATATATATATATATATATATATATATATATATATATATATATTCCATTTTTAAACGAGTTATTTCGCTACCTGGGTAGCAAAATAACTCGTTTAAAAATGGAAAATATTAAAAAATTCTACAATATATTTGTATAGAAGACTTTTTAATACAAATGTGTACTGTTCTAACCCAATTAGAACCAAAAACTTAGTATTAAACAATCAATCAGTCAATATATATATATATATATATATATATATATATATATATATTATATTTCATATTATAAAATACTTTAAATATTATAGAATAATATAAAATATTTTTTATCAAAGATATATTTTATAAAAAACATATTTTATAAAAAACAAAAAAAAATAAAAAAACAAAAAAAGCACGCACCCCAATACAAAATAACATAAATTAAGAAGAAACCAACCCCAAAACAAAACAACACCTACCAACCCCTAAACCAAATAACAACACACAAGGCGCCAGCAGCCTCAGCCCTCACAAGATTAATAGATTAATCTATCCTGAACTCAGCCACAAACAAACACTTAACCCTAAGACCTTAAAAAGGTCAACAGAACTCAAAATACAGACCAACCCCTCCAACACCCAAAAAATACAAATCCAACACAAATAAACTGACTTTTCAACTAGATAATTCTCATTTCTAAAAAATCACCTGAGGATGAAGCCAACAACATAATGGGCTGGCTTCGAAACATGAAAATTTTTGTGTAGTGATACTATGAATTTATAAAAACATTGTAACAACCATTACAGTATATATATATATATATATATATATATATATATATATATATATATAAGTCGTATCCTTGGTAAATTGTAAGATTAATTCCAATGGGGATCGTAATCTAATGAGAACTCAATGTTAGAATGTATAATGAAAATAAGTTGAACGAATTATAAGTCTATTGGTAATAATTTATTTCATGAATATTTTGAAAAAATATATTCAACTCCTCAGACCGAATTTTTTTACAAAAATAAATGGGTTAGATTTATCCAGACAGGAGGTAGAATGTGAGAAATGGGGAGAAGGAAACATTTTATTGATGGGAGAGGGAATCAGATATACAATGTTAATTTTTAAACGCAGATGTCATATCTAAAATGTTTTATTTCATCCCAAACGATAAGATGGCCTTGGGTTGAACTTTAGGTTAAAAATTTTCAAATACAGAACAGTAAATTTAGGGGCCGTATTTTAACTAGAATAATTGAATTGTTACATTTTTTTATATTAATTTCGACCGCAATTGTAATATCATCTTGTAAATGTAATCTTTTCGGTTTTCTGATAATAATGTTATTTTCAAGTATGACAACTATGTTAATGATAATAAAAAATATAAAATATAAAAAATATAATTTTCAAAAAAAAATAAAAAATAATATTATTATTATCATTATTATTAATGACAAAATATCAATAATAATACTTACTATTATTATTTTATTACTATCAATTTTATTGATAATAATAATAATAATAATAATAATAATAATAATAATAATAATTCTACCCAAGAATGGTGACACAGAAAACCCGAAAAACTACAGACCAATTACATGTCTTCCGACAACATATAAACTATTAACATCTATTTTAACAAAACAGGCATATTTATTCTTAGAAAGAAATGACATGATACCGCTTGAACAAAAAGGGTGCAAACGTGGCTGTTATGGTTGTAAAGACCAATTGCTGATTAACAAAATGATCCTGGAAAACTGCTACAGTACAAAGAAAAATCTTAGTACAGCCTGGATAGATTATCGAAAGGCATTCGATAGTGTGCCACATGACTGGATTTTAAAGACTTTAAATATATACAAGATATCGCCCGTCATCATCAATTTCATCAAACAGTGCATGTCTATATGGAAAACAACCCTTTACCTCAATCATATAAATGGAACCTATAAGTCTGATGAAATAAACATCAAAAGAGGTATATTTCAAGGTGATTCTTTATCTCCCTTACTATTCTGCATATCATTAATAGCACTAACCAGTCAACTTAATAAGACAGAATGTGGTTATAAAATAGGACAAAAGAAAATAAGCCATCTATTTTACATGGATGACTTAAAGTTATATGCTAAGAATGATAATGAACTGGAAGGTCTTCTGCAAACTGTAAAATGCTTCAGCGAAGACATTGGAATGAAATTTAATTTGAATAAATGTGCTAAAGCTACAGTTTTACGTGGATCAATACAAGAAACATCCTCAATTAGCCTAGACCCTGCTGTAACAATAAAAGGTTTAGAGCCAGAAGAAGCTTATAAATACCTAGGTGTAAATGAGAGCGAAAACATTCACCATAAAAAAATGAAAGAAATAGTGCGTAAAGAGTACTATAGAAGGCTACGAATGATATTAAAAACTTAATTAAATTCACAGAACAGAGTTATGGCCATTAATAGCCTTGCAATACCAGTTGTCCAATATAGCTTTAACATCTTAAACTGGACTCTAAACGACATCAGGCGAATGGATGCTAAAACAAGAAAGCTTCTTTCTAAGCATAAGATGCATCATCCAAAGGCTGATGTAGACCGTCTATACATACCCCGTAAAGAAGGTGGAAGAGGTCTTATTCAGCTGGAATTGTCATACAAGACAACAACTATTGGCTTACTAACATACATAGAAACAACAAAGGATTGGATGATACAATTAGTAAGGCAACATGAAGAAAGAAAGAAAAAATATTCAATAATAAAAGAAGGCAGTAAATTCAAACAAGATTTACAGTTAGTAGATTCTGTAGAAAAGCAGAACGGAAGCCAAGAGCCGACTATTGCGGCAAAGAATATGAAAATAAAAGCCAAAGATAAAGCTCTTGAACAGATGAAACAGCGCTGGCAAGACAAACCTCTGCATGGCCAATATCCAGTACGTGCCAATAAATCCAATGTTGACAAAGTTAATACTCATCGATGGTTACGTGCATCCGGATTAAAGTCTGAAACTGAAGGCTTTATTCTTGCAGCACAAGACCAAAGTCTTTTCACGAGAAACTTTCAGGCAAATATTATGCATAATAATATGGATCCAAAATGCAGGTTTTGTGATAAACACCAAGAAACAATAGACCACCTACTCTCAGGCTGTTCTGTACTTGCCCCAAATGAATATAAAAATCGCCACGATAGAGTTGGGCAATATTTACATTGGACAATGTGCAAACATTATGGAAAATCTGAAAACAGACACTGGTATGAACATCCCCCAGCACCGGTTACAGAAATAGAAGATGTCACCATTCTATGGGATTACACCATCTAAACAGGCCAGACATTATTGTTGAAAACCAGAAAGAGAAAACTTTTCTATTAATTGATATGGCTTGCCCACCGGATTGTAACATAGCAACCAAGGAATTTGAAAAACTGTCAAAATATAAAGACCTGGAAATTGAAATAGAAAAAAATGTGGAAATTGAAAACAAGAGTTGTGTCAGTGATAATAGGTGCACTTGAAATGATAAAAAATGGAACAAAACAACACATTGAAAGAATCCCTGGAAACCCCAGCTTAAGAGATATACAAAAAATTGTCTTATTAAGTACAGCCCACACACTAAGGAAAACTTTATCTATGTAACGCTACGGATGATAGGGAAGATAGAAAAAACATGAAATGGGGCCATAACAACACGCCACTACCTGCCTTAGGTCTCCCCGCAGACTTGGTTGGTAGTGAGACCAAAGCAGAAATCGAAATATGATGAAAAATGACATAATAATAATAATTAGTACTGCCTGGATAGATTATCGGAAGACATTCGATAATGTACCACATTCCTGAATCTTAAAGACTTTACATATGTACAAGGTGTCACCCGTCATCATCAATTTCATCAAACTATGTATGTCGATATGGAAAACAATCCTTTACCTCAATAATATAAATTGAACCTATAAATATGGTGAAATAAACATCAAAAGAGTTATATTTCAAGGTGATTCTTTGTCTCCCTTACTATTTTGTATATCATTAATAGCATTAAGCAGTCAACTTAACAAGACAGAATGTGGCTATAAAATAGCTCAAAAGAAAATAAGCCATCTATTTTACATGGATGACTTAAAGTTGTATTCTATGAATGATAATGAGCTGGAAGATCTTCTACAAACTGTAAAATGCTTCAGTGAAGACATTGGAATGAAATTCAATTTGAATAAATGTGCTAAAGCTGCAGTTTTACGAGGATCGCTACAACAAACATCCTCAATTAGCTTAGACCCTGCTGTAACAATAAAAGGTTTAGAGCCAGAAGAAGCTTATAAATACCTAGGTGTAAATGAGAGTGAAAAAATTCACCATAAAAAAATGGAAGAAATAGTGCGTAAAGAGTACTATAGAATACTACGACTGATATTAAAAACTGAATTGAATTCTCAGAACAGAATTATAGCCATTAATAGCCTTGCAATCCCAGTGGTCCAATATAGTTTTAATATCTTGAACTGGACTCTAAACAATATCAGACAAATGGATTCTAAATCAAGAAAGCTTCTTTCTGAGCATAAGATGCATCATCCAAAGGCTGATGTAGACAGTCCATACATACCTCGTAAAGAAGGTGGAAGAGGTCTTATTCAGCTAGAATTGTCATACAAGACAACTATTGATAACTAACATACATAGAAAGAACAAAGGACTGGATGATACAATTAGTCAAAGAACAAGAAAGACCAAACAGAAAGAATAAATATTCAATAATAAAAGAAGGCAGTAAATACAAACAAGATTTACATTTAGTAAATTCTGTAGAAAAGCAAAACGGAAGTCAAGAACCAATTATTGCAGCAAAAAATATGAAAAATAAAACCAAGAATAAAGCTCTTGAACAGATGAAACAACGCTGGCAAGACAAACCTGTGCATGGCCAATATTCAGAACGTGCTAATAAATTCAATGTTGATAAAGTTAATACTCATCGACGGTTACGTGCATCTGGATTAAAGTCTGAGACTGAAGACGCAAGACCAAAGTCTTTTCACTAGGAATTTTCAAGCAAATATTATACATAATAATGTGGATCCAAAATGCAGGTTCTGTGATAAATACCAAGAAACAATAGACCATCTAATCTCAAGATGTTCTGTACTTGCCACAAATGAATATAAAAATCGCCAGGATAGTGTGGGGCAATATTTACATTGGACAATGTGCAAACACTATAGAAAATATGTAAACAAACACTGGTATGAACATCACCCAGCATCGGTTACAGAAATAGATGTCACCATTCTATGGGATTGCACCATCTACACAGACAGAAAAATTGAAGCATATATGCCGGACATTATTGTTAAAAACCAGAAAGAAAAAACTTGTTTATTAATTGATATGGCTTGTCCACCGGATTGTAACATAGCAACCAAGGAATTTGAAAAACTGTCAAAATATAAAGACCTGGAAATTGAAATAGAAAAAATGTGGAAATTGAAAACAAGAATCGTGCCAATGATACTAGGTGTACTTGGAATGATAAAAAATGGAACAAAACAACACATTGAAATAATCCCTGGAAACCCAACTTAAGAGATATACAATTTTTTTTTTTTTTTTGTTAAGTACTGCCCACACATAAAGGAGAACTTTGTCAATGTAACACTAGGGATGTTAGGGAGATATGAAAAAACATGAAATGGAGCCATAACAGCACACCGCGACCTGCCTTAGGTCTTCCTGCAGACTTGGTAGGTACTGCGACCATAGCAGAAATCTATTTATAATGAAAAATGACATCATAATAATAATAATAATAAATTTAATAATAAAAATAGAGATTAATAATGCTATAAATATATACTTTGAATTACATGAATATTATATGAAAACAATGGTGGGCCGTTTTAAGGGACTTAAATTATATGCCTATTTGCATATAAAACCTTTACTTGCACACCTGCTTGTTTGTAACTACGTAAATACTTACACGTATATACACCCATATCTTTCCGAAGTTCTTTTGGCAAATCATAGATAATAAAAAGAAGAAATCTATGGAGAGACATGATCGCCGACGTCTGGAAGTATATAACATATAAACGAATAAAATCTCATCGTCCTACTGCATCACTAGATATTTTCAATATCATTTAATGATCGCTTCATAAACAAAGAGCCCCTTTTATTTTCCATGTTTATAACGTTACTTCTTTACATTCATTTCGCACTAATAGATTTGGGAAAGTTATGCATCCATTTCATCTTCCCTACTGCTATGGGTTAAATAGCAAAATAGACTAGGATGGCTTTGGGTGGCATCCTGTCTAACAGAAAGAAAACTCTAAATTCCAAACTGGGGAGAAAATAATGGAAAACCACACTTTTATCATTCCCATGATGCCATGACAATTAATGAAATAAAAGAACCGCATTAAGTCTTAAAAAACGTTTAAAGTTACAAAATCTGTAGGATTATTAAATAAAAAATTTCATTACTTCTTTAGAAATTGCTTTGATTACATTAGGATATGTAACTAAGCAGATATGAACATTCGTGAATCTGAAGAGATTTTTGCGCTGATGATGTAATTTGCTCGATCGTGGCCAAGTTGTACAAAATCACGTCGAATCTAACGACTTTTTCATCCGCTACTTAATGCAGATAGCTTTTACACTACCTACACATTTAGGATGTGCGTTGTGGTGCAGTGGATATCGGCTCGGAACGAGAAATCGGGGAGCCGAGTTCGAATTCCAGTTGAATTCATTGCATTCACTTACGCGCAAATACCCTTGGGAAAGGTATTAATCCGTCTCTTCCTTCCAGTTATGGGTTATTTAACAGGACAGATTGGGTTCTATAGCCTTGGCTGGCAACCAGTCTACCGCAGAAAGCAATGGTAACCTACTGCGGGATAATCTTCTGCCCAGTCAGTCATGTCTCTTTCGAGACATGATCGCCCAAGCGTGTTTCACGTATGGCACTTAACTGACTGACACATTTATAAATAATCGTATAGTCAGAGGAAGTCTTTTCGAGAGTCGAAAGACGTGACATAGGTTGTTTTTTTTTTTCAATTTTTTCATTCAGTTACCCACATTATAAATAATTTCTGTGCATGTGTGTGTGTGTGTGTGTGTGTGTGTGTGTGCGTGCGTGCGTGCACGCACGAGCGTGTGCAATTTGCAACGCAGCAATCAACATATATATAAATTTACACGAGCCACAAGATTAGAAACTAGGTCCCACCCTTTTACTGTGAAACCAATAAATTGTAAACACAATTTCTACTCCATCAGCTTTTTTCTCGCACTTCCCGCCAGTGGAATTCCCTTCCATTTACATGCTTTCCCGACAGCTACAATCTCCAAGAATTTAAATGTAAAGTCAATAATCATCTCCTATCTCACTAACCTGCATCCTCTCTCTCATGCTCCCTTCTCCGTCCACTGCACTCTCATCAGTATTCTCATCCTTCTCTTACCCACTTCCTGACACCCCCTATAACCTGTCACTCTTTCTCATAACTTTCCTCCTATGTAACCTCCTGCAAAAAATGGTAATAAACTGCCTTGCTTGGTGCGATATGATTATAGAAAAAAAAAAATACATAAAATGTGTTTATAGCAAGTCCGTTCAAAAAAGTAAATAAACTGTAGAATAAACATACTTGATCTAAGCATTCATTAAAATACAATGTAAGGGAAGTAACTTTGACATTCTTTTTGATCAAGTCAAGGTTGCAGGTTGCTTCCCTTAGACTTCTATCTTTAACATAATTCTGAAATGTACAACAATTTTATCAAATTCTTAATTATTAACTTTACGTTATATATATATATATATATATATATATATATATATATATATATATATATATTTTAATTCAGATACTTCAATCCAAAGGAAAAAAGCAGGAAGGTAAATTCCAAAAAACCCGATCCTAATTAATATTAAAAATTTATTTTAATATTAAAAAATGATACAGGAAGAGAGCTCCATGTAATAAAATATTACAGAGCAAATATATATATTAAAAAAGGATTAATTCAAAGATGTTGAATGGCCATTTCGATATGACGATCCCCACGGGGAGCGACACATCACCTCAGCAACAGAAAAAAAAACCTTTCAGAAACTGGAGAAAAATTAGTCTACTTTTCCTTTTTAAATCGATTGCAAAGAAATTAAAAAATAAATAATAATAAAAAATAAAATAAAATAAAATAAAATAAAAATAAAGGGAAAGAAAAAGAAAAGGAAAAAGAAAAAGAAAAGGATAGAATAAAATCAAATAAAATAGGAAAAAAAAAAAAAAAAAAAAAAATTGACATCGTCTGGGTTTGCAAAAAAAAGGGGAGAATGTAACTAAAAATTAACAGACCCCGTGTTGAATCATTTAAAGCAACACGGAAAAAAGTTGGTAAGAGAGATAAAAGAAGGAAGGGAGGGAAAAAGAAAGAAACTAAAGAAAAAAATTTTTTTTAAATATTACAGACGCTGGACAAATTCAAAAATCTAATTTCCCCAAAACGTTGAAGTATTAAAAAAAACCTTTACTTAAAAAGGCATAAATTATTGATAAAAGGGAATAAAAAGATATAGGATTTGAAATAAAATTATTTTTTTAAAAAAATTAGGTCATTTGAAATTAAACTAAATAAAGACAATTGTATTTTTTTTTTTTTTTTTTTTTTTTTTTTTTTTTACCTAGTATTGTCTTTATTTAGTTTAATTTCAAATGACCTAATTTTTTTAAAAAAAAAAAAAATTTTATTTCAAATCCTATATCTTTTTATTCCCTTTTATCAATAATTTATGCCTTTTTAAGTAAAGGTTTTTTTTAATACTTCAACGTTTTGGGGAAATTAGATTTTTGAATTTGTCCAGCGTCTGTAATATTTAAAAAAAATTTTTTTCTTTAGTTTCTTTCTTTTTCCCTCCCTTCCTTCTTTTATCTCTCTTACCAACTTTTTTCCGTGTTGCTTTAAATGATTCAACACGGGGTCTGTTAATTTTTAGTTACATTCTCCCCTTTTTTTTGCAAACCCAGACGATGTCAATTTTTTTTTTTTTTTTTTTTTTTTCCTATTTTATTTGATTTTATTCTATCCTTTTCTTTTTCTTTTTCCTTTTCTTTTTCTTTCCCTTTATTTTTATTTTATTTTATTTTATTTTATTTTTTATTATTATTTATTTTTTAATTTCTTTGCAATCGATTTAAAAAGGAAAAGTAGACTAATTTTTCTCCAGTTTCTGAAAGGTTTTTTTTCTGTTGCTGAGGTGATGTGTCGCTCCCCGTGGGGATCGTCATATCGAAATGGCCATTCAACATCTTTGAATTAATCCTTTTTTAATATATATATATATATATATATATATATATATATATGGTACGGTAAAAGTAATTTTTGGGAACTGATATGACGACATGTAACAATTGAGCGGCCATCACGGTCCCGAGACCTAACACTACCAAACATTTTCTTGTCAGGTAGACTGAAATATCTTGTTTTTTTGGGTTTTTTTTTAATCATATCACCCCAAGCAAGACGAAAACGCCACTGATGCGCAAGGGGCTACATAAGAGTGAAAAGATTGGAAAAGAGAAAAACCGGAAACCACATCCTAAACAGGAAACAAGGGATGAGCCTCTTCACCTGTTCAATAGACATGGGTGGAGTGTGAACCGGGCGATAGTTTAGTCTATCTACTCCAATGTTTAGTCTATCTACTCCAATTTCTTACCGAAAACAATTCCCGAATTTTTAAAAAATGCAACTTCTGATAAATGTTCTATTGTTAATTCAGAAATGTGTCAAATGGTTTGTAGAAATGTTGCTGATAGGATTCAGTGTTGTACTGAACATGAAGGGCAGCATTTTGAACATGTTAAATAGTTTGTTAATCATAAAAAAAATTACATTGTTTTGATGTGACAATACTTATAAATTTTCTTAAACTGCTCTGATATTTTTTTGTTCAATTAAGTTAATGATTTAAAAAAGACGTTACATTTGCCGCACACAGCATGCCTGCGGACGTACATATGTGTGTAATGTATAATTCGTCTGCAAGACTTCAGTTATGCGTGTGTTATATTATCGGCTGAATCTAATAAAACACATTTGATAATGCCGTTATCAAACGTGTTTTAATGGTAGTGGTGAAATTAACCGTTTCCATACAGGAAACATTCGACATTTATTGATCGAACACTTAACGTTACTGTCCGTTGAAATATGTGAAATCTTTCTATTAAAACAACTTCATTCAGTAAGGGCCATACCGTGATACTCGCTTGGGCGATCATGTCTCTTTCGAGACATGACTGACTACGCAGAATATTTTCTTACAGTAGGCAGCCATTTCTTTCTGCGATAGACTGTTTGCCAACCAAGGATATAGAATCCAATCTGTTCTGCGATTCAACCCATAGCTAGAGAGAGAAGGCATAGCTTCGTACTTTTCCTAAGGATGTTTGCGCGAAAGTGAATGCAAAAAAATGAACTCGACTCCAAGATTTCTACTTCCGAGCTGATATCCATTGCACCATAACGCACTCTAGACATCCTGTATCGACTCGCTTGTACATCTATTTATCAACCATTTACATATTATTTTGAGCCCAATTTTTTTTTTTTTTTTTTTTTTTTTTTACATAATACTGATTCAGTGATACAAGTCCTACCAATTAACCCATCGCTGGAGGGAGAAGTGATGGACCCATACCTTTCTTAAAAGTATTTCCACAAAGTGAATACAACAAACCGAACTGGAATTAGAATCCGGCTCCCCCATTAACAATCTTGGGCCATTATTTATGACGCATCTAAGCTTGCAGCACCTGGCGTTACCAAACTGTCACCCATCTACGGTATGATCAGAATTGACGTATGAGGAGCGGCGTATTAGCGTGATATCGCAGTAAGCTTTTAGCTGTTATCGATGGAGTTTCGTTACAAACCTTCTGGTTTTGGCAGTATATAACGTCAATATCTTAATTATGTCATTATTTTCCCTTTGATTTACATGTCATAGGCATTTTAGTTTATAGACGCCCATATTTATAAAAATCGACACGTTTATACGCTCACACAAAAAATTCAAAATACTTTGTAAAATACTTCGGGTCGCTTACTTATTGGAAGCTTTTCCATTTACGAATAATAAATATAGTTTTTTTTATTTAATAATATCATATAAGCGTAATAAATTAAAGCATTATTTTAAAATTGTAATAATTAAAATTGTTTAAAAACAAAAACAGTTTATCGAAAAAAAATTCTTCAAACAATAATATAACTTATTCATAAAGTAATTAAAAGCTTTTTCTAATTGAATAATGTCTTCGTTTTATTACAGATTTTTGTGGGGGGGGGGGTTGTGGCGGGGGGATGGGTATGCTTCAGAGAGGATTTTCTTGTAAAACAAAAACAATTTTTTTTATTTAAATTCTTAATAAATATTAAGCACCACAAAAATTAATTTCTCGAAATTTCATAAAATTAGATACATGTAGAAGACAAATGTTAAAAAAAATTTTCGAGACTTTTTAAAAAAGAAATGTTTAAAAAATAATTTAATCATTTCTAAATACGTACTGAAAGTTTTAAAATTACAATTATCTGATTTTTGCAAAAACTTTCAAACTCAATGCGTTTTTCACCGCGAAATGATGATCAAATTTCCCAAACTAATTTATAGTCATCATTTGACGCCAGATAAACTCAAAGGTTCTAAAAATGATTATAAAATATATTTTAATAATAAAAAAAATATTATAAAAAATACTTTAATCATAAAAAAAAAACCTTTGGCTTTTCTTCTTCATAAAAATTTAGACTATAAAACTTTGTTTTTAAGTTTGGGTCATTTTTTCATCATCTATCATCATCTTTTTTCGTTTTTTTATCATCTATCATCACCTTTTTTTCATTTTTTCATCATCTATCATCACCTTTTTTTCATTTTTTCATCATCTATCATCACCTTTTTTTCATTTTTTCATCATCTATCATCACCTTTTTTCATTTTTTCATCATCTGTCATCACCTTTTTTCATTTTTTCCTCATCTATCATCACCTTTTTTCATTTTTTCCTCATCTATCATCACCTTTTTTCATTTTTTCCTCATCTATCATCACCTTTTTTCATTTTTTCCATCATCTATCATCACCTTTTTTCATTTTTCCTCATCTATCATCACCTTTTTTCATTTTTTCATCATCTATCATCACCTTTTTTCATTTTTCCTCATCTATCATCACCGTTTTTCATTTTTTCCTCATCTATCATCACCTTTTTTCATTTTTTCATCATCTATCATCACCTTTTTTCATTTTTTCTCATCTATCATCACCTTTTTTCATTTTTCCTCATCTATCATCACCTTTTTTCATTTTTTCATCATCTATCATCACCTTTTTTCATTTTTTCATCATCTATCATCACCTTTTTTCATTTTTTCCTCATCCATCATCACCTTTTTTCATTTTTCATCATCTATCATCACCTTTTTTCATTTTTTCATCATCTATCATCACCTTTTTTCATTTTTTCATCATCTATCATCACCTTTTTTTCATTTTTTCATCATCTATCATCACCTTTTTTCATTTTTTCATCATCTGTCATCACCTTTTTTCATTTTTTCCTCATCTATCATCACCTTTTTTCATTTTTTCCTCATCTATCATCACCTTTTTTCATTTTTTCCTCATCTATCATCACCTTTTTTCATTTTTTCATCATCTATCATCACCTTTTTTCATTTTTCCTCATCTATCATCACCTTTTTTCATTTTTTCATCATCTATCATCACCTTTTTTCATTTTTCCTCATCTATCATCACCGTTTTTCATTTTTTCCTCATCTATCATCACCTTTTTTCATTTTTTCATCATCTATCATCACCTTTTTTCATTTTTTCTCATCTATCATCACCTTTTTTCATTTTTCCTCATCTATCATCACCTTTTTTCATTTTTTCATCATCTATCATCACCTTTTTTCATTTTTTCATCATCTATCATCACCTTTTTTCATTTTTTCCTCATCCATCATCACCTTTTTTCATTTTTCATCATCTATCATCACCTTTTTTCATTTTTTCATCATCTATCATCACCTTTTTTCATTTTTTCATCATCTGTCATCACCTTTTTTCATTTCTTCCTCATCTGTCATCACCTTTTTTCATTTTTCCTCATCTATCATCACCTTTTTTCATTTTTTCATCATCTATCATCACCTTTTTTCATTTTTTCCTCATCTATCATCACCTTTTTTCATTTTTTCCTCATCTATCATCACCTTTTTTCATTTTTTCATCATCTGTCATCACCTTTTTTCATTTTTTCATCATCTATCATCACCTTTTTTTCATTTTTTCATCATCTATCATCACCTTTTTTCATTTTTTCATCATCTATCATCACCTTTTTTCATCATCTATCATCACCTTTTTTCATCATCTATCATCACCTTTTTTCATTTTTTCATCATCTATCATCACCTTTTTTCATTTTTTCCTCATCTATCATCACCTTTTTTCATTTTTTCATCATCTATCATCACCTTTTTTTCATTTTTTCATCATCTATCATCACCTTTTTTCATTTTTTCCTCATCTATCATCACCTTTTTTCATTTTTTCCTCATCTATCATCACCTTTTTTCATTTTTTTCATCATCTATCATCACCTTTTTTCATTTTTTCCTCATCTATCATCACCTTTTTTCATTTTTTCCTCATCTATCATCACCTTTTTTCATTTTTCCTCATCTATCATCACCTTTTTTCATTTTTTCATCATCTATCATCACCTTTTTTCATTTTTTCCTCATCTATCACCGCCTTTTTTCATTTTTTCATCATCTATCATCAACTTTTTTCATTTTTTCATCATCTATCATCACCTTTTTTCATTTTTTCCTCATCTGTCATCACCTTTTTTCATTTTTCATCATCTATCATCACCTTTTTTCATTTTTTCATCATCTATCATCACCTTTTTTCATCATCTGTCATCACCTTTTTTCATCATCTATCATCACCTTTTTTCATTTTTTCATCATCTGTCATCACCTTTTTTCATTTTTTCATCATCTATCATCACCTTTTTTCATTTTTCCTCATCTATCATCACCTTTTTTCATTTTTTCATCATCTATCATCACCTTTTTCATTTTTTCATCATCTGTCATCACCTTTTTTCATTTTTTCCTCATCTATCATCACCTTTTTTCATTTTTCCTTATCTATCATCACTTTTTTTCATTTTTTCATCATCTATCATCACCTTTTTTCATTTTTTCATCATCTATCATCACCTTTTTTCATTTTTTCCTCATCTATCATCACCTTTTTTCATTTTTTCATCATCTATCATCACCTTTTTTCATTTTTTCCTCATCTATCATCACCTTTTTTCATTTTTTCATCATCTGTCATCACCTTTTTTCATTTTTTCATCATCTGTCATCACCTTTTTTCATTTTTTCATCATCTATCATCACTTTTTTCATTTTTTCATCATCTATCATCACCTTTTTTCATTTTTTCATCATCTATCATCACCTTTTTTCATTTTTTCATCATCTATCATCATCTTTTTGCGAATCTTTCGATGTACCTAAATCAACGTATACATGAGATATAAAATAATATATAATGATAAATAGTATAAACAACAGATAATATAAAAACAAGCTTTTCTGCAATAAACAATATTAAAAGCAAAAATCGATCAAGGCTAGAATCCTTGGAAGATTATCTAAGTGTATCCCTGTCCAAAATTTGACTTTGCAAAGAAGATATTATGAAAAGGCGACATTTTTAAACGTTAAATTATGATTAAATTATAAATTAAATTATAATTAAATTAAATGTTAAATTATAATAATTAGATTTTTTTAAGAATCTTTTACTTACAAATTCTAAGAAACTATTTTTGTTTGTGTTAATAAATAAATCATAAAAAATATATACTTTTATTTACTCCTTTTTTTTTTACCATCATAATTTAAATGTGCCCCGGAAGTTTAGCTATAAGGTCAAGTGTTCCCCGGAAGTTTAACTATAGGTTGAAATGTGCCCCGGAAGCTTATTTAAAGGTTCATGTGTTCCCTAGAAGTTTGACTATAGGTTGAAATGTGACCAGGAAGTTTTGCTATAGATTCAAGTGTTACCCGGAAACTTATCTACAGGTTCCAATGTTCCCCGGAAGTTTAACCATAGGTTCAATGTTCCCCAAAAGTTTAACTATACGTTCATGTGTGCCCCAAAGTTTATCTACAGTTTCAAATGTTTCCCGGAAGTTTAATTGTACGTTCATGTGTGCCCTAGAGGTTTATCTATAAGTGTTCCCTGGAAGTATAACTATAGTTTCAAGTGTGCCACGAAAGTTTAACTTACAGATTCAAGTGAACCGTGAAGTTTATAAGGTTAAAAAAATCCCTGTAATAATCATTAAGACGTTTGCTTCCTAACTTGCCCCTGTTCTCTCTAAATTGTATAATAAATGCCTCATTGCGTCATGCTTTCCCATCTGCTGATATTTCCTAATTTTAATTGGTAACAATATTGTGACGCTGGCGAGAAGAAAGGAACACAAACACAGATGAAGATGTTATAAACTTGTATTTTACAGGAAAAGATTTCTTTCTGTTCCTCAATCATTACTCTCAAATCTTCAAAAAGAATTAATCCGGAAAGTTGACAGTAACTACTCGAAAATCAATCAGATTTTTGATAGTTACAACGAGGTTATAAAAACCTTAATTAAAACAGGTTTTTAAAAAATCCTAATTCCCACCAAGACAATTTCTAGTCGCGGGAAGGGAATTATACTAAGAACAACAACGCAAAGAAAAATCTCCCAACGTTGGAAAATTTTGCAACAAAATCTAGCAAAATTACCAGACATTGTAGATTTTGCAACATCAACGGGCAAACCATGAACCATTGTTCAAAATATTCCTCCCTTGAGTCGAGACATTCTAGGTGTGAGGAGATGGGCTTGTGCCTTTTTTGTACATGTGCTAATCATAGAACGGAAGACTGCTATGTCAAAGCAAATAAATTACCTCAAAAATGTGCAAATTGCAAATCACGAGGCCACGTTACCCCACCCCACCCCGCTTGTGATAAAGCAGATAAGAGTGGAAACATTTCAACTACTTCTGCGCACCTGTGTACCAACACTGGCACACAGGAGCAGCCTTATGTTTTACCGATAGTGGCAATTACTGTCTCTAAATGGAAATGGAAATACAAACTGACCTGCCTCTTTGATACAGGCGATCAAAGGACTTATTTCTCAAGGCAAGTTATTGAAAAATTAGGGTGCTCTAGATCTTTCCTCACTCCAGTGGAATACGACGTAAAAACCATTTTTAGGGTCTAAAAAGAAAAAGTTAAACCAAGTTGTATTGGAGATTGAAGTAAATAAGGGTAATTCCTTGTCCTGCCTGTTCTTATCAATGATGAATTTGATATGAACTTAAGATTCAATAACTTTAAAACTGTTAAGAATAATTTACTTAAATTAAATTACAAACTGGCTTTTTTGCACGGAAAAAATGATATTAGGATTCATGGTCTTTTAGGCATCGATGTAATTCAATTTATGAAGAACTTCAAAATGGTGGACTACATGAAGGGCTCTGCTTGGGAGTTTCCTACAGGCATTTCTCCGTTAGGCAACTGCCAACATTTTTTATATGAAAATCAAAGTACCCCTAAGAAAGTACAAAGTAAATATTTTCAACACATTATGCAATAGTGTCTAAATATTCTACATGCTCAGACACTAGAGTGAATTATCGGTTTGGAGAATCTGATATTCACAGGACATACAGAGGACAATTACATAAATAAGTATATAAATATATATAAAGTACATAAATTTAAATACCGGGGAAGTGTCCTAATAGTGGACAGAAAGTGTGGCACTGAGATCCGATAGCGTATTGCTATGGTCAAAAATGCATTCCAGAAGCTGAGTAGAGTATTGAGAGGCAGGAATATTTCGCTGGAAACAAAGAAGAGAGTAATGAACTTTTATGTGATGTCGGTTCTTTAATATGGCAGCGAATGTTAAGCAATCTCATAAAAGATGAAGGAAAGACTTGAAGCAACCGAAATGCTGAGGATGACAAGAATAGAACGTGAGCAACGATGAGGTTTTGGAAAGGATGGACACAAAAAGGAAGCATACTTTATATCAGGAAAAGACAGCTGAAATTTCTGGGACATGTAGTGAGGAAGGATGGCTTGGAGAATCTGATGATCACAGGGCGGATAGAGGAAAGAAGAGAAGGAAAATCAATGCGTGACATACTTGAGGGACTTGAGTGGATGGATGGTGGAGCGGGATATCAGGTGAAGGGATGTTAGGAGATACAAGGGAGAGAGAGATGTGGAGAGCCATGATTGCCTACGACCTGAAGAGACACGGCACATAGAAGAAGAAGAAGAAAACGATGATGATGATGATGATGATGATTTATCTCTAAATCATTATGTGATTAAAAGAATATGGGTTATTCCAGAATACTACGCCAAAACGCCCGCTGGGTAAGACTAGGAACACTTTTAGCTCATAAAAAGTTAATGATATTGTATATTGCGTCCTCTTTTTAACTCTTGGTTCCAGATGTAGACGACGTCGGTAAATAAAAGAAAACTGCCGACATGGCGTGTTCGCTTTACTTTGCCTTTTTACATCTCACATATGCACGCACATGTTTGTTACACGGGCTTTTTTCGCACCCGAAGAAGCACATTAATTTTCTTATTGCTAATTTTAAATGATTATTTTCCTTTTGTTACAATTATGTAACACATGTAATTGTCATTTGTTGTTAATTTTTTCTCGGGTTCACATTAATTCTATTCCGGGAATGCTTATTGTTTTTATACAGAAAACACGTATCTTCTGATATATCTTTTTGGTTGCAAACTCGAACGTGAGTCCGAGCAATACATGAGTAACATAAAACAATATAAAACAAATGATACTGCATGTATTTAAAAAAGCATACAATGATAATAAATGAAGAAAATATTTAATTAATAATTATTTACATAGAAAACCTGTGTGTGTGCGTGCGTGCGTGTGGGGGGGGGGGGGGGGGTAGTGCAGGCCGACGTGATAGACACGTGTGTTAAAATGTACAAAAAGCCCCGTAAGAAAAGTAAGGCGATAATGGTTCCACGTGCGACTACATCTTATTGTCAAATTTGTAAAAGAGGAAAGAAAATGATGAGAATATCATTGCCTATTTATTGGCTTAAGAAGCGCTCGCTAGCGGTGCTTTTTTTTTTTTTAGGAAAGTCAAAATGGGATAACCACAAGTCGGCCAATATTGTTTGTGGGGAAAATGCTCCAGGAGCCGTAAATATCTTCCAAACAGTTGATTCCTACGACATAATGGTGACTTATTTTTACCCAAACATATCCCGCAATAAAAACAAGAGAGTAGGGTGTTTAATTTTATAATAAAATTAAACACCCTACTCTCTTGTATGCTACTTTTTTAGCAATGCCATCTAGCTGTTGTTAGCAGATTTTATGCGGAGGGGAAGACAAATGTTGTTTTTTTTTTTTCCTTGTTTACTTTTTATATTTTTTGTCGTAACTTGGTCTGCTTTCTGGAGCCGGTAGTTGTCGTTTATCGTCTTCTCTTCAGTTCAGTGTATTTGTTTAAACACTGTGAGATGAACATGTAAATAATTCAGCTCACACAAAACACTTTAATACTGAATATGCTTTATAATACTTTTTTAGATGTTTTAGATGAAATCTTGTAATAAATCTTCAATACTCTCCTCTCTTTGGATTTTTATTGTGTTGGGGGCGTCAAAAACAAGGTTTGAATAAATTAAATTTTTGTATGAATTAGTTCCCTTATACTAGTAGTTACAAGTTACCTCCCTTGGAACATAATTTTTTTTTTTCTAATCGAAACTATCCCCATAGCACGGTTCCACGTGTTACTCTTTACTGCGTATAAAACTAAAAGTACAATTTTATTCAGATTAATAAAAAAGAAATACATTCCTTTTTTTTTTTTTTATTAAATTAAATACAGAAGCAGTATATAGAGTATTATTTAGCTCCGGTTCACTTTTAAATAAATCTATGTCAATTCCGGTTCATATTTACTTAGGTAGACGTGTGAAGTGAATGATGTCAAGCTGTCATCAATCATTTTGCATATCAGAGAGATAAGCTCTCCGTGAATAAGAAGTACTTTTATTCTAAATTTCATGCTATAAATAAGTAATATTTGTTTCAAATCAGATTAATTTAGCTTTAGATTTGCTAATTTTCCACAATTAACGTAGTACATGTGCATTTAATTTTGCAAGGTTTTTAAAACCGAGAATTAACTTTTGTTTACAAACCCATCAAAATTTGAAAAATGGCCGCTAGAATGAAAACTCTCAAAAATTTTAGATTTCATTCAATCAATATACTTTTGTTGCGGTCAATCTGTAGTGGTCGGTGGTCCCTGTAGTGGTTTAGAAAATGTTACCTTTAAGGTTGAAGATTACGTTAAGTACAAGGGCAATAAACTTCGGATTTCTCCTGATCTGGTCAAATAACATCACTGAAAGTCTCCAACAGTATTTATATTCGATTTGATACAACAATCAGGATTACGAAACAAAGACAAAATAAGAAATGACAATGATGCAGCTTCGACACAACATGAATAAAATATATATTCAAACAATAATATACATAGCGATTTTGAGAAGATAAGGCATGCAATTATTAAGGCAGGTTATAAAAATGTGGGAGTTGTTCCCCATTGACTGTCTTTTTATAGATTTGGTACAAAGTTGAATAAAGAGTTTCTTTGATTGAAAGAAAGTAAAATGTTCATTTGTTCAGTCCACATGTTGCATTAGTTTTAGGTTAAAGAATAATTAACCTGACATAAAGTTCAAAGTAATGTTTGAATGTGTGTGATTGCATTAGGAAAAATTGTCTGTAAGTGAGCACGCTTGCTGCAGTTGATCTTGGGCCCCAACTGGTCTGTGCTGAGAAATAAAAATAAAATCGACGCCTAATTGCTACCTGCAATTATTGCGGGTGTGTGAGAACTTGGTCCTTCTGCCACATTGGATAGCAGCGGTTCTCCCCATGAGTTGGGAGGCTGCTGTACGTTAAGTGACCATTGTCTGGCTGATAGCGAACATCTGACTGTACGGAATGAGCGCGCCAGTTATTTTCATAGTCATACAAATTCTTCAACAAAGTGGCGGGAAAATGTCTTTTACTATTCTTGTTGTTGATTGGCTGCTGACGACTAATCAGCTATTGTTTAACAAGAGACTGTTCTGGAAAGTTCTAATAGAATGTTTATGCAAATTAATGTGGGTAAAGAAAAAACACCAAATAATAGTGAATACGTAGGCGTGTGGGTGTATATCTTATCTCGAATCTGTCTGGCTGCCATCACATGTCAAATATACGGGAGAAGGTAAGAAAGATCAACACACTGTTTAAGAAATGGTTTTATTCTAAATTTCATGCTATAAATAAGCAATACTGGTGTAAAAATCAGATTAATTTAACTTTAAGTTAATTTTCCAAAAATAACGTGTCACAGATGTATATCTTATTTTTGCAAAGTTTTTAATAACGAGAAATTACATTTTTGTTTACAAATGTGTTGATCGCTTGAAAATTGCCGAAATATTGAAAAAATTGAAAAGAAATTCAACATTTTAGATTCCAATCAGTATAGTTCCTGTTTAAAATATACCAGAGTTTTTTGCTTAAAGGAAATAGTAAATTTAATCATTCAATTAAAACTAAAATAAAAATTTCAAGAAAACTTTTTTTTATTTTTAAAGATTCAATTTAAAAGTTAGGTATTGCAAATGAGTGGATGCACCTATTTTAAAGTGAATTTTACTAAATGATAAACACTTTCCTGGCGCTTTTATTTTTAACTTTAACTGAAAGCTAAATAATTAATTTTACTATTTCTAGTAAGCAAAATACTCTGTATTTCAAATAGAAAGTATAGAAGCTGCTTATTTCTCATTTGCATGAATGCCTCACTCTTGTATATTTACGCAATAGCGACTAAAATTGGCAAGGGGAACAAAACATGAAATACATGACCTTTTAATTACCATACAAAATCTCCAAAAAAATTAAAATTATTTTAAAAATACGAAGACACAACGATTTGTATTAAACTTTTCAATTTTCGATTAGTAAATATAATCTTCACTTAATAACTTAACCCCCCAAAAAATCTTTGAAGTATTTTTTAAAGATTTTTGAAACTTTATAAATTATTATTAAAAAAAGAATGTAAACAATTTTTTTTTAATTTTATTATTAATCAATTTTTTTTCTTCAGGCTATAATGCCCTTAATATATATTATTTATTAAAGTAATTACGAGCTTATCAAAATAAATAATTTTCTAGTTTTATTGCAAGTTTTTTATTTCACTACTGGGTGCAGATTTTCGGAAAAGCGGCCAACTGTTTTAAAAAATAACAGATGATTTACGTAACCTGTGTCCTGCGTTTAACTAAAACCAATTTTCCCAACAAAATTTAATTTCTTAAAATTTCATGAATTTACGTGGAGCGGGGGAATTAGCAGATGTAAAAAATGTTTTCATGAATACATTTTAAAAATAATAATTTCAAAAATAATTTCATTCATTTATGAACAAAACCTGAAACTTTCATTAAAATCCGACAATTATTTGATTTTTGCAAAAATTTCCAAATTAATGTGTTTTTCACTGGAAAACAACTGGTTTACGTAATACACTATTCACTATTAACTTTTGTAACGCATTTAGTTACTCGCTAACGAAAATCAAAACAAGATTTTTTTACCAAAATTTCGAACGTGTTATAAAGGATTAAAAACTTTTTTTTAAAATTAAAATACTTTGAAATTTCCTCTTAATAACATATTCTCTCTCTCTCTCTATATATATATATATATATATATATATATATATCAGCATCATCTTCTAATCTATTTGCTATGTCCTGAAATAGTATTCTTTGAACTTGGATTAAAACGGATGGAACATTAAGAACTGACACAGAAGGCAGGGTATGGTTTTTAACCTAACCATTTTATTACTGAAGTTCCTGGGGCGGAAGTACCTAAAAATTTTTATCTTTTTATTAGAGAGGACTTGTCTATGGGAGATAACTCATATTATGACATCCCCCTTCTTCCAAAAAGGAACATACAGAAAAAAAACAACAGTCAAAACACAGGAACTGTGACACTATATGCAGTAGTGTAATTGTCCAATTAAGGGCTGTTTTCATCATAGCTATATCTCTTGGGTGGTCTGATTATTCGACCAGATCTGGATGTTTTATGAGTTCCGGGATGAGTGTTTGGTGTTTTGTGTGGTGTTTCTGTGATGGGTCTACTATTAGATGATTGTGGTGTTGGTATCTTCCATGCGATCCATTGGTATACTGATTGATGGTTCGTCATTTGATTCTGGGGTCGACTTCGTTGTAGACTTATCTGTCCTTAGATGTCTACGGTTTCTACGAAGAGACTTTCCTGATGTAGTCTGCACCGTGTATGATCGTGGTTCGACGCATCTCTGTGTGACGACAGCAGGGGACCATTTGCTGGAGTCCGGATCATATACACGAACAGGTTGTCCTTCATGTAATTCTGGCAGCACTTTGGTGTGCTGATCGTATCGATTTTTTTGGTATGATTGCCTTTTATATAGGCGCGATGCTATTTCTTCTTTTTGGGTCGAATTGTTGGGACATTTCATGGGTAAGTTGCCTACGAGTTTTCTGTTCCATAGCAATTCACCTGGGGATGGAATTGCATGGTCAATGGGGGTTGACCGTAGACACAGCAATACCATATCTAGGTCTCGGTTGCTTGAGGCCGCTTTTTGCATTGCAGATTTAACGGCTTGTATGCAGCGTTCTGCTAGTCCATTGGATTGAGGATATCTAGGGGATGATGTGAGGTGTTTAAATCCCCATTCCTTTGCAAATTGCTTGAATAAGCTAGAGTTGTAGTGCGGACCATTGTCGCTAATAACTCTCTCCGGGATCCCTTGTTCTCCAAAGATTTGTTTAATTAGTCTAATTACTTCCTGGCTGGAGAATTCCTTTACCTTCCTCACAAATGGGAACTTGGAATAATAGTCCACCATTAGCAGGTAATTGCGTCCTTCACTGTGAAAAAGGTCTGTGGCTACTATTTGCCATGGCCTCACTGGGATCTCGTGTGGCATCATTGGTTCTGCACTCTGTGCCTTTTGATTTTGTTGACATATGGCACATTGTTGTACAACATCATCTATGTTCTTGTTGATGTTGTGCCAGAAAACGCAGCTTTTTGCTCGGAGTTTGCATTTTTCCATTCCCTGATGGCCGTAATGGATTTTTGCAGGATTTCAGGTTGCATGACTTCGGGTATAATTATTTGGCCGCTCTTCATGAGAATTCCATTTTCTATAGCCAGCTCATCTCTGTAGGACCAGTAGGGGCGTAGATTTTTGTTGATTTCCCTGAAGGTGTCGGGCCAACCTTGTACGATGGTTTCTTTCTTTTTTTGTATGGTGCAGTGGAGGCTTATCAGCTCCAAGTCTCTGAGGGAGGGTAGTCCTATTATGGTGGGACCCTCTGTTGTTACCACAAAAAATTTTAGAGTTCTCCACTTGTCTTTGTCATGAGAATTCCATTTTCTATAGCCAGCTCATCTCTGTAGGACCAGTAGGGGCGTAGATTTTTGTTGATTTCCCTGAAGGTGTCGGGCCAACCTTGTACGATGGTTTCTTTCTTTTTTTGTATGGTGCAGTGGAGGCTTATCAGCTCCAAGTCTCTGAGGGAGGGTAGTCCTATTATGGTGGGACCCTCTGTTGTTACCACAAAAAATTTTAGAGTTCTCCACTTGTCTTTGTGTCCGCATTGTATGCAAATTGATCCGTGCTGTATTATGTTGGAGCCGTTGTACGCCGTCAGAATGGTGTGCTCTTTTTTTGTGGAGCCTGGAATGGGTTGTCCTAAGTCATCAACTCTGTCTGGAAACATGTTACGAAATGTTCGCAGGGGAAGCGTATTTCCTTCTGCACCTGTGTCCACTTTTGCCTTGAGTAGATGGGTGCCTGTTCGGTTGGGAAGCTTTATTTTTAGCTCTGTGATGATTTCAGTCCGCTCATCTTTTGGCTGCTGAATAGCATCAAAGCTTAACTGCTCAAATTCTCTATACATCTCCACAGGCTCGGAGTTCACTGAATATATTCTGTTGTTTCGTTTTTTTTTCTTGTGTCTGTTTTTGGCTGTGTGTCGCCCTTGCTTGGCTGTATTTTCGTGTGCTCTCATTTTTGTTAGTGCACATTTTTGCCCAATGGTTTCTCTTTCCACACGCTGAGCATGTAGTGCCCCAGGCTGGGCATTTTTCTTTTTGGTGAGTGGTTCCACACCGTCGACACTGGCTTTTTTTTATTACGTTTTCTTGTCGGTCGCCTCCAATTTCAGCCATTTGCTTCATGTGGTTGAGGGATGCTTCGTGCAATCGTCCACAATTTAGGACTTCTCGAAGTGGAATATCCATGCTTTTCGACAGCAAAAGTTTCTGTAACTCCGGGTGTTTTGTGCCAGTAATTACCTGCTCTATGATACGTTCTTCAGTTTCCTGAGTGTCTCTGAACCTGCATTTTTTTGCCTGTAGTCGGCACCTCGCCACAAAGTCGTCGATACTTTCAGTATGTTTTTGTTTAAATTTACAAAGGTAGAAACGTTCTATTCGACAGTTTACTTGAGGCTCTAACTGTTCCTCAAAATTTTTCCAAATAATTTCCGGGTCCGTCCGGTCGGAGTCATTATCGAACGTCCAAGCATTATATCGCCTGAGTCCTTCCTCGCCGGATAGCAGTAGTATATAGTCTACCTGCTTCTCGACGGGAACACTGTTTACAGAGAAATATAGTGAACACCGCTGCTTGAAAAATCTGAACGAGTCGACCTGATTTTCCGAGTCCCAGTGCATAAGGGGTTTCTCGCATGTGTTTGTATTCATTTTTTTTTTTTTGTATTATTATTATTCTAATAACAATTTTTTTTTGAATAATGATATAGGAATTAAATTGGCGAACTTACTTTGTTGGGGTTTCCGCACTTCCTTGTGTATCCACTTTTGTTTATTTGTTTATTTTTCAATATGGCGCTTGTGGTCACCATGTGCGTTTAGAGACACGACTTGTTGTGTGACGATGTTTTTTTTTTTTCTCCGTTTTCCTTGCGTTCATTTTGTTTGTGGGTATTTCTTTTAAATCCCGTCGCTGCCACCATGAAATAGTATTCTTTGAACTTGGATTAAAACGGATGGAACATTAAGAACTGACACAAAAGGCAGGGTATGGTTTTTAACCTAACCATTTTATTACTGAAGTTCCTGGGGCGGAAGTACCTAAAAAATTTTATCTTTTTATTAGAGAGGACTTGTCTATGGGAGATAACTCATATTATGACATGTCCCTTCATAACGTAAGTGATCATGGCTCTCTACAATGGTCGGATGAGAACTAGAGTTTCAACGTAATATAGCCGCGTATAGCAGAAATAATGACAATCCACTTCTTTTGCCTAGTCAGTCATGTCTCTTTCGAGACATGATCGCCTAAGCGTGTATTACGTATGACACTTAACTAACTGATAGCAGATATGACTGAAATTTCTTCCAAGATCTTCCCTTGACTAAAATGCCTACCCTGACTGAATTCATTATTATAATGTGCCGTGTTCTCTCAAAAATGTAGACATCATGACTCTTTCACAATTCCCTGTCCTTCGTAGTTCTTAATAAATGTTTTTGTTGTTTTGTTATTTTTTCTAAACTTTATTCCGCCATCAATTGACTCAAGCTTATTAAGTAGGTTATGCGTTGTCTTCCTCTGTCCCTCTTGCCTTCAATCTGTCCTCTATCAAATTTTTCAAGCCCTCTTTCCTTACCATGTGCCTGGGCAATTTATTTGCAGTATATAAACCATAGTTAGGCTCTGTGGATGTTGAACAAACACAAATTATAAATATCTGCAGAAGGGATTGGTTAGAAGTTAGGTAGGTGTAATCGGAAACTAGTAGCCGGCCATTAAAAGCAAAACAATTAAATAAATAAAATAAAATAAAAATGTCGTTATATGTCGTCTGTTGGTTAGAGTTCAGTTAAAAGATACAAGCACTCATAGTTAAAATCTCGCGTAAAAAGTGTAGAGTTAATTTAAGATCTTTCTTGATACGCTCTAAGAATTTCGATAAAATTTTTAAAAATCAGCAACAAAAATGAAATGAAAAACTACTCACAAAAACTAGTATTAAAAAAATTTTAAAGTTCATTGGTAGTATGTGTGAACAACGTTGAGCCGTAAACAGTTTATCTACGATAAAAAGTGGTTACAAGGAACTAACTAAAAATAAAATTAAAATTCATTCAGTGCATATTTTTTTTTTTTTTTTTTTTTTTTGCTTCTAAACAACTTTTATCAGTGAAAAGTGCACACTACTAACAAACTATTAAATAGTACATTCAAGTTCTTGTAGTTCTTGTTCGACAGTTTTGTTTCTGGTTTTTTTTTTTTATTATAGGGCAGCTCTATTTATAGAAAGTGGTTACTCTGCGAGTGTTTTTTTTTTTTCCTGGGAGGGAAATGGGCACTTCTCTCATCCTGAATATCAAGAAAATATGCGTACAGTAACAAACAAGACTCGAAAATACGTGAAATTTGAAAGGTGCAACCATTTATGACATTTTGAAAAATGCATAAATAAAATTTTAAGAAAAAGCTTGCACAAAAAATCCTTTTGTGCGCCTTATTAACAAGGCAAGATAACAGAACAAAAAATTATAATAAATTATTAGTTCTAAAAATATTTACAACAGAATTCTTTAGAAAAAGAAAAAAAAACTGATCATTTTTGTAAACAAATAAAAAATAAACCTAAGATCACACACATTTTAAAACTCTTCGTAATGTGACTGTTAGCCAGTGCCGTGCTTAGCAACATCGCGAACCCTCCCGCAAAATGCGCCCTACGGCCTTTCTACCCACAAAAAAATGCAACTTGTGCCCTCCCCCACTCCGAACATACTGAACCAACAATAAATGATACTTTAAACAAAATAACATACTCTTGGAACGCACATATTCCGTGATCACGAAAAAACAGAAGAAATCGTGGAATTGGCGTTTTGAAGCTATACGAACGTTTTCACAACTTTCGGTTACTATTTATGTATGTTGAAACAGATATGTCTCTCTCAAGTTCATTTATTTATTTATTTATTTATTTATTTATTAGAAATGGTTTGCGGCCCCTTCGGGGCCGGAAGGCTTCTATTAAAGATTATATATATAAAGAGAGAGAGCGAGACGGGTCTATTTCAACTTACAAGTATGATAATAATTTTCCAGTTAATCATAATAATTATTTTTTTAATTTTTTTTTTTTTCATTACAATAGATCTGCGGAACCAAGGATCCTTCTTGCGGTTTCCCAAGGCCTTGCGACCCCTAGGGAACTTGTTTCCTCCCCCCCCCCCTGCAATTGCGGGGTCTGCGGGGGCCCTAAGCACGGCCCTGGTGTTAGCTGTACTTGTCAGTATAAGTTCTTATTTCTTTTAGGCATGAGTTACCAGGAATCTCCAATCAAACCGATGGTTCCAACTACAGCTAGAATTATTGAGGTTCTCATGTGTCACATTTTTTAGAGTTCTACTTCAAGATTTTTTATATTTTGATAGTTTTTGTTGAAGATCTTCAAAGATATTACAATCTGCAGGAACTGTCATATCAATAACAAAGCACATTTTTAATTGATTGTTGTCTGGGCGATTAGATTTAATTGTTCTGTCTGTGTGTGTGTTGTAAAGTCCTATAAAAACCTTTCCAGGCCCTATCTCTGTAACCGGGTCTAGGTGATGTTCAAACCAATTTCGTGCAATATCCTTCCCATAAAGGGGACATATTTCCCACTCTATCATACCGAATGATTCAATGTTCGTTTAGTGGGTGATAACACCGTGCGACCTGATATAAGATGGTTAATTGCTTTTTGGATATTTTATCACAGAATTTGCATTTCGGGTTAACACAATTTCTAGTTAGCAAGAATTGGTCTTGTGCAGCAAGAATAAAACCTTCGGTTTCAACTTTTAACTCTGCACTATATAATCACTGATCGGTACGGGGTTCATCGACATGAGATTATTATTATGTCATTTTTCATCATATTTAGATTTCTGCATTGGTCTCACTACCAACCAAGTCTGCGGGGAGACCTAAGGCAGGTAGTGGCGTGTTGTTATGACTCCATTATTATTATTATTATTATTATTATTATTATTATTATTTCATCTATTGTTACCTCAGGAACATCACTATCATCTGCCAGATTGTCTGTTGATGGCATTTTGATTTTAGAAGCATACAGGTTTGCATAATCAGTCACTTAAGTGCCATACGTGATACACGCTTTGGGCGATCATGTCTCGAAAGAGACATGACTAACTGGACAGAAGGTTATCCCGCAGTAGGTTGCCATTGCTTTCTGCGGTAGACTAGTTGCCAGCCAAGGCTATAGAACCCAATCTGTCCTGTTATTTAACCCATAACTGGAGGGAAGAGATGGATTAATACTTTTCCCAAGGGTATTTGTGCGTTAGTGAATGCAAAGAATTCAACTGGAATTCGAACTCGGCAACCCGATTTTTCGTTCCGAGTCGATAATCACTGCATCCCAACGCACATCCTGTTTGTATAATATTTCTTGGTTATTCTTATTATCTCATTCCTATATATGGTAACTGGCTCTTTTTCTATTTTTCAATCCAAACCAATGTCACACACTTCTCTGGTCTTTTGAATAGGAGTAGAGGTTTATCTCTTGCTTTCTGTTTAGGACTTGGTTTCCGGATCCTTTTGAAGTCTTCTCATTTTCTTTCACTCCCAGTAACTTATTGCGTCTTAGTGGTATTGTCGCCTGGCTTGGATGAAATTGTTTTGAAAAAAATGTCCTACCCCCTTTTCTTTTACTAATGTTCGCCTAATACAAGGTCCAAGGGCCACTAAAGGTAGAGCTTTACTGTGTCGAGTTATATTAGTGTAAAAAATGAGAGATAATAGGAAGATAGATAATTCTAGATTTGAAGAGATCAAGATGTAATGAGTGAATAAAATATAAGTGTTCAAGCAGAGACGTTAGAGGTTTAAAAAAGTTAAAGTAGACTTTAGAAGGAACCAAAAACCAAATACTCCACAGGAAACAAGGAATGAACCTGTACAAAAGAAGTGTGAACTATCTACTTCTATTGAAGAAAAAAATAAATTCATAATTAGTTAATAAATTTTCAGGATTCAAACGGAGAAGGTATAGAGTTGAAGTAATCTTTAAAAGGAACTGAAAATCCAATCCTTAACAAGAAACAAGGAATAAACTTCTCCTCATGTTCAAATGACCTGGACCAGACAGGAATGTGAACCAAACGAAAGGTGAATTTATCTACTCCTATTAAGGAGAAAAAATAATTAGTAAATAAAATTCCAGAGTTCAGACCGAGTTGTTAGAAGTATAGAGTTGAGGTAGATTTTTGAAGGAACCAAAAACTCAATTCTAAATATGAAACAAGGGAGAGACCTCGCCTCATGTTCAATTTTCCTTTATGATATGTATATTTTATGGCTTTTTAAATGCAGTGGATGTGCGTTGTGGTCCAGTGGATATCGGCTCGGAACGAGAAAATCGGGGAGCCAAGTTCGCATTCCAGCTGAATTCATTGCATTCACTTACGCACAAATACCCTTGGGGAAAGTATTAATCCGTCTCTTCCCTCCTTTCTTGTTATTTGTTATGCAAAAATTGAACTGCCTCATTTTGACCCAGCCTCTCCTTGTTCTTACACTCGTGACCTGGTTTTTCTATTTTTCCTTCTTTGTACACTTAACAGTAAATCGCGGTTGTTAGTTCATCCGTTATTGGCCTGCAATGTCTTTAGAAGTAGAAGGCTTACATATCGACATACAAACAATTGTTGTTTATCTCTTGGTTGTGCATTTGTTTAATCGCTTCCTTTTTATGATGGCGTCTTCTTCTTTCTTTCTTTTTTCTATCTGTCTCTATTTCCTTTTTGTAAGTCAGTCAGTTGAGTGCCATACGTGATACACGCTTGGGTGATCATGTCTCTGTCGAGACATGACTGACTGGGCAGAAGATTATCCCGCAGTAGGTTGCCATTGCTTTCTGCGGTAGACTGGTTGTCCTGTTATTTAACTCATAGCTAGAGGGGTAAGAGATGTATTATATTATTAAGTAGTATTTAGTGGGGGATCAGTTTATTACTTCATAACTATATAAAACTGATCTCCCACTTTATGCCCAGGAGAAGCCTTAATAATGCTTCCAACTATTATATTCAGTCAGTCAGTTAAGTGCCATATGTGATACATGCTTTGGGTGATCATGTCTCGACAGAGACATGACTGTTTGGGCAGAAGATTATCCCGCAGTAGGTTGCCATTGCTTTCTGCGATAGACTGGTTGCCGACCAAGGCTATAGAACCCAATCTGTCCTGTTATTTAACTCATAACTGGAAGGAAGAGACGGATTAATAACCTTTCCCAAGGGTATTTGCGCGTAAGTGAATACAATTGATTCAGCTGGAATTCGAACTCGGCTCCCCGGTTTCTCGTTCCGAGCCGATATCCACTGTACCACAACGCACATCCAAGAGTCGTTATTTTCCACTTTCTATTACTTTGTTTAATATTCCTGTATATATTTCGTAATAAATTTCGAAAACTTCGATTAATTTCGTTACTTCGAACAATTACTTCGCTACTTATGTAAATGTAAAAGAAAGTCTTAGTTAACACTTAACAATGTGACAAATGGATTTTAAAATGACACTACAGCTTGAGTATTCTTTATCCGAAATTCCCAAATCCGAAAAACTCCCAAATCTAAAAGTTTTACATGTGCTGACATGACTTGCCATAAATGGAAAATTTCTGAAAGCAACATGGCTACCCTTGATATGATTATTACGTTGCAGCGTTACAAATAAAATGCTGACTTTTTCAGTTTTCTTTACATTTTATTTTAACTGTAATCAGAGTCCTTGTTTTGCTTTTATACAAACACTGTATCTGTATGTATTGCAACATTTTAATCAAAATACGACTTTGTTGTTAAAGACTGATCAGTCAGTTAAATGCCATACTTAATACACGCTTAGGCGATCATATCTTGAAAGAGACATGACTGACTGGGCAGAATATTTTCCCGCAGTAGGTTGCCATTACTTTCTGCGATAGACTGCTTGCCAACCAAGGCTACAAATCCCAATCTGTCCTGCTATTTAACCCATAGCTGGAGAGAAAAGCAATGGATTCATACCTTTCTCAAGAGTATTTGCGCGTATGTGAATGCAACAAATTCAACTCGTTCTGAGCCGATATCCACTGCACCACAACGTGCATTCTTAGAGACTGATAGCTTACCGAATTTTCCTTCTCACACTCACGGTGGTGTTATGGATGATGTACTATGCTCTCTGCCTCCAGCTACTCATACCTGATGTAGAAGCAGTGGTTACTGTTGCTTTTCAATATTTTTGTAAGTAGTGAACAGGTTTTTGTACGTGTACAGAAAGTACAAAACTGTATTTTTACGTGAAATCTTAATTTCACCATTTAAAAATCCGCGTGAACGTTACTTGACAAGCATCATTATCTGTATATGTATGTACACAAAATCTATCAAATCTTATATAAAACTACCTTCAGAGTATATGCATAAGCTGTGTTATGAAATAAAATATCGTGTTTATGCTTGGGTTTCATTTCAAAGCTGCCCCATGCTGCAGTCTGTATTTCAAAATCCGAAAAAATCTGAAAAAAACCGAAGTACTTCCAGTTCCAAGAATTTCGAATAAAAGATTCTATGTTACGGCAAATTTCTTTGAATAATGTATTGTATATTATTTGCGTTACACTGTAATGATTTGAATTAAAATGATGCACTAAAATCAATTGTATATTATTTGCGTTACACTGTAATGATTTGAATTAAAATGATGCACTAAAATCAATTGTATATTATTTGCGTTACACTGTAATGATTTTAATTAAAATGATGCACTAAAATCAATTGTATATTATTTGCGTTACACTGTAATGATTTTAATTAAAATGATGCACTAAAATCAATTGTATATTATTTGCGTTACACTGTAATGATTTTAATTAAAATGATGCACTAAAATCAATTGTATATTATTTGCGTTACACTGTAATGATTTTAATTAAAATGATGCACTAAAATCAAGTATTATCAAGTGTTCGTTCTCTGAATATCTATGCCGATAAATTCATTTTGACTCTACCTCTTTTAATGAGATTGAAGTAGAATGCAAAATGTGAAATTTGATTTGTAAAGGTAAAAGTTAAGTCACTGTTTTCGCTGAGTGTATCAACAAAGTAGTAGTAACGCCTTGTTTCTCTCTTTCTTTTTGTGTAATGCGGGTAGGTGAGGAAGAATAAGAGATAAAGAAAACAGCACGAGGAAGAAAGTGAGAGGAATGGAAGAAATATGACATGGGCCGTTGAAAGTTCAAATTATTGTCTTCTGCAAATCGCCCTCTTTTCATTGGCGAGAAAATAATTCACACTTGCTCGCGAAATGTTTTGATCATTTTCTCGGCACGGAGGAATTTTTTTTCTACGTGAATTTGCCAACAGTGAAGAAAAGAAAGTTATTTTTTATTTTGTACTCACCACAAGATGCAGAAGTCAAAATTTGAAATATTATTACCTCCATGATATTTTTTTATCTTTCTTTCTTTGTTCACTTAGTAGTAAACCATTGTTTCTGGTTCGTTCTCAACAAAGGTAACCAGTCTTTTCATAAGTAGATTGCTGACATATCGCTACACGATAAATGGTTGTTCATTTTGATTTAACATATTTAAAGCATTTTTCTTTTCTGGTAGCTTCATCTCTTTCCAAATTCATCTTTTCCCCGAAGTTCTAATTTTCTATGCAATCAAATATTACGAAATCCAATTTGAGAAGAAGAAGCTATCAGAAAAAGGAAGCTGCTGATTTGGTTAAAAATGCACTGACTATTGTTTGTGTCATGACAATAACTGCAAGTAAAATGAGACATTAAAATTTATTGGAGTAGATAGATCTATCTATCGCCCGGTTCACACTCCACCCACGTCTATTGAACAGGTTAAGAGCTCATCCCTTGTTCCCTGTTTAGGATGTGGTTTCCGGCTTTCTCTTTTCCAATCTTCTCACTTTGTTTTTTTTTTTTTGTTTTGTTTTTTTCTTTGTCTTTTTTTCAATTGGAGTAGATAGATCTATCTATCGCCCGGTTCACACTCCACCCACGTCTATTGAATAGGTTAAGAGGCTCATCCCTTGTTCCCTGTTTAGGATGTGGTTTCCGGCTTTCTCTTTTCCAATCTTCTCACTTTGTTTTTTTTTTTTGTTTTGTTTTTTCCTTTGTCTTTTTTTCAATTGGAGTAGATAGATCTATCTATCGCCCGGTTCACACTCCACCCACATCTATTGAACAGGTTAAGAGGTTGTTCCCTGTTTAGGATGTGGTTTCCGGCTTTCTCTTTTCCAATCTTTTCACTATTACGTAGCCCCCTGCACATCAGTGGCGTTACCGCCTGCTCGGGGTGATACGATTAAAGAAATAAAAAAAATAAATAAATAAGTAATTGTTTTAAGTTCTATAAATATCAATGCTTTAAAAATAAGGCATTCGTGTTGTGTAATGATCCCATGATCACGATAAACAAAAAATATTTTATTTCGCATGCTTTCCTCGGAAAAAGGAAACCGTCCAATTGACGGGAAATGTCGAGTCATCTTTTTTCACGCTTCTCTCCCTCTCTTAAAATCGCCACTTTTCCCGCATGTCCAGCGTGTTAGATTTCATTTAGGCTTAAATTCTTTAAATTTAAGTCATTTTCATGTATCTTAGCATTTCTTTATGTCTATATTTATTTTGCTTAAGATGTCTCTGCTATGCTTATTTGAACGTTTTTCTCCTTGGTTTTTCTTTTTTTTCACTTGTTAGAAATTACTGTTGCAGTTAGTTTGGACTTAGTTAAAGTCCAAACTAACTGCAACAGTAAAAAAAACTTTTCATTTTTTCTTTTTAATTGAAGTAGATAGACCCTTCTATCGCCCGGTTCACACTCCTCCCACCTCTACTCAACAATACTCTACTTAACCCTTGTTCCCTGTTCAGGAAGTGGTTTCCGGCTCTCTTTCTCTCCTCAGACTTTAGTATTAGTGTTTCCGCGATTTTCTTGCGACTTGTGTGGTCATTGGCAACGTCTTTTCATTGTGAGGGCACCGGGTTGGCAGTTTTCTGGTTGCTGCTTCCGACTGGTAATTAGGAGCCCTAACTCATGCGTAGTGTCAAGAGCGGCTGCTCTGATCAACAGTTGCATAATATCGGGGTTCTGCAAGTGTCATGGATAGGTATCCCTGCAGGCGTTTTCGGTGGGCAACCCCGAGGCCATACTTTGCTGCAGCCTGCGCCAGTTCCCTTCCAGTGCATGTCGCAGCTGATAACCGTCTGCCTCCTCTACTCGAGGCCTTTCTTCACCAGCAACATCAAATATGAACAACCATATCTCTGCTAAAAAAAGCTAAACCAGGCAAAGTAAAATCACCTAAACCTAACATTTCCTTCACTAACATCCGGGGTATTCGAACCAACTTCTGTAGCTTTGAATCTTTCCTCCACGAAAAGCCCCCTGACATCCTAGTACTTCAACCCCTCAATTCTCTCCTTTGACTTCTCGATCCCTGGCTACCTTCCCCTCTTAAGGAAGGACTCGACTGTCTATATGCATGGGCTGGGGGTTTACGTCAGTGAATACCTCCCTCTAGCTAGAGCGACATCTCTTGAATATCCTGACTACTCATACATGTGTCTTCGTCTGTCACTGCTCAAATCAGCTATCCTTTGTACTGTTCCTCCTCCTCCTCCTCCTCCTCCTCCTCCTCCTCCTCCTCCTCCTCCTCCTGACTGCTCCCTGCTAGACAGCATCTCTGACAATATAGATAGGTCTCCTTCCTCCCACCCATTCGCTAACATATTTGTGTTCGGAGATCTTAACGCCCATCATGCTAAGTAGCTAAAAAACTGTCACTGATTCAGTTGGCATTCACGCCATAAACTTTGCTATTTCTCAATTAATTACGTAAGTGTTGGATTTCTCCATGCGCTTTCTCAGTATCCCTTCAGGACTCGCTTCTCTATTAGATCTCTGCTTAACCTCTGTACCCGACTCCTGCCAAATCTCTCAACTTTGCCCTCTCGGAAAATCCGATCATGCTGTTGTTTCTATTAATCTGTTCGACCGCCATTGCCCACAGAAACAACTACGTTGTTGCCCTGGATATCTCCAAGGCTTGTGATAGAGTTTGGCACGCTGGCCACCTGCGCAAGATCTTGCGCAGGTGGCCAAGGCTATGGTATCACTGATGCCTGCTTGATCTGATCTAATCTTTCCTATCTAACCGCATAATGAAAGTCGGCTTGAATGGGCATGCCTCCACATCCGCACGAACACTGATGTCCCCCAGGGCTCTATCCTAGGCCCGACGCTCTTTCTAATCTTCCTAAATGATCTCCCAGACGTGATCAAATCCCAAGTAGGCATCTACGCAAATGACACCACCATCTACTCCCGCATCAGTAAGAAATCTGGCGAGATGGACAAACATAACCTCGCTGCTGCTCTCGAGAAGGACCTCCACTCAGTGGTGGATTGGGGTCAGAAGTGGCTCGTAAATTTCAATGCCTCTAAAACGAAACTCCTATCTCTCAACCATCACAGGCACTCTCTCCTGCCACCCATAAGCATGGACCAAGCAAGTCTCCCTGAAAGCATTGTGTATTTTTCTGTATTCCGTTCCATGTCTTGGCATTGTTTTCTGCCTCTTTTGCGAGAGAATCTCATTTATGATGCATTCGCTTTTCTTTTTATGCCCATTTTCCTTTGGGATGATGTTGTTCGATGATGTCACTAAATCTTCTTCTAGTGTGTCCCATTTGAGGGTCAGAATTTTCCTAATCTTGAATTCATCATGGCTTTCCGCAACTTGCTTTTCTTTAATGTCTCTAAAGTGCAAATTATGTAGTTACACACCTTCTTAGGAAATATAGCAGAGTGGTTTCTTGTTGCTCTACCAAAGCTGTAGAATTTGATCTGCTCTACAATTTCACTTAAGGCTGAGGAGAAAGAGTGAATTCATGTTTTTACCAAAGAGATTAATGCAAAATGAATTCAATAAAACTTGGTCTGTATTTTCCTCGCTAATGACTGTTATGAAACCCTTTTATCATTAGTAAATGTTAATTCATAAATCATTTCCCAGATTTGATCCAAATATATACTTTTTATTAGTACATGCTTAGATAAACAATGTACATGTATATCAACTTAATTGTTATAGTTTTTTTTTCATTGTCATTTCTTATTCCCTAAACTAATCAAGATAATAGAATTCGTATTCAGAACTGGTGTTAGTTGGCTTAAGTGTCAATTTCAAGTATCGTTCATTAAATTGTCAAGAATTATGACAGATGAGAGAAAAGGAAAAATAACTTGCTTGTTTTTATCGTTTAGATTTTTGTTTGTATTAAGATATCTTTGATCTGTAATACACTGACATCCCAAAAGTTATGGGTTAGTGTTTTGTATTGTGTATGACTGTTTCTAGTCTCGACCTGACATCAATTCCACATGTGATCGTCATATCTTTGGAAAAATGTCAAAAACATGTAATCTTAAATAGCTCGTATTAGAGCTTACGGCACGAATGCCAAGCAGTACAACAAGCCGTGTTCAAATTTCTGGCGGAGTGAATTGCGTTATAGTGTTCTTTTTCTCACAGACTGTACCCAACTGACCCTACTATACTGTGCAGTCGACAAAATCAAAAACAAACAACGCGCATGCACGAAATTAAAAAATATAAAATGGCGACAATTTACCTGTTTACTTTGAATGCAATTGTATGCCGTCAAAAATAAAATGTATTGTTGGTCATGTTGCTTTTAATATATACCAATATTGTTGGTATTTTGACTATAAATAAGTATTGTTGGTAATATTACTATAAATAGCAGTTGTTGGTTGGTTGATTTTGTTTAGCCGCATATGTGTTATTTGATGCAGAAAGGGAAATATTTGGAACGTAATTTTATGCTTTCAACTACAGATATTTCGTCCATAATTTTATACTTTCAGGGTGAAAGTATATTTTTAGATATATAATTTGAAGATCAAAAAATGTATTGTTTGTAATTTTACTATAAAAATGTATTTTATACCTTTATATTTTTGCCTTGATTGTTATTTTGCTATAAAAATGTTGTTTTTTTTTTAATGTATGACTGTTGAATTTTGTTTGGGCATTCACTATTTGCCTAGAGCTGGACGTTAACAGGTGCTATCAATCTGGGTCAGAGTAGGCTTGGGAACAACAACCATTAAGAAGTTGTTCCGCGCACCTCTTCTTCTTCTTCTTCTTCTTCTTCTTCTTCTCTATGTGCCTTGTCCTTTCAGGACGTAGGCGATCATGGCCTACCACGTCTCTCTATTTCTGGTGGCTCTGGGCACACTTTCTCCTGTAACACCACGCAACCCCCGTTCTGTCATCCACCTGCTCAAGCCTTTCAAATATGTTATTCGCTGCTTTCCCCTGTATCCTTTTCCCTCTATCTAGCCAGTCAGTATCAGGTTCTCCAAGTCCTCCTTCCTTATTGCATGTCCCAGGAACTTCAGTTGTCTCTTCCTGATGCTCAATATTAATTTCCTTTTCCCCATCAGAAGACTTGCTGTCGAATGAAGTTTATACTCAGGACGAGCTGCTTATATAGTGTTAGAATGTTCCATTATAAGTTTTAAATACTGTACACTTTTATGACTGAATTCTTAAAGGAAGTGTTTTTATTTTATTTTCAACTATATTTTTATTTCTAAATCATAATGATTTTGGTTGTTTGACGTGTTGAGATAGTACAACTGTCGGTATTACTCTATCGGTTAACTAAAAGGGCTAAGTTACATTGCGGAAAATCGTTGCGCATGTATTTATTATTTGTATATTTGTGTACCCCTGCCGTTCAAAATAACGGCAAAATATTTGAAATGATTATTTGCTGTTTCCTCACAGGTTATCCTCACAGCGCGTGATAGGAGGCATATATATATATATATATATATATATATATATATATATATATATATATATATCGCCTCAAACAAGGCATTTTACTACCTCTGTTTTGCAGGGAGTTACATGGGAAGAAAGTTATGAGAAAGAGTGACAGGTTATAGGGGTATCAGGAAGTGAGTAAGAGAAGAATGAGAATACTGATGAGAGTAGAGTGGATGGAGAAAGGAGCATGAGAGAGAGGATGCAAGTCAGCGAGATAGGAGATGACTGTTGACTTTACATTTAAATTCTTGGAGATTGTAGCTGTCGGTGAAGCAAGTAAATGGAAAGGAATTCCACAGGCTGGAAGTGCGAGAAAAGAAGCTGAAAAGAAAAGTATATATATATATATATATATATATATGTGTGTGTGTGTGTGTGTGTGTGTGTGTGTATTCATTTTTTCATATATATATATATATATACAAATAAATACACAACCGTCTATAATGGAGAGGATATATATCTTCTTCACTACTCGACTACATAATTATTGCAAAAAAAATAAATAAAACAATAAGTCACTGTAAAAGAGCAAACACGCAGCAAGAGCTTTAATAACTGGTAAAAATTTAATAACTGGTAAAAATTTAATAACTGATAAAAATTTAATAACTGGTAAAAGTTTAATAACTGGTAAAAATTTAATAACTGGTAAAAGTTACTAAATTTAGAATTGACTTTAGAAGAATCGACAAAAATAATTCGGTCAAACCGGACAGTTTCAAAATTCATTTTTCAAATTTAAAAAATGTACTCTTTGTATTTATTGTCCAGAGAGTGGCTTCCTCCCACGTAAATTTAAATTTTAGGTCCATCTAGAGCAGGGATTCTTATAAAAAAAAAAGGTTACTAATACTTCTCCCACATAATTTCTCTTCTCACCCACCCCTAATATAGATGGGCCTGTTTGATTGGCTGAGACGATTTTCCTTGACCAATCAGTGGACACCTAATTTTGGCGAGCTCAATGAAAAAACCCTTCTATCTTCCTCTTTTTTCAAATGTTCTAGCAAGGAACAACAGGTAGGAAATTTCCTCTCCTTATTTGAGGCTACTTTGAACATTCTAAGAGCCGTCTAATTTATTTGGACGTTAAAGAACATTTCATAGTTGGACTTCTAAAGCCGCAAACACAACTAGTTTTGCAAGGACTTTTCTTCTCTGTTATTGCCTTAATAATTAATACTTGTTTCTTTATCTCTGTCTTGTGTCTTTTGTATTCCTTTTTGTCAGCAATTCCAACTAAATTCACCTTATTCTCAACCGCCGTTTTTATTGACCTAGAAATATAAAAGAGCTGTGAACAGTTATCAATAGAACATAGACAACATCTTTCCATAGGTATTAGGCTCCCTTGTGGAATTGATGCTATGTCAAGACAAGAAACAGTCCTACACAATATGAAGCACTAACCCAGTGATTATCAACCGCTGTGCCTCAAATCATCTGAACCACGACTCCCTTACGTGTGCCGCAAAATATTGTCACTGCATACATGTGTGTGGAATGGTAATGGTATAATGTTATTATTTGAATAAATTAATAAGTATTAAACTTTTTTCAAATAATTATTTCCATTATTCTTCGATTATGTTATTTTATGTATCCGTGGTGAATACGAAATTAAAAGTAATTCTCTGTTCAATGCTTTCAGATTTGCGATCCAGTGTGAAATCTTATTTTGACCAATAGGAAAAAGGATTAACTCTGTACTGAACGAAAGAAAGAAGCCAAATTTTTGCAATCCAGTATGAATTATTTTGTAACCAATGAAAAAGGAACGATTTACAAAAGTGAGAGAAATTCACGAGCCAATGTAAAAAGGTTATTGGATATATAGAGAGAAAGAAAGTGGAATTAGCGTGATAGAAGCGGAGATCAGATAGGACACCACCACGATGTGACAAAAATTTCAAGCCGCTGAACCGGACATATGTCGTAACGTCCCGATACACATTCGTTCTTTCTTTCCTTCTTGCGTTCTATTTTTCTTTATTTCTTCTTCTTCGTTCTCGCCATTCTCGCCGTCAAGAAAGAAGACAACAACAAGAACAACAACAATAAGACACTTTAACTGACTCCTAAAAATTAACGTCGATAATTGCTTTCCCTTCTTTTCACTTTCTCGCCATCCGCAGAAAGAAAGAAAGAAACACAGACTTTATTAATACCCTGTTAATCTTTTTCCTCATACACACATTTCGCTACAACTACGAACTCTGGATTTGTTTAACTCTTTACTACTCTTAGAACATTTCCACAGTTAATAATTTGACTTCCTACGAATTAATGTTATTCTGTTCTGTAAATAAATTTCCACTTCATCATACAAACAAAACACTTATATACTTCCCAACCGTCTGATGATAATCTTAACTTGTGGGGAGTTCGGTTATGTTTGGCACAAGGCCAATTTAATAAATATGATCGAGCCCCCTATAAATATTTTGCTTTAGTATTCAGATTTTAAATATTTTTTATTATTTTAACTTTCTAAAAATTTCCTTTATCTGAATAAATAAACATTAGTCTTTTTTTATATAATTTATGGTTTTATTTCACAACATTTAAATATATACTTTTAATAATTTTTGCTAAGTATGCCGTGATATTTTTATTTGCTCTTACGTATGGTGTTTCTTAAAAAGTTTAAGAAACACTGATCTCGAGTCTCATCGATTATATGTAAGAAGGCGGGTCAGCCGATAACTTGAGAAGGTAATAATTTCTACAAGATGGTGTAATAAACAGCTATTTTTCGTTGTCACCTGTGGATCAGCTGGGCTGTTTTTCACAAAAGAAGCAAATGGAAAAAGAAGTGGAACTGTGTGCTAATGAAGAAAAAATTGCAAAAAGCCCCAGTGACGCAGGTAGATTTGCCAAAGCCCCCTTCCTATTTTTCATCTTTCAATTAGTTGGGTACCCCTATTTTAAAAGCCTTATTAACCTTATGTAAAGTTTTCGTATTAGCTTCTCAAGTTATTTTTTCCATTGTTTGAAAATTGTATTGTAAATCTTTTTAAGAGTCTTTATATATTTTGACTAGCAGTATGGCCTGGCGTTGCTCGGGTGTTATGAAAGCTTTAAAACTAATCCATGGTCCTGGAGCTCAGACTCTTTGAACGTTGGCACGAAAGACTAAAAAGCAATAGTTGATTCCAGTTAAAGTGAAACCGTAGACTGAAAGAAAAATGAATGGATGTAAGTCAAATTTTGATTTCCTGGTATCGATGTCAAATTTTCTGTACTATTGTAAGAACTGCAACCTTGAAACTTCTGAATATCGTTTCTTATGTCTTTGTCTATGAGTGTATCAAATTTGATTAAAATCGGACCACTCCTTCTATAACCCGATTTTTTCGATTATCAATTTTTGATATTTATCGGGGGTACCTAGCTAAGAACACTCGCAGACGCTTATAGTACAACTGTGTAAATTTTCAAGAAAATCGGTTCAGCCGTTTCGGAGTCTATAGGTAACGGATACACACACACACACAGAGAGAGAGAGAGAGAGAGAGAGAGACAAAGTTCCATTTATAAATATGTTTAGATTTAGATCTGTTATCTGGCCTTTACTAAAATGGCGCACAAAAGGTGATTTTCGTGCAAGCCTCTTATGTAAACATTGTCAGTTAAGTGCCATCACGTGATACACGCTTGGGCAATCATGTTTCTTTCGATCCATGACGGACTAGACAGAAGATTTTCTCGCAGTAGGTTACCATTTCGTTCTACTGTAGACTCGTTGCCAACCAAAGTTATAGAACCCAATCTGCCCTGCTATTTAACTCATAGCTGGGGGGGGGGGGAGAAGATATGGATTAATACCTTTCCGGAAGCTATTTGTGCGTCAGTGAATGAAACGCATTCAACTGGATTTCTCATTCCGGAGAGCCAAGTTTGAAATTCGGCTGTATATTACTTTCAAATTTCACATAGTAGTTTCGAGTCTTGTTTGGTTTTGTATACGCCTTTTTAATATTCGGGATATGAGAAGTAACGTTCTCTCTTTTCCCACTCTCTCCTGGGAAAAAAAAACTTTTAAAATATATATTTATGTGATAGTTATTAGATACTAGATATGGAAATAGTATTATGGTTGCATGAGGTTTTTCTGAACAAAAGACAGTATAGTGATAGTATTATATTATATGAGACACGTGGTTCGCCTGGAGTATAATAATCCCTCCCTCGTATTTTTTTTTTTTTTTTATAAGCGTTTCACCCCGAGCAAGGCATGTCACTGCCACTACTGTGCAGGGGGCTACGTAGAGTGGAGAAAGGCTGATTAAATATAAGAAATGACAGAGGGTGGATGATAGGCGGGTAAGGATACCGAGAATGAGGGTTGGGTGGATGAGAGTGTTGGGAGAATAGTTGGGACTTAGTGTGATAGGAGGTGTCTATTGACCCTACATTTAAACACCTGGAGATTGTAACTGTCGGGAAAGCAGAATTGTGGAAGGGAGTTCCACAGGCGGGAAGCGCGAGAAAAGAAGCTGTTGGAGTAGAATTTACGGTTACATCTTATCTGTTTAACTGTAAAAGGGTGGGACCTAGTTGCTAATCTAGTATCTCGTGTAAATTCGTGCTTAGGCGGCACCAGTGATCTAAGCTCATCGGAGCAGAAGCCATGAAAGTACTTGTAGAAGAGGCACAGAGAAGCCACATCACGCCGGTGTGAGAGCGGCTGCAGCCGGTCTGCCAAGTCAGTATCAACCACGTTACAGATCCTCCTTTGTATTTTGTCAAGAAACCCAAGGAGAGCAGCAGGGGCACCCGACCAGATATGGCAGCAATATTCAATACACGGGCGGATGGTAGATTTGTATATGTGCAGAATAGATTCAGGTGGGAAAAATTTCCGGGCCCTGCACAGGGAGCCCACTTTCATAGCAGCAGATTTGGCAGATTTGGGAGGCTAGCCTGTCCCATGCTAATGGGAGGTAGATGCGATTGTCTATGGTGATTAGTTGATAACAGCTTTGTTTTGGAGGCATTGAAATTTACCAACCATTTCCTACCCCAGGTCACTACGGATTGGTCCCTTTCAAGTACGGCAGCGAGGTTCACTTTGTCGTTCAGACCTGGTTTCTGATCGATGCGGGAGTAGATTGTTGTGTCGTCGGCATACATGCCAACTTGGGATCTAATGGTGTCGGGGAGATCATTAATGTAGATCAGAAAGAGCGTGGGACCTAGGATAGAACCTTGAGGGACGCCCGCGTTCGTCTGGTAGTTTTGGGAGGCATGCCCATTTAATACCACCTTCAATGTGCGGTTAGAGAGGAAAGACTGGATGAGGTCAAACAGATGTCAGTTATTCCATAGCTCCGCAGTTTGCACAAGAGGCCAGCATGCCAGACCCTGTCGAATGCTTTGGAGATATCCAAGGCAACGGTTCGGGCTTCACCATTCTTGTCAAGTGCCTGGTATATGTACTCGGTAATGGTCGTTAGCATATCAGCAGTAGACCTGGTGAAGCGAAACCCATACTGTTTATCAGAGAGAAGCCCGTTGGCCATAAGATGCTGAATCACCTCGGCGTTGATAATGGCTTCGAAAACTTTGCCAAAGATTGGAAGGAGACTAATAGAACGGTAATTGGCGGGGTCTGAGGGTTCGCCAGAATTCTTAAATATAGGTACTACGCAGGAGGACTTCCAACAGGCAGGAAAGCAGGAAGCAGATAGGCAGAGGTTATAGAGTTTAGAGAGGACAGAGGAGAGTTCTGGGGCACATTTCTTCAGTACTATGACTGGGATTCCGTCACCGCCGCTCGCTTTGTGTGGGTCAAGTTGCGCAATTATCTTGGCGACCAGCGAGGGTGTAATAAATGATAATGATAATGATAAATTATCTCTACAGGATCGTGTGGTTGAAGAAAGTGTGGTGGGTGATGTTTGTTTGTACAAAGCCACGTAGCTAGTGATAGGGGTCCCCTGGCAGATAACGTGGAATAATCTCATACTTTTCTTCCTGGGGACGACACTTGAACTCATCTGTTTTAAAGGTTTTAGCTTATCATACGATATTTGATTTGGAATACACCCATTTTAGAAGAAAATACTTGAATGTTCTGAGGTCCAGTAAATGGCGTTGTCATGCTTAATATAGATATATCTCAAAGCAACAAACAGCAGTTGGGGAAGGAAGTAAAGATTAAAATCAGACTTTTTCTGTCTTGTCATCTGGTCTCTCTCTCTCTCTCTCTCTCTCTCTCTCTCTCTCTCTCTCTCTACCTACCTACCTACCTACCAGTATTGGCTCTTGTTTATATAAGAATATTTAAGCACTTCAGGTATTGATTTAATAAAGTGTTTTTTAATACGATATTCATGACGTTGCTTTGTCTCAAAAACAGATGACCGCTCATGGAATGTGCCTATTCCCAAAGTCCCTAACATTGGACTTGGTAAGATGTGATAGAATAAGTAAAGAACTAGTGGAAAAAATGTTTTTAATCTAATATGTTTCACTGAGATTCTTCTGAGATTTGTTTACAAGACACGAACTTTTTTATTATTATTTCGCCTTGATTTTTAGCAATTAAACATCCAGCCTGTTAACTAATCTAGAAGGGAGAATTTTAAAGTGATCAAATTTCTCTGACTTTTCAGTAACACCTGTAAAGTTATTTAATATATTTTGTGTTAAGAAGATTTATAACCCTTGAGAGCCTGTCCATTACAAGATGAAGCAACTTATTAGATTAAATTAACCCAATGAATCCTGATCTCTACCCACTTGTTGATATTCTATCCCTGGATATTTGAATAATTTCAATAGTTCAAAACTGCCTGTAACAGAACAAATAGGCAATGGAAAGCAGCTAATTTCATTATGCAAAGGGGGCATGACACAGCCATTACATCAAAGAAAGTAAAAAGTCTGAAGGACCTATTAAGACCCAGAACTGAAGAGAAAGACATGATGGAAGATCTTGACAGAGGAAAAAGATGAGTTCTTCAAATCAGAATAATGCAATAGAAGACGAGGATATGGATGATAGCGGGAGTGACTCAGACATGGAAGAAGATGGAATGAGACCAAGATCTTCATTAAAAAAAAAAACAGGATCTAAAACTCAAGGGGGAGAAAAAGAAATTCGAGAACAACCAAAGGCATTAAACCTCTTTGAAAAGAGAGATGTAATGAATTGGTAAATAGAATTGAATCTATTTGTATATATTAAGTAGAAAAGATATAAAGTGTATAATAAAGTAATAGACAGGTGGAAGTTGACTACTGATCACATGTTATAGAACAACATAACTGGTATACAGGTTTGAAAAAGATAATAGAAACAATGTGGTAGAGGAATTAAACTTTTTGGCATAGTTCTCCCTGAATCATTTTAATATGCTCTCCACTAGAGTGGCAATTTCAACATTATTTCCCCTTAATTTGAGGCAATTAAACATCCTACCTGTTAACTAATCTAGAAGGGAAAATTTTAAAGTGATCAAATTCCTCTGACTTTTCAGTAACACCTGTAAAGTTATTTATTTTGTTGTAAGAAGATTTATAACCCTTGAGAGCCTGTCCATTACAAGATGAAGCAACTTATTAGATTAAATTAACCCAATGAATCCTGACCTCTAGCCGCTCGTTGATATTCTATCCCTGAAAGATCTAGAAAGGATGTAGTAGTGAAAACAATTAGGAGTGGAAGATCAGCAACCTTGAAATTCTAACTACAAGTTCAGAAACTTGAACAAAGCTTTCGAAATAAAATGAATCCAGTACAGACTTTGTCACTACACTTTCTTAGTAACACTTAGTATTTTTAAAAAGGAACAAAAATAAAATAAGACACTTGATTTTTTCCTAGCCTAGTGTATTAAAATGTTGGTTTGTGAATTTGATGAAATAGTAATTGTGAGTTCAATCTCTGGACTGAGCAGTCTGCACTTCGACTCAGTGAAAATAGCGTGAGCATTAACTAAGAATTCGATAAAATATCCTTATACATGATCAATGTGAACACCCTACCCTTATAGATTAAACAAAGGGTTCAGTTTGAAATCCCCAGATGGTTAACTGGATCAACTACTGCATGATAAAGAACTGAAGGCACTAGGGTCAAAACACTGTAATAACTATGATTTTAAAATAGGCGTAAATCATAAAATTTACTCAAACTTGTCTCCTATTATGGGAATCAAAAATTGGAAATCCCGGATGAAGAAATATCATATTGGTTTGAAAGTAACAAATATGAGAACTATAGCCCATATATAAATAATATAAATGTAGTATAAGAAAGACAAACTAGCAAATCCTGAGAGAATGAACATAACACAGCCATTATATCAAAGAAAAGAAAAGGCCTAATGACCCATTCTGATTAAGTAAGACCCAGAATTGAAGCCACGTGAAAAGTTTCATTTCTGTTCACGCGTCCAGCTGTCGGATTTTCACCAGTGTCAAATTACTCGCTAATTATATTATCGACATTAACTAAGAATTTGGAACTTCAAAGAACTTTCAACAATCCAAGAAAGCTAAGTATTCCAGATTATATTTCTTTGTTTAATTTTGAATAAATGCAACTGTCTTCTTTAAACAACAAACTCCCTTACCTTTGTTCTAAACCTTTTTTTATTATTTTGGGCCAGATCATTTTAATCTCTTGTATTAACACTTCCTCTTCATAACAATTCATTTAAACTACGGACTCTAAGAATTTCTGATTTATTTTCCTGAAACGAGCTACTGACACAACTACGATAGTGGAAATGGTAAATTTTCGTTTTAATTACAGACGGCTTTTCCCCCTCAAATTTATCCAAAATAGCATTATTTCTGTGCAAATGTATATGCTGAACTCAAATCAACTGTTAGTTATGGAAGAAACTTACCTTTTTTGCTTTGAAAGTCCATAAAATAAACGAACTATATCTCGCACTTTTTCTCTCCCGTAAGTCTCACGAAGTCCTGTAATTAACTGCAGAATGACATTCTACGAAGGCAGCAATTTTCTGTCGATTTTTGGTCGATTTTCTTCCTTTACTGAAACTTCCGGCGATGTACTTCCTGTTATGAAAGTAATAAGCGTAGCAATACAATAGCGCATTAATTTCATTACCGGAAGTACATCGCCGGAAGTATCAGTAAATGAAGAAAAATCGACCAAAAATCTGTAAAAATTCGTTGTATACGCAGTACGTCATTCTGCAGTTAATTACATGACTTTGTGAGAGTTACGGGAGAGAAAAAGTGCAAGATATAGTTCGTTTTTTTATGGACATTTAGATAAAAAAAAAAGGTAAGTTTCTTCAATAACTGGATGAGTTGCACAGAGATAAGTCTGGCAGATTTCAGGCTCTTTTTTTACCTTAAAATATCAGACGGTATGATCAGTCTATTTCTAGATACCAGCAACAAGAAGCAGAAATGATAGAGGAAAACCTGGGAGGGGGTCAAAGTTTTAAAAAATCATATCAAGATCTTTATTTTAAAAAAGGGATTTCTAACCGCTACACTACACCCTGGTGCAAAGTCAAGATATGCATTATCTCCTTAACATCAAATTTAATAGAGAACGGTTTCATTGTCATCGCCCAGTTTCTTTCCAAACAAAGAAATAGACTGAAGATTACTGAACGTGTAAATCTAAAACTTTTTTAGTGTCTAATAGTCTGATGTTGAAACGTTGGTATCCCTGTATCAAGTACATTCGTCCCATTAAAATTGTACATTTGCACTTTAATGCTGCAAAACCAGGTAAATAGTTTTTAATTTTTGTATTTTTAATCAATTCAACCCAAACAAGGTGATATTGCCACTAAGACTCAAGGAGGCTATTGGAAGTGAAAGAGAAGTAAAAGACTTTAGAAAGAACCGGAAACCCAATCCTAAACAGGAAACAAAGGATACAACTCTACTCCTCTTCTACAAAACGGGGAGGTATTTGAATTGGGTGATAGGTAAACATATCTAATTCTATTTAGTAAAAAAAAAAAAAAAAAAGAAATGAATAGTAAATAAAATGCTAGTGTTAAAGCGGAGACGTTTCAGCTATAAATTTAAAGTAGACTTCAGAAAGAACCAGAAATTCAATCCAAAACTGGAAGCAAGGGATAAACTTCGACTCCTGTTCAAACCTAATCAACCTGCCTGTTTTGAAATGCATATGTGAATTTACAAAGTTAGATGTTTTGAAATTGCAGTAGCAATGCATGTGTGGGATGGGCGCTAATGATGTGGCAACCAAAGAGGGTTTTATATTGCTTTATTCTACAAGTGTTCAGTAGTCAACTTCTTATTCTTTCAACAATCTGACTTAATATTGGATCTTGTCGAGTTCCGATACCAATCTTTGTATAGATAATTTGTTAGTTTCAACCCAATATGATATTTCTTCATCTGAGATTTCCAATTTTTGATTCTCATTAAATTGTAGCCTTAGTAGTGCATTGACATGTGGTATTGTATTCCCTTTTATGAAGTCAATTAAAACCATATGCCATTAATTTTATAACCCATCTTAGAATCCTGGAAGAAGTAACTTTTGATATCCTCTTTCTAGGGATACCAAAACTCTAATGATGTATGGTTCGACTTTAATAGGAACTTCTTACCTAATAAGAATTGCCAATGCCGTTTTCTTGTTGTTTTGTTTTTGTTTTTTTGTTTGGTTTTTTTGGTTTTTTTTTTTGGTTTTTTTTTTTCAATATTTAAATAATTTATCTCGGCTGCCTTCAATCTTCTTCATTGGTACATTACTGGATGATCTTTATGCGATAAAATTGCTGACAACTCGCTCACTCGCATCAGTAGTTAACGTAACATCCTTTCTGAAATCAAAGAGTTTTAATGAGTTTTTCTGCGAATATCTCTCTTAAATCATTGAAGGCTAAGCTTTGCTTAGAGACTATTTGAACTCACTATTCTTTCCACAGTTCAGAAAATGGTTTTATTAAGTCACTGTATTTTTGTAAGTATCTATTATAGAAATTGACCAATCCTAAAAAGTATTCCAATTCTTTTATATTAGTAGGTATAGATAACTCTGAAATTTTCTTAACTAACTTTGGGTTTGGTGCAATTCCATCTTTTGAAATTTGGTACTCTAAATATGATATTGTATCACAACGAAATTCATATTTGTCTGTTTATTATCATGCTCACATGTACTGTTTTTGTCTTAAGTCGTCTTTAGTAGCAGCACCAAGGGAAATATCTTTATATATAAATCATACTACTGATTTCGTCTGTAAACTATTTTTCCATTGATCTCTGAAAAATGGCACTTTCCGTTTGCACTCCAAAAAACATTTTCTTCCATCTTAATAATCCTATGAGTGTGTTTATAGTAGTAAGTTCCTTGAATTTATAATCAATCTGTATTTAATCGTTTTAAATCATTTTTTGCAAAATATTGCATGCCCGATATTTTGTGGATAGCGCTTTCGATATTGGTAATAGGAAACAAGTTTGAGAAAATTTTATGATTTACGCCTATTTTAAAATCAACTCATATTCTTATGTCTTCATCTGATTTTCGCGAAATTATAATGAGGGATGTCTATTTATTGTCATCTAGAGGAACATACACACAAATTCTGTCCTCTTTAACTTACCAACTACGAAAAGTAAAAGGATAATAGGAAAGTTACAAGGTTCCAAATAACAGAGGGTACTATTTTCATCTAACTGTATATTCGTTTTTTAATCCTTTAACTCTTCCGTTTTTACTTTTTCTAGTTTTACGTTACATATTAATTTTAACGTATCCATCTTTAGAACCCCTATACTGCATAGTCCATTAATTTTTTTTATATTCCACTATTGTAATAGGTACTTTTTTTTAATCATATCATCCCGAGCAAGGCAGTAACGCCACTGATGTGCAGGGGGCTATGTAAGAGTGAAAATATTGGAAAAGAGAAAGCCGGAAACCACATCCTAAAAAGGGAACAAGGGATGAGCCTCTTCATCTGTTCAATAGACATGGGTGGAGTGTGAACCGGGCGATAGATAGATCTATCTACTCCAATTGAAAAAAAAAGTGAGAAGATTGGTAAAGAGAAAGCCGGAAACCACATCCTAAAAAGGGAACAAGGGATGAGCCTCTTCATCTGTTCAATAGACATGGGTGGAGTGTGAACCGGGCGATAGATAGATCTATCTACTCCAATTGAAAAAAAAAAGTGAGAAGATTGGTAAAGAGAAAGCCGGAAACCACATCCTAAACAGGGAACAAGGGATGAGCCTCTTCGCCTGTTCAATAGATATGGGTGGAGTGTGAACCGGACGATAGTTTTGTCTATCTACTCCAATTGGTCACTGGTTTCAAAAGTTTCACTGAATTATCTCAAAGCTTTTGTAAATGATCCCTCAAATTGTTTCAATTTCAGATGATTTTTCCTTAATTTTGGTTTACCTGTTTACTTCCAGAAATTTCTTGAGATGAGAATGACTCCACTCAACATATCCACTTGCATTGAAAAAGTTGTGCCATTAATTTATTTTTCTAAAGGATTTTTATCTTTAGGTCTTTTTATTGGAAAAATAGCTTCGTCAATTATATATTTTTCACTTTTTCTAAACAGTCTATTTTCTTTCTAACTTTGAATACAGACTGAAAAATTAATTTTTTCTTCGGCAATTATGGCAGATTTTTCCGAAAGCGGGACACTTTATTTCTGTTAATGTCATGTTCATAGTTACAGTATTTACATTTCTTGTGTTCCTTTTTTATACTGTTCACTTAAATATTATTCTAAGTAGAATTCTATATTCTTTATCATTTCACAGCCACTATTGCGCAGGGGGCTACATAGAGTGGAGAAAGGATGGTTAAATATAGGAAATGTCAGAGGGTGGGTGATAGGCGGGTAAGGATACCGAGAATGTGGGTTGGGTAGATGAGAGTGTTGGGAGAATAACTGGAAGTTAGTGTGATAGGAGGTGTCTATTGACCCTACATTTAAACACCTGGAGATTGTAGCTGTCGGGAAAGCAGACATGTGGAAGGGAATTCCACAGGCGGGAAGCGCGAGAAAAGAAGCTGTTGGAGTAGAAATTACGGTTACATCTTATTTGTTTAACTGTAAAAGGGTGGGACCTAGTTGCTAATCTAGCACCTCGTGTAAATCCGTGCCTAGGCGGCACCAATGATCTAAGTTCATCGGAACAGAAGCCATGAAAGTATTTGTAGAAGAGGCACTGGGAAGCCACATCACGCCGGTGAGAGAGTGGTTGCAGCCGGTCTGCCAAGTCAGTATCAACCACGTTACAGATTCTCTGTTGTATAAATTCCACGCATGCAGTTAGAGTCATATTCAATTGTAATTGTTCCAATATCTTATATTTTTTAACTGTATCAGACCTAACTTTAACCAACTTTAATTGAAATAATTAATCCTCAATAGTCAAATACTGAGTTCCAAGTTTCTCCATTTCACAGAATCTGCCAGGTTTCTTAATGCGTGAAGATACTCCATAATCGATTTAACTTGTTTCTGTTTAAAGGGCAAAAACTTGGTACTTTCCGTTATGACAAGTTTCTTTTTAAATTATAAACTTCTTTTTATAATTACTGAAATTTCGAAGAAAGTCAAATTCTCCAAGTGTTTGGGGTATGACATAACAGAAATTTTCATTATAGCTTCACAACCTGCAGAAGGTAGAAAAGAGATAAGTTAATTCAATTTCTGTTATAACTAGCGGTTAACGGTTATATGTCTCGATTGACTCTAATGAACACTATCTGAACTCTCTCAGAACTCTGGTTATTTAACCAAAGTGTTCCCAATTATCGTTTATCATGGGGAACCCGAGCTTATACACGGACCAAAATTAATTTACCCAGCCCCAGAACTGCAGGTGCGGGCACTTTCCACTGTCTATTTTTATCAGCTGATTCTCCCAGAGCTTGACAGTTGCGAGCTGTTTTGGAACACTGGGTATTTACCCAAAGTCTTACCACCTAGATGAGATATGACACAAGGTCGTATTTAAGGTGGGGTACCCGAGCACGCGAGTACACTCAGTGCAAAGTCGAAAATTACCGAGCCACCGCAAGCACAGGAGTGGGCACTTTGTATTGTCTATTTTTCTCGACCGAGAATCATCCATAAACAGAGCACCGTTTATTACCGTTTTATTCAGTTAGAGTTCTACTCTAACTGAATGCAGAGTGCTTGACAATTTCGAGCTCGCTCGGAACTCTGGATATTTACCAAAAATCTCCCCATTAAGACGGGATGTGATACATGATCAGGTTTACTGTGAGGAGCATCCAGAATGCCATACCTTGCAAACAGTTCGCGTAAAAAGATCACATAGCGAGTAAGCTTTCAAGTTTGGATTTTGTTCTAAAAATCGTGTAACTTACTTTCTTTTAATCGTTTTTTTTTAATTTTCGAAATAAATATGTCTTGTTCTGCTGCATATTTCTTTTCAGTTTTTTTTCTTCCAGGGTAACAGGCAGCTTGTGTACTACACTGCATAATAAATTTTTAATTTCTGTTTTAATTTTTAAGGCTGAAATCGCAGTATCCTCAAACGGTTTAGTATTTTTTAGTATCAATCTTGATGATCCATCCGCGTATCATAATTTTTTGGACGGTTGGTATTCCATCCTAAAATCGTTGTAATCTATTCGCTGGATGCGTAGGAATTCCTTTTTCAAACCAAAATTTGATAATAATGTCTGTCTGTAAACAAAAACTCCTGTGTATAAATTTGTGAAATTTTTTCATTGTAAATATTATTTCTAACGTCTCTTTTTCGATCTGGTTGTAGTTTTTCCACCGGTAATAGCGAACGCAAAGCATATGCGACGGCTTTCATGTTGCCGCCAACATCTTTATGTAGAATTACCGCTCCTATACCATAGTCACTAGCATCTGAGGCCAATACGATTTCTGCTTTCGGATTGTAATGTGCTAATGATAAGTCTGACGTTAGTATTTTCTTGATTTCTTCAAACGTCTTTTGACACTTATCAGTCCAGTTTCACTTTTTAAAGTAAATTGTTCAGGAAAGCTCTCAAATTCTGCATATTAGGTACGTAGATTTGATAATAATTTGCTAGTTCCAGAAATGCTTGTAGCCTCGTAACGTTTGAAGGCATATTCTTAATTGCACTTGCCCTCAACGGATCTGGTTGACGACTATTTTTGACAATAATTTTTCCGAGGTATTTGGTTTTCCAAAAAACAATTCGCACTTTTCCTCACTGAGTTTGAACCCATACTCTCGTATTTTATCAAAAATTATTTTTATATGCTCGATATGCTGTTCCTTAGATACACTTTTAATCAATATACCATCCAGATAAGCAACTGCGAAATCACAATCTGCAAGCATAGCGTCCGTAGCTTACTGAACTATGGCTGGAACCACTTTTACCCCGAAAGGAAGTCGGTTGAACTTATGCAATCCCTTGTGCGTATTCATCGTGATTAACTCTGAACATTCTTCTTCAACTTGTATTTGCAAATATACTTCAGAAAAATCCAGAGCCAAAAAAATGTTTCTACCGTTCAGTTTCGTAAAATCTTTCTTTGGACTTAGTAATGTGATTCTAAACATTTGTTTAACCCCGTCGAAATATCAGTACAAACACGAATTTTATTATTTTTTCTTTACATGCACTAGTGTCTAGTTGCATTTTTACATCCACATAATTAATTTTTACATACTCAAATTTTCTTTGGTTTTCTACAATCATTTATCTGTCTCAACGCTGAGTATGAATTTTTTTCTGTGGGAACTTTTTGCTTAAGTTTTACAGTGTAACCTTTCATATCCTACATTTCACACTTGTAGCGCTTTAAATTCTTAAAGGAACAGTCGTCTCCGAGATGTAACCTTTCACATCTGAAACATGGATTAATTTTTCGTTTTACACATTTTTCTTTGGTTTGTGTATATGTGCATTTTTTCTTTAATTTCTTTCGTATCGTGTCTGAGATTTAAAATTTTTTGACGTTTGTCCGGTATTTCTTGTAGCGTTAGTTTTTTTATTCTGTTCCAGTTTCGTTAATATTCTAGCACGTATTTCAGCCTCTTTTTCGTCGTTAGCACTTGAACGAAAATTAATCCTTTAAATATATCCGAAGTCAGTTCATTTAATTTGGATCTTTTTCACTCCTTGTTAACGATTCCAGAATATGTGACAAAATCTTCGTCTTGTTTTCGTCAGATTCATACACTTCCAATAAGTATTGAATAACAAACCGTTCTCGTTAAAAACTTTCGTCGGAATATTTACTATTTCTTTAAAGAAAAATTTCTTATAGTTTACTTGGTAGTACAAATTACAGTATTTTTCTTGTTCTACTGGGACTAACTTTTTCAACAAAAGTCTTGTTTCTTTCTCGTCTTTCCAGTTGCTGCATTCTTCTTTGTAAATTTGCTAGTTTCTTCTAAAATAAGCAGGAAATATAATTCCATCATCTGAATTGTGTGCGAATTCAGCTATGGCATTTACCACAGCATCCGGAAGGAAATAAATTGGAGAATTTTCTTCTGAATTGTTTCAATTAACTTTAGTTGTTTTTTCTAGAGTTTCAACAACTGCTGTTGTTGCTGTTGCTGTTGCTGCATTTTTACCGTTTGGACTAATAATTCTTCCATATTTAAGGATATCTGAGTTTTTCTTTCCTTACGGACAACGAAGAAAAATACACCAACTTGGTTCTAAATTTTGTCACTGTTATTAGGTACGCTGCTGTAAAAAGGTATGTTTTCTTACATTTGTATAAGTTTTGATCCGTCGTAGCCACTGTAATAACTCGCTTATTAATGATTATAATATGACATCACGACTGACTAGCAGGTTTCTAACGAACACTCTGTCAGAACTCTCTCGGAAATCTGGGTATTTACCTAAGTTCTCAGCGGGATGTGACACAAGGTTGGGTTTAACGTGGGGTTTCTGACCGCGTAAACTTGGGCGAAAATTCCTTAGCTTTCACATACACGGAATCGGGTTCTTGTCTATTTTTCCCCAGCCGATTCCTTTTCTCATAGACATAGTCTCGTCAATCGTTATAGTCCGACAAGCTTGAGCGGAAATGGGCATTTATCCTGAGTCCTCCCCACTGAAGCAGGATGTGACACACGGCCGAACTTTACGTGGTGAACCCGAGTGCGAAAACTCGGGCCAAGGATCAAAATTTACCTAGCCTCCGCATACGCCGGTTTATTCTTCTCGGTCGTGCCTCTGTCCGTATACAGAACCTCGACTGAGTCTTTCTTTGCCTGAAAGCAGAGAGTTTGTCTTTCTCAGTCGAGTCTCAGTCCGTAGAACAAGTCCCGATTGAGATTTTCTTTGCCCGAGAGTTTAGAGTTCGCGTTGCACTGGTTATTTACCCAAGTCTTCCCTACAGAGGTGGGATGTGACACAGGACTGGGTTTAATGTGGGGAGCCCGAGCGAGGATATTGAAGCCAATTGTCAAAATTTACCCAGATTCCACATACGTGAGAGCGGGCACTAAGCTTGTCTCTTCTTCTCGAACGAGTCTCTGTCCGTAAACGGAGCCTCGACTGAGGCGTTCTCTGCCTGAAGACAGAGCTCGACTGCCACTTTCCAGTTCGTACGGAACTCTGAGTTCCTTATTTAAGTCGTCTTGCCTAGTTCATTTTTTTTCTAGCGGGTGTATCTTATTTACTCCACAACACTTTCTCCCCCTCTTGCCTGATTGTCTTTCAATTTTTTGCAAATCACTGGATTCAATTCTCGACAAATTTTTCTTCACCTAAGCGACTTGAACATCCCATCACCGACACCATAGAATGTAACGAGAAAAAGTTTAACAATTTGCTGCAGAGCATTTTAATATGTAATGATGTATTAAATTAACTGGGTACCTTACTAAATCGCTGGAAAAAAAAAACAGCTTAATATGAAGAAAAAAGGTCTCGAACCTAAAAAATAAATTTTTTTCCATCAAAATGTTTATTATTATTAAGAGGAAAGATCAAAATATCATTTTATTTATTTTTTTTTTTTTAATTTTTAAATCGTTTCTAATATGGTCGAAATTTTAGTAAAAACAAACATGTTTTGATTTTCGCCAGTGGGTAACTAAATTGTTGCCAGAGTTTACAATGGATAATGTAATATTACGTAACTCAGTTGTTTTGTTTTTACCGGTGAAAAGTACATTCATTTGAAAATTCTCGAAAAAATCAAATAATTGTCGGATTTTAATTAAACTTTCAGAACTTATCCACAAATGAATGAAATTATTTATGAAATCATTATTTTAAAAAAATATTGGTAAAATATATTTTTTACATCTGTAAACCCACTCCACGTAAATTCATGAAATTTTAAGAAATTAAATTTTGTAGGCAAAACTGGTTGTATTAGTTAAACGCAGGACTTATTGGGAAATGTAAATCATCTATTATTTTTTTTCAACCATTCCGGAAGATCAGTTCACAATAGTAAAATAAAAAATGCAATAAAACTATGACAATTAATTACTTTAATAAATAATATAAATTAAGGACTTTATAGTCTAAAGAATATATTTTTCGATTATAATAAAATTATGAAAGAATTGTGCTCATTTTTTTAATTAAAATAATTTATAAAATTTCAAAACTATTTAAAAGCATTTCAAAGACTTATAGACGTTAGCATATTAAGTTATTGGGTGAAGACTATATTTACTAATCGAAAATTGAAAGTTTAATACAAATCATCGTGCTATCATATTTCTAAAATAATTCATTTTATTTTGGTGGGGGTATTTGAAGTTTTATGCTTTATGCTTTTGTTTTTTGTTTTTTGTTTTTTTCGTTTTTTTTTGTTTTTTTTTGTACGGTAATTTCTGTGTGTACATTAAAAGGTCATGTGTTTTACGGTTTTTTCCCCTTTCAGAAAAAGAGATTTGGGACAATATTATCAATTTCGGTCACTATACACTTATTTTATTTCGCATCTCTCAAGCTGTCATCAACATGTCAAATACGGGGGAAAGGTCAGAAAGTTCAACATTTCAATTACGGTGAATAAGTTAGAAATGTCAAATCTGTGTTTAAAAACAGTTTTATTTTAAATTTCATGCTATAAATAAGTAATACTTACATAAATCAAATTAATTTAACATTAAATTTGCTAATTTTCCAAAAGAAATGTGTCGCAGATGTATATTTTATTTTTTGCAAGATTTTAAAACAGAGCTTTTGTTTACAATTGTGTCGATCGCTCAAAAATGTTCGAAAAATCTCAAAATTTTTTTAAAATGTCAAAATTTTTCAAACAGAAATTATATTGATTGTAATAATCAATATAATTTCTGTTTGAAATACACCGATTATTTTGCTTACTGGAAATAATAAATTTAATCATTTAGCTTTCACTTAAAACTAAAAAAAAATTAAAAAAATTTTTTTTTATTTCAAAAAATGAAGTTATTTAACGAAAATGAGTAAAGATAATTAAAATTAACTCATCGAACCTTGACATCTAATCACTTGCTAATACTCTGTCTTGCGTATTCACTCGTTTAGAATTGCCTGTAACAGAATAAACGGTGTAGAAAAGCAAATTCCTCATATAAAGTTAGTTATGTGAACTACTTTATTCTACTTACATGTTAAGCTGTTATATATATATATATATATATATATATATATATATATATATATATATATATATATATATATATATGCCATTAGGCGACAGAGTTATGTATTGGTAAACTAGAGCTACGGATTTAATATGTGAATATTTTCAAGAGGCGACATACGAACGCAACAAGATAAATGGACGCATTTCCTTTCCCAGGTCCGGAAGTCACTTTCTACGGAAATCTAAATAAGAATCTATTCTTACCATCAGTTACAAAAACGACCTAAAAGTTGAAAACTAAGCATTTAAGTAGCTCCTTATAAGATACACTTGAGTATCACCATTATAGCAAAAATGATCTACCAAGGATCAATGAGAACAGTCTGTACGACCTGTAAGAGTCTAAAATTAAATTAAATTGTTGTTCTCTAGCCGTCTGTCTACGAGAAGTGAATAGTTGAGCGATCTGTCTAGCTAGAATGAAATTGTTCTCTGGCAGTCTGCCTACGATCAATGAATTGTCTGTGCGCTCTGTCTAGAAATTAGTTAAGTGCTATACGTGATACACGCTTTGGGCGATCATGTCTCGAAAGATTATCTCGCAGTAGATTGCCATTGCTTTCTGCGGTAGGCTGGTTGCCAGCCAAGGCTATAGAACCCAATCTGTCCTGCTATTTAACCCCTAACTGGAAGGAAGAGACGGATTAATACCTTTCCCAAGGGTATTTGCGCGTAAGTGAATACAATGGATTCTACTGGAATTCGAACTCAGCTCTCCGGTTTCTCGTTCCGAGCCGATATCCACTGTACCACAACGCACATCCACAACGCATAATTTATCTGATTTGAAAAAAATATTATTTACTTTAAGTTTAAAATAACAGATAAATGGATTTTTAAAACAAACAGTAACGATGATTACGTAACTCATCACTTGTCAATCACGTCAAGTATTGAAAGAAGACATTGACATATTTCCTCGGAGACTATCTCTTAAAACATAATTTAAGAAATGATCCTTTAGTGAGGAGTATTGCGGAAAGGACAAAAAAGGAACAAGAATTAAGAAGGCAGATGATAGCGAATGACGTTAGTTTAAATTTTTGAAGTTTATAGATGGCAGGAAAGCAAGAAATCAGAAGTTCCACATGCAGGAAGTGCAAGAAAAGAAACTATTAGAACAGTTGCAGTTAGCTAGTTCAACAGTAAAATTGTGAAACCTAACTGCCAATCTAGTATATTCATGCAGTCAAGGCTCTAGTGAAGAAAGATCATCAGAATAATTACTATAAAAATACTTGTAGAAAAGAAGGAGGGAAGCCAAATCACATTAGTGAGAAAATGTCTGAAGTCTAGATGCCAGTTTAAGGTTGATTATATTACAGACCATTCTTTCAATTTTGTCAAGAATTTCAAGATATAGAGTAGGAGCACCAGACTAGATTATGGCAGCAATATTCAATGTATGAGCAAATGGTGGATTTATAAATGTGCAAGATGGATAAAATGAGAAAAAATGTAGTGCAGGACAATACATATATAATAAAGAAATGGAACTTTTGGAGAGCCATGATTGCTTTGAATTAAAAGTCTGTGAAGAAGGCAACTGTAAGTCACATGTCTATCTTTTCCAAGATATCACAACAAGTCACAGAATTAAAGAAAAGGAATCTGAGGAGACTTATGATCCCATACATCCCTTCAGGATGTATGGGATCATAAGAATGTAGTCGACATTATACACAAATAACAGCTGTATCAAATATTAATTAGGAAATGCACCCAGAAAAAAAGAGTGTCATCATTTGTAAAGAGCTGTTTTATGAAATAACGAGTTGAAAAACATTATTTAAAAAGATAGGAAATTTTCTTCAACCATTTCACCCCAATCAAGGCCATAAAAGCCTGGTGGAGCATTGAATAGCAGCACAAATTGAGGAATTGGAGTGCTGAGTTCAAATTCCAGTTGAATTCATTACATTCCCTTACATGTTAATACCCTTGGGAAAGGTATGAATACATCTCTTCTACTCCCCACTCCATATGGGTAAATAGCAGGACAGACTGGGTTCTTTAGCCTTGAGTGGCAACTGGTCTAGTAGAAGGAAAGTGAATTTAAAACTCACAAATATCCATCTCTTCTCCCTCAAGCTATTGGTTGAATAGCAAAAGAGATTGGGTTCTATAGCTTTATAGATTGGGTTGAATAGCCAAAGAGATTGGGTTCTATCAGTCTACTGTGGAAAGAACTGGCAAACTATTGTGAGAAAATCTGCAGTCTGCAACAAGGCAGAGCAAGCAACTGATGACAAAGGCAATAAAGCCATTAGGATGCAAGGGTTTACTGAAAGTAAAAGTAACTGAGAATTGGAGTAGATAGACTAATCTATCGCCCGGTTCACACTCCACCCATGTCTATTGAACAGGTGAAGAGGCTCATTCCTTGTTCCCTGTTTAGGATGTGGTTCCCAGCTTTCTCTTTTCCAACCTTTTCACTCTTACATAGCCCCCTGCGCTTAAGTGGCATTACCGCCTTGCTATGGGTGATACGATTAAAAAAAAAAAAATTATAAAAGGGCAGGATTCTAGGAGATGAAGATGACGATTGACATTGCACTTAAATTTTTGAAGATCATAACTGATAGGAAAGCAAGAAACCAGAAGAAAGTTCCACAAGCCAGGATATAGAAGAACAAACTATTAACACAGAATTTACAAGAAATTTCAAAATGACAATCTAGTACAGTGTATATAAAAGCTCATCGGAAGAATTATTGTGAAACTATTTATTTAAAAAACAAAAGGTAAAGAAAAGTAATGTTACAATGGCAGGAAAGTAGGTGAAACCATGAAATCAATTCTATATTTAAACATTCTGAAGTTGGCAAGACCTTCAGGTTTTGTTTTGAACATCCTCAATGGGGATTAAGTAGAAAAAGATGAAGAACCAAAACTGACAAGTAGGAATACATTGGATACCTGTCTTCACTTTTCAATCAATGCTGCGGATTTTTGGAAACAGGATAAGCAGTACACTCATCTAGTTAAGGCAAGAGGGAGAGAGAACAGTAGGAATAATAGAATATTGGAATATGAAATATCTGGAATTATTTTATTGAAAATATATATATATATATATATATATATATATATATTTTTTTTTTATTATTATTATTATTATTATTATTAATGATAATGATTATTGAATAATAATAATAATGAGATATCTATATACTGAGAAATACTAACCTACTGGGGTCTCCCTGCATGAAGGATGTGCATTGTGGTACAGTGGATATTGGCTAAGAAGAAATTGAAGAGCCGAGTTGAAATTCCAGTTGAATTTGTTGCATTCCCATGCGAATGAATACTCTTGGGAAAGGTATGAATTCGTCATTTCTCTCTCCAGCTATGTGTTAAATAGCAGGACAGATTGGCAACCAGTTTAACATAGAAATTAATGGTAACCTACTTTGAGAAAATCTTCTACCTAGTCAGTTACTCTTTCAAGATATGATCACCCAAATGTGCATCATGTATGGCAAGTGACTGATATACTGAAATATTGGAATAGCAAAAAATAGAGTGACAAATGATAACTCCTCTTAAATTATGTGGAATATCCAGCTCTTTGTTTAATGAATATTGTAAATTTTGTGGAACAGGCCAAGCAATAGACTGTTTTAGTTATTAGGAAGAATTGTGGACAACAGTGAAAATAACAGAATATTGGAATATCAAAATGATTTTATTTGAATATTAGAATTATTTATTATTGATAGCTATTATTATTATTATTATTATTGTGCTTGTCCCTCCAATTATTTGTTCACATGACCATTACGCCTTGCCACCTAATAAATAATAGACTATTCCATTTTGATTTTGTGAAAAGAAAAGAAAAGACACTATTTGAAAAAAAAATAAAGAAAGAAAGACAGGGAGATAGAAGTGTTTAACTTCTATCATATTTCATAAATAAAGGACTATTCCGTTTTGATTGGGTAGAAAAACAAAACATATATCAGAGATGCTACTTGGTTTCAGTGAGAAAATGTATGAAAGAAAGAAAGGGAAGATAAAAGTGCTTAATGGCTGTTGCAGTGAAATGGAGAAAGTTGTCAATTTCAAATTTTTTCATTTGTACCCACTTCTTAAAATAACGAGTGGCATACATATTTATGATTGTTATTGCAATATTTTGTTAAAGTTGCTAAGCTCAAATATCTAACAGTGTGATAGGGGAATTTCTACAGATATTTATTGTCATAGAACTTGCCGTGAGCTTATTCACTCATTAACTAAAGACTCAAGAGATATTAGAAAATTCAAATAGGAAAACCATGAAATTTTCACGATCATTCTAGTTGTCATTATTATTATTATTATTATTAATTATTATTATTATTAATAGTAGTAGTGTTAAATATGGAATACTAAAATATTGGATTTGGAACAGTGGAACAGAAAAGACAATCAGGTATAATACCCATCCCCAGCTTGTTTAATCGCTGTTATGGATTATTTTAATAACAAACACTTTTTTTTTTCAATTTAAAAAAAAAGAGATATCAATTTTTTGGAAAAATTAAGAATTCATTAATTATAAAAAGTTGCTTCAAAGGCCCCTCTGGGATTAGGAGCCCTGAAACTTCATTAGTTCCAAAGTAGATCTGCCACTGGTCCCAAGTGTTATTTAACTCTTTCACACCGTACAGTACCAGATGATTCCATAAATAAGGAAACCCAGCATATTGAAAGTGTTTTCATTTCATAGCATGATGATATTTCACTTTTTTTTTGTTTAACATAGACTTGGCCTTTCTAAATATATATATATATATATATATTCAGATTGTAGGATAAAACTGTCTAGTCAATCAAAAACTAACTGAAGGGCTTGCCCATATGTTTATTTGGCAAACTTGAACCTTCTTGCCTTAAATAAAACAAACAAAAAAAAAGTGTCAAGTGGACAGTTTTTCACTTGATACCACTAATATTTTAACTACCTTCAGTCCTCAGCAATGCTTATTGTTTTAAAAAGCAATTACTAGCATTGTAATAAAACCTAAACATTTGAAACTGAATTTATACATTTTCTTTGTTCTTGAAAAAAATACTACAAAAATGATAAATACTATTTTATTAGATTGTTTATTGGAATGCTTAGTAAAACACTGGCTAATTGTCAATTGATTCAAGCTTATCTAATGGTAAATAATAAGGATTTCCTTAAAGTTGGTTCACATATTTTATAATCATCACTTTTTTAAACAATAAATATTGCCAAGGATGGAAGGTAGTTAAAATAATAGCAGTGCTAATGAAAAACCGTCCTTCTGACACACCATTTTTTCTTTTTTTGGACACTAAAGTTCAAGTTTGCCAAAACTTCTACATCTGATTTTACATCAGAAGCATGAATCGACTTTGTTTAATGCTCCAAAAATACAAAGAAACACAATTCAAGAAAAGAATATTTGTTATATAAGTATCAACTGAATTTGAAAGTAATACAATATAAAAAATGATATGATTGAATGCTGTAGAGTAGCTGACACCCCTGCAGCACACTTAATAATGGAATGTTTCATGGTTTGAAATGGTTTTAACTAAAGAATAGTAGTATTTGAGGCATAATATTCAGGTGTCATTCAAGTAATATTCAGACTAATTACTTCAGCAACTATTTTAGTCTAAACCCCTCTTCTCTGTATTATAAGTTCTGTTTTGTCTGTCATTGTAATGTTCTTTGTATATCCATTAAGCACTGGATATTGTGCTGAATAATACTGCAGCACATTTTCTCTGTGTATCATATACACCTCAGCAATACAGCATTAAAGTAAAAAAAAAAAAAAGAAAAAAAAAGCTATATGCTGGGAAGGATCTTTTAGAGCAGAAGTCGATAACTTTTGGGAAGAAACAGACCAGAAAGCAATGCAGCATCTTGGAGAAGGGCCATGATATAAAATGTATTATAATAAATTGTCTCAAACTCAGACCACTATGTTGGGAAGGCTGCCTTGATCTGGATGTTTAAAGAAAAAACAACAAAGTTAATGTTATATTATTTATTTTACTGCAGAAATAACAGGACGACAAATAACACTCAAAAAAAAAAAACACACACAAAAATGCAAATTCCTTATCACAAGCGAAATACAGTTAGAAATACAAATTATTTGATGAGACACTTGTTCTTATTGTTCAATAACTTCTCCACATCAGGTGAAATATTTGTTGATGGCAGGAGCAAAACAACATTCAGGTGGTCTTCACCCAACCTTGTTCTTAAGCAATATTTAATGTATTTCATTTTCAAACAAATTTGTTTACAAGTATATGTAGTTCCAAATAATGATACCATAATTTTCGCATTATTCAATATATTTTCAACTTGGAAAAGCACATTTCATATAGAAATACAATGACAATTTTGTTTGATCAGCTGAGCATGTCAAAACAATTTTTTTTTTCAAAATTATAAGAAATTTCTCCCAAACATCTTGGAGTTGTCATCACAAAGACACTGACCCCTTCTTCAATATATATATGTGTGTGTGTGTGTGTATATATGTGTCTTCTGTAGGACTTTATCAAGGCATGCCTTGATAAAGTCAACTAAGATAAATTTTTCTTTTGTCTTTCTTTAAAATGCATCAAATATTTAAATTACAAAAATATAAAAGCATAAAAAATGTACAAGTTTAATATTTGCAGATGTGCAGTTTCTTGCATTACAAATAATTTTTTTAAAATATTATCAATTGTATATTAAATTTAGCATTTTATACTGAATTGATACACAGTTGTTTTTTATCTGACTTTTTTTAAGTAATATATGTATAACAAAAAAATGATTAAAAAATATTGTGTAGCAAAGATTCAGGTAAAAACAAATTGTCAGCAAGAAAAAATATGATCATATACTGCTTGTATTGTTTTTACTGGGCACAATATCGACAGAAGTGAAAATATATGTACAAACAAGCATACCCATCTTTGATAAATTGGATTGCAATAATTTACAGTAATGGAATGGACAGAAACTAGTTACCATCAACATAAAATAGAATTTATTTCTCTGAGGGAGAAAGAAAACTGCTTGAAATTAGTTTAATAAACTTTTACCAATTTCATTATTTCCAAAAAAAGAATTAGTCTCATTTTTTAATGTCAACATTCTGTGTGGAATTATGCAACTGGTTCTTAATTTTGGCATTCTTTAGTTTGATGGAATCAATTTCAAACATCAGATTGAATATATGTCTATTACCTGAAATTCAAATATATACACTATATTAGGCCACCCCAGTTTAAAAAAAATTATGTATTTCATACTATTTTTAGTATTTATTGCCAAGTGGATAATTAATTCTAAATGAAAATAGAATGGTTCTTTTGTTATTATTACTTTGCAAAATTGTACAAGGCAGCCAGGAAGCCTTTGCTTCGGCCAGCCAATAAGAAGAAGAGACTAGCATGGGGAAGAGAGCACAAAAACTGGACACCAGAACAGTTCATTTGATGCACATATTATTGGGCAGTATTAATAAAAGAACCATTCTATTTTCATTTAGAATTATCCACTTGGCAATAAATACTAAAAATAATATGAAATACATAATTCTTTTAAAAACTGGGATGGCCTAATAATTATGGCCGGTAGTGTATATTCTGAGAATTTTGACAACAGTTGGTTAATACAATTTTTATTCCAAAAACATTGGCATGCAAAAGTAACACCTGCCAAAGTTTATCCATATGATCACTAAAAAAAAAAAGCAGTCACTAATTTATCAAAATATGTATAGTCATATGAAGAGATTTTAAACAGTATAATGAATTGAAATGAAAATGGCGGTTAAAATATGTTATATACAGTACGTATAGAATTTATATATTTATGTATTTTTAAGGCAATGAATTTTTATCTATCAATTCAACAGATTTTTATGACTTTAAATAAATATACATATTATCCTACATCTATAGTATGACTCAGTTTCATGCGCAGTGAAATCATCAGGTGCTTATAATGCAGCATTTCATTATAAGTACCTGATGATTGCATTTATTAATATATACTTAATAGCTCTGTTATATTATATCAAGCACTGTTTTATTAACACCAGAAAAATATTTATATATGTGCATGTACTTGCATGTATAACCATATGTATATTTATTGATATATATATGTGTGTGCGTGTGTGTGTGTGTGTGTGTGTGTGTGTGATTATGACAGCCCACAAATAAACTGCACATTCACATGTCATTAAATGAAGTGAAATATAAGTATATTTTATATATCATAATTTTATGCATGTATATACATGTACAAATCTAAATTGTGTGTATTTAGGCGCCATTTTTTCATTAATGCATGTTTCATTAAATAATATAACCAAGTTTTGTTTATTTTATGTAAATTTTTTGTCATATTCTCTGATAAGCTTAATAGCATTATCATTAAATGAAGAAAGAAAATTATAATATTGATACATCATTTTTTAATAATCCAATCTAAGCTTTTGGCTTCCATAAGCCATTTTTAAAGATGTCAAATTATATATTATAACCATGGACAAATGATAATGACAAACTGTTTTCATTTACATAGAAGATTTCCAAGCAACAACAAACTTGTGCATATAAGACACTGGAAGTATAAATCTGTAGAGAATCAAATTCAGTCATACCCTCTTTGGAAAAGCTCACTGGGTTTAAAAATGTAATATTGTGAAATAAAAAACATTATTTTTGACCACATGTCCATGGAAACTAATGATTAATGTTGTTTGTCTGCTCTTTTAACTGAACCACTGAGTTTGAAGTTATAAGCACCATGGAATAAGATCTTTTTAACTAAAATCTTTTTTATCCTATTTATTGGAAAAATGAAACCTCATATCTAATATTGTTTCAACTGAACCAAAATATGTGACTCTTGGAGCAATCCCCTTGCATTGTAAGGTGATGGAGGTTTTCAGTTTTAAGCCTAATAACCTTTCCTTCTTAATTGAAGTATCTCATGTGGTTTCAGTTTCTATGTTCAATAGCTCATTCTTTCAGTCCCTTTATTTTTCAGTGTAAGTCTCAATTTATTATTCACACTTGATTAATAGATTATGAATTTAAAGCCCTAGCAGGAAGGTCACAAATTTCGACAGGTTTGACAGCAGTCCACAAACTTAGTAAGTAGGTAAGGAGCACACTATCCCCAAAATGTAGATGCATATGATAGAGGAGATGCATGTACTCTATATATATATATATATATATATATATATATATATATATATATATAAAATGGAAAAATACAATAAAAAAAATTAAACAGAGAGACCTTATCAGTTCTATTAAATCAAACTTATGTGTGTGTGTGTGTATATATATATAATAATTATGTATTTGGACAACAATCTCTCTTTGTTACAGATTTCATTAAAAATAACACACATGGTATTATCATTAAGTTTTTATATAATTTTTCATGTGTTCTTATGTGTTTCTTTCTTTTCAGAACTCAAATTATATAAAAATTGTTCAATAGTTTTGTATTTTCAAGTGCTTTCGGCTATACTTTTGTCCATTATCAAGAATGAGTTTTGTTTTAATTGTAAATAGATATGTGTAAAGTTTTTTGTATATAGTGTCATGTGTATGTTAAGTTCCAAACACAGTAAGCACATTGTTACTGTGCATATAATTGATGTTAAGTTTAGGATTTCTCTTTTTTATTATTAATGCCTCCATTTTTTAAATTTTCTTTTGCATATATATATATATGTAAATATATATACACACACACACAGTATATATATCATCAGTGTGTGTGTGTGTGTGTGTGTGTGTGAGCCAAAAGTTTGGGGGGAACTCCATTTAGATTTAATAATTAGTAATTATCTTACATTCTTTGGTTTACTTAAAACCTACTAAGCTAAGATGTTGTAATTAGTATATGGTGTTCAATTTTTTTTTAGAGCAAGGCATATCTAAAATTCAAAATTTGCCAACTAGACAGATTAGGCAAAATGTACTAAAATTTTCTAGAAGCCTTTTGCAGCAGTCTTAATTTTTTTATTATTATTGAATGTTACTGAATATAAAATAAAACATTTCAAAAAGAGAAAGTCTGAAGAGTAACCTGAAGTAAACAATTAAATTTGTTTTAGAAAAGGCATAAAACCTTTCATTTTTAGGTGATACTTCGAAATCCAGTGGGTGGCCCTAAACTTTTGGCTTCTAGTGTATATATGTAATTATATCATATTATATAATTCAGATTGGAATTTCTTTTCTGTTTAATTCCTGTAATTCACATTCACTTTCTTCACCAATTTTCTTGCCATCAGTTGCATGCAGCTCCCAAAATCCATCCAATTTAAGAGAGTCTTTTAATTTTTGGTCTTCATCAATTCTTACATAAGGTGAATCATCTTCAAACAGTAAGTCATTTTCAGGAAGCTTTAAAGGCATACCTTTCTTTGGCAAGGAATCACCATTTTCTAAAAAGAAACCATTATGTATTTGACTCATTGGGGAGTCTTTGTTTGCTTCATGTTTCAGCAAATTGCTTTTTGAAGAAGGTTGAATTGGACTGAGATTCTCTAATATATTTCCATTGTTACAAAAGCTACTATCCTTCAGTTTTGATGAACTGCCGTCTTCCAAAGCAAACGTTATTTTACCTCCAGGAAGATGCATATCAAATGAAATATTCTTAGTGATTTCACTGCTGATACAAGAATCATGCTTATCATCATCTTCAAAACTGTTTTTCACATAGTTAGGAAAATAATCACTGTCATTGGGACTTTCTTCTATAGTTTCAGTCTCAGTTGACTCACTGACTGTGGTATTACCTGTAATAGATTTCTCAGCCACCTGGTCAGAAACATTGCTAGAAGTGCTTCTAGAAAACGAATAATCAGAATCACTGCAAAGTTGTGCATCCTTCATGTTTCCATCCTCTAAATCTTTGCCAGTTCTTCCATAACTACTTGTAGTGAGCTCATCAATTGCCACATAGTCACTGAATTTTATATTCTGAGAATCAGGGCTGCCGCAAAAAGCATTGTTGTTTTCATTTTGCTTACTCATGAACTGGTGAGAAATGTCAGAGTTCTTAACAGACAAAAACAATTGAGTAGTTTCTGTATTTTCACAGGATGAAAGGCTGTTACCTTCGGAATCCATCATTGTCTACACAAGAAACAAATAAAAAAGAGAAAAGTTAACCAGTTAAAGCATTAGAAATCTATTCAAAATGTTTAACTAGCAAACTATTTTAAAGCATAAAAATATTAATTTCTAGAAAGAGGAGTTATCATTATTCATACAGAACATTGCTCTTTTGTATCACTTCAGGCTGTGTTGATAAATATTAAAAATTGATGGAAATAAATTCTAAATGTTTAAAATTCTATAAATGTTATTTTCAACTAAATCAATGGTAATAGTGCAAAAAATATAATGTATTTTCCTTGGATCTGAGCCATATTTGGAGATCATTGTAAAGATTAGAGAAGCAACAATGTAGTCGAGTTTTGTGTCAAAAGTAGTTGTCTCTTTAGGATTATCAAGACCAGGAAATCAAGTTCGTTTTCAAGTTTAAAAAGATAAGTTGGAGTAAATTTCATATACCAAAGCCTTAAAAGTTTTTTAACCATTTCATCTCAAGTAAAGCAATGATGCCACTAAGATACAAAGGCTTACTAAGAGTGAAAGAGAATAAGAAAACTTTAAAAGGAAATGAAAACAGAATCTTAACCAAAAACAAGAGATAAACCTCTACTTCTGTTCAAAAGTATAAAGTGTGTGATAGTTTTAAACACCAATTACTTGATGACATAGGCATTCACATTTGGGAGAAAAATGGTCTTGAACAGACACTCCACATCCTCTAACAGGTGTTCTAAGTAATAGGGCTCAAGATAACTTTTCAAAAACAATAAATTTCATTATTTATTTAAACATACAGATACACACATACATATTTCTCTTTCATTGTAGATCTGATGAAGCTATAGAAGGTGAAATGGATCATCTATTTGATCAAATATTTCCTCTCTTTTCATGCAACATTTCCATGTATCAAATTTTGAAAATATATATATATATATATATCTTAAACTGATTTCTGCTGAAACAATGACTGACCACAACTATTAGTTTCATGTGCATTGTGTGCAATCTTCAGGCAGTCGGTACCTGTTAAAAAAATTAGGGATATTTATCCCCTTAGGTGAGTTCAAGATGGTAAAAATTGTTAGTGGTAGCACCAATAATACTCACCTAGGGAGGGTTATCCTAATCAGATGAAACTAATAGCTGTGGTCAGTCACCATTTCCGTGGAAATCAGTTAAAAAAAAATATGAAGTTTTAGAACGCTTTTCTTTTTTTCTTTTCTTGGTGTGGGATTATAAGTTGACTCCTTATTTGAGCTGCTGATTTCCTTTAGTGTGTATATATATATATATAGTTTTAAGGTATGTTATATTTATGCATAAAAGTGCTCAATATCAGGGATAGAGCATTTGTAAATATAAGAGTTGACACTTAGGTGAGCACTGAGTAATAAGAGTTTGTTTCATGATGGATGCTATCTTCAGAATGGCCTGAAAATTGTGTCCATGCATGAAACACTGTGCTACTCAGTGTCCACTTTCATATATATATATATATATATATATATATATATATATATAGATAGATAGATAGATAGATATAATTTTTTTATATGATGCATTTCGTAATTTAGGACCTCATCAGACTAAAGTGATGTTTATATGAATGTGTCAATATAGGCATACAAAGGTGAGGAGACATTAAATTTTTAAACTTTCAATTTTTTTTTCTACTTTAAATTTATGTTTTGGGTATATAGTCTAGATCATTTCATTTGTTTTTATTTATGTTTTTATCACTTTGTTATTAAATATTCCACATTGTGATATTAGAATATCTGCAAAGAAATGGGAAATTTTGTAAAAAAACAGATTTACTATTGGTGATCTAGTGATTAAAGCACTTACTATACACTTTTGTCTCAGTAAATTGTTTTTTCTTTGAATTAAAGTATCATTTTTTTTAAAAAAAGTTATAGCCAGACACATTATGATGAGCAACTAATACATTTAGTGTGTTGTTTTGTAAAAGATTCCTTTTATGTTCATATAATCTTTTATTTAAATTCTTTGAAGATTTTCATATTTATTCCATGTGGCAATCATTACAGGTGATAGAGTAAATGCCTACTTCAAGTATTAGCTTATTATTACTTCATTTTGTAGTGATTAAATCTTTTATTAAGTAAAATTTAATATTAAACTTAGATAAAGTCTTTTCAATTGTAGTTGTGATAGACTTGGTGGGTAAAGCATTATTATTCTGGTATATAAAATGTATATATTTTTTTTCGATTTTTCTGATAGATTCAGACTCCACCCACATCTATTGAACAGGTGAAGAGGCACATCCCTTGTTTCCTGTTTAGGATGCGGTTTCCGGTTTTCTCTTTTCTAATCTCACTCTTATGTAGTCCCCTGCACATCAGTGGCGTTACCGTTTTGCTTGGGTGATATGGTTAACAAAAAAAAAAAAAAAACTCAGAGTATATAGGCATTTACTACTTTCATTCTAATTACAGATCATGGTGAGAATAATGTTCTAGCAATACCTATACAGACAGAATACAAAGTTTTATGTTCACTTACAGAAGAGTTTCTTATAGGTGTTCTAGGGATGTCATAAGAAACTGGAGTTATCTGCAAGAAAAAAAGGTCATTAGATTAATGAATGATATACTGTATTTATTAATTAATGAATGATATACTGTATTTATTAATTAATGAATGATATACTGTATTTATTAATTAATGAATGATATACTGTATTTATTAATTAATGAATGATATACTGTATTTATTAATTAATGAATGATATACTGTATTTATTACTGAATTAATCTGATAACAATAAAGTCATGTAGCATAAAGAGAAAAAATATTTTTATCTCTCGTGTTTTGTTATTCATACTTTCTCTGTAATTCTGTTGTATATGTGGAACAATGATTTACCCAAACACCCCATGATGGTAAAATATTCTTATCTTGCTTTGTCATTGCTTTACAGTAATTCTGTTTTATATGCAGTACAAGGATTTATCCAAATACCCCATGATGGTAAAATATTCCTATCTTGCTTTGTCATTGCTTTACAGTAATTCTGTTTTATATGCGGTACAAGGATTTATCCAAATACCCCATGATGGTAAAATATTCCTATCTTGCTTTGTCATTGCTTTACAGTAATTCTGTTTTATATGCAGTACAAGGATTTATCCAAATACCCCATGATGGTAAAATATTCCTATCTTGCTTTGTCATTGCTTTACAGTAATTCTGTTTTATATGCGGTACAAGGATTTATCCAAATACCCCATGATGGTAAAATATTCCTATCTTGCTTTGTCATTGCTTTACAGTAATTCTGTTTTATATGCAGTACAAGGATTTATCCAAATACCCCATGATGGTAAAATATTCCTATCTTGCTTTGTCATTGCTTTACAGTAATTCTGTTTTATATGCAGTACAAGGATTTATCCAAATACCCCATGATGGTAAAATATTCCTATCTTGCTTTGTCATTGCTTTACAGTAATTCTGTTTTATATGCGGTACAAGGATTTATCCAAATACCCCATGATGGTAAAATATTCCTATCTTGCTTTGTCATTGCTTTACAGTAATTCTGTTTTATATGCAGTACAAGGATTTATCCAAATACCCCATGATGGTAAAATATTCCTATCTTGCTTTGTCATTGCTTTACAGTAATTCTGTTTTATATGCGGTACAAGGATTTATCCAAATACCCCATGATGGTAAAATATTCCTATCTTGCTTTGTCATTGCTTTACAGTAATTCTGTTTTATATGCAGTACAAGGATTTATCCAAATACCCCATGATGGTAAAATATTCCTATCTTGCTTTGTCATTGCTTTACAGTAATTCTGTTTTATATGCAGTACAAGGATTTATCCAAATACCCCATGATGGTAAAATATTCCTATCTTGCTTTGTCATTGCTTTACAGTAATTCTGTTTTATATGCGGTACAAGGATTTATCCAAATACCCCATGATGGTAAAATATTCCTATCTTGCTTTGTCATTGCTTTACAGTAATTCTGTTTTATATGCAGTACAAGGATTTATCCAAATACCCCATGATGGTAAAATATTCCTATCTTGCTTTGTCATTGCTTTACAGTAATTCTGTTTTATATGCGGTACAAGGATTTATCCAAATATCCCAATAATAGTAACATATTCCAGAAAGTTTGTTTTTTTAACTAAAACCCACTTTTGTCAATACAAACACTGAAGAATACCCAATTATCTCAGACTTTTTACTACATGATTGATTTTTTTATAGCTTATCAAACCTTTGTAGATTATTTAAAACTGAAACATTTTGGAGCATAAGAATGATTCGTTTTTATTTGCATATGAATATTGCATTAACAATGTTTTTAGAGTTAACAATGATTTTTCTAGACACAAATCCTACTATTTAAACCATTGCTAGGGAACAGAAGAGATGGAGTTTTACCTTTCCTATGGAGTTGTACCTTTCCTAAATTTATTAGCACATAAGGGAATGTAACAAACTTGACTGGAATTCAAACTCAGCTCTTCAATTTGTCATTCCAAGATGGTATCCATTAAATCAATTACACATCCCTACTTTTACAGCAGTTCAGAGATACTATTTAGAATAAAGTTCCTCAAGGTCTACCTAGATGGGAAAAAAATGAACAGTTGATCAGTGAGTCATCTTCATGTTCATCATCATCATTAGTTACATGACTGCATGTGGTTTTTGTATCACTGACAAGTTCTCTTCATATATCTGGGTTGAAAGCTGGAGAGATATTTCTTTCATGCATTGCAAGTCTTGGGTAAATAGACCTGGTGAAGCCCATTTGTCTCCAGTTGAAGCTACAGCCAATGTCCTCTGTTTTAAAGGCTCACTTTGGTCACTATCATGTGGCTGTTGATTCCATGGGAGAACCTTTTGTTCTTGCTATCAAATTTCTGGCCTTTATTCTATCATACAATAAACATGGTCTCTCTGATCTCAGTTGAAGGATGAACAATTAAAGAAGTTTGAAATACACAAAGCTTTCATCACAATATGAGATGAGTGTTTTACTATAACAGAGTTTGTAGGAACTCACCGTGAAACTTAAAACTGGGCAGACATCGATTAAGCACAGCAAAAGAGCAAGATGAGCATTAACATTCACTACTGAAAACAACACTGAGAAAGTCCACACCATGATTCTGATGAACTGACAAGATACTATCAGTGAGATTGCAATCATATGCAAATTACATTTAGTTCTTGCTGATTGTTTTGGTTTGGTGGCATATCCAAACCTATGGACAAAACCTAAATATGATGTACACAATTTTATAGATTCAACTCCATATATTTTGTACACAATTTTATAGATTCAACTCCATATATTTTGTACACAATTTTATAGATTCAACTCCATATATTTTGTACACAATTTTATAGATTCAACTCCATATATTTTGTACACAATTTTATAGATTCAACTCCATATATTTTGTACACAATTTTATAGATTCAACTCCATATATTTTGTACACAATTTTATAGATTCAACTCCATATATTTTGTACACAATTTTATAGATTCAACTCTATATATTTTGTACTCGTGTTGTTTTCCTTGTATTTATGTCATATATTGCTAAATGAGTACAATGTTAAAATGTGTTTTGTTGTGAGTGCAGCTTGAAATGTTGTACATGCTGGTTAATCCTCATTCTTCAACAAATATGTAGTGTAATTGGCCATATGTGTTTTTTTAACATTTCTTTATGTTCTTTTTAAAAAAAACTTGGGGGTGGGGGTTACAAAAGTGGATCAAGAAATTGCTGAAAAGAAAAAATAGTGGAAAAGAAAATGGTGGCAAACAATAAGTTTTAGATTGTGCTACATTTAGATCAGTAAATAATTTGTTTAATTTTCCTCTGATGATGTGTTATAAAGTGGTACTTTTTGTTGATATGTTTTGACTGTTAGTGGTAAACTGGCTTCTTAGCAAGAAATGCAATTTAAATGCAATCTCTTAAATTGCCATCTCTTATCTCCTTGACTCGCTTCCTTTCTCCCGACAATCCTTGTATCTTGGTCTTCTCCATTTTCACTCTACTCTCATGCAGCCGTCTTCACACCAGTGTTCCTATCTTTCTCTTACCCATTCTCCAACACCCCCTGTGACCTGTTCCTTTTTCTCTTCACTCTCCTCTTATATAACCCCCTGCACACTAGTGGTAGTTCTGTCTTGCCTGAAATGAAATGATTATAAAAAAAATGTAGCCAAAGACAATGCATTGTTCTAGGCAAGACTTTGATCAATCATTATAACTGAGTTAAGAAAAGATTCAAAATAGTAATATCTTACCACTGGAAAATCAATTTTTGGATCACACTTGGCAAACTGAGAAGAGCACTTACTGAAAAAGAAAAATTGTACATTTTTTTTAATATAAACATTTGAAAAATATTTACTTTTTATTTTGCATATGCTTTAGAGGCATCTATAACAGAGGTCTCCAAATATTTTAGAACATTTCATGGATTCCTTGGTCCCTCATAAAGCCCCAGGCATGAACATAAATATATCATTAGTCATACCCAAAAAAATTTTATGGTTTTCCTATTTTAATTTTCTAATGAATCTTGAGTTAATGTCTGAATAAGCTCCTTGCAGCTATAAAATATGCATGGAAATTCCCCAGCTACCTCAGTAAATATTTGAGCTTAACATCTTTAACAAAATATCACAATAATAATCATAAATATGAATGCGGGTTATTAATTTAAGTATTAAGAGTGTAGAAATACAAAGATTCGAAATTGTCAAGCAAATGTTAAACACATGAGTTTTTGCCTTTCATAGTACCATTATTTCTTTCTTTTCTCTAAAACCAAATGGTAGCTTTTATATACCTCTTTTCCATTTATCCTCACAATAGGAATGGTCCATTGTTTATTGAAAGCAATGCCAGAACATAACATACATAATAACAAAGGAACAAGTAATACATACTAACAAAGGAACAAGTAAAATTATGCTTTTTTTTTTTTTTTTTTACTTAAGTTTAGAAATTCCTTTGCCTTCATCATTGTTTCTTGATAAGATTTATTTTAATTTTGTTTTGTTATTCTTCTTCATTTGTCTTCCAATACAAGACCTTTTGTTCAAATAATAATAAAGATAATAAACACATTAAAATAAATATTAAAATTTTTATTGAATTAGTTCATACCATTAAGTGGACATGTTTGAACAGTAGCAAGGGCATTGGTATTAGGTTGGAAACTGGTGAGCTAGCCATAAAACGCTACAATTTATTTACAAAATCCATTTTGATTCTCCGGGTATTTATCAAGTCAAACTTATTGAATTTAAAAAGAAAAAAAGTGTTTAGAACTTTAAAATTTTCTCACTTAAAAAAAAAACAAAAAAACATCTGATATGAATTTTACAATCAATTTGCATTTTTTTCTATTTTGTTCTTGAAGAATCATTTTTTTTTAATTTTGTGAGTGATTTTAATTGCTATTAATCCTGTATTTTTTGCCCCTCACCTACCAGAGTTGAAAAAAAAGGTTTACTTGGTGATAAACTAAAGTGGATTTTCTAGTTCTTGTTTAGCTAGGAGTAAAGAAAGCATGTATTAAATTCAATCTTTATATATTCCTCATTTGTTGCATGTCAACATGTAATTACTACCCAAGTTTTATCCTAACATCACTGCACTTTGACCTCATAACACTGCCTAGTCATGTAAGTGAATACTGCATTGTCCATCATGCAAGTTAACAAGAAACACATTTCTTAGTGATACACCAGGCCTACACTGAAAAATCCCTTACTGGGAGAAGGGTAAAAAATCATTACACATCACTCAATAAGTCCTGGACCTGACATATAGATAACATAATAAAAAATCCATATGGTTTTTATGAAGTACTAACCTTCAAATGGCCATTGATAAAATTTGAGCCCAATCGAATTATTAGTTTACAAATTACACTTATTAAAGTGAAGATACTGTTGCAAATTTTCCAAACAATGGAAAAATCTGAATTTTGTGTGTTGATAAGGCATTGCTTTCTGATGAGAAAAATACTGTTCAAGCAAAGCAGTGGCTCAATAAGTGTTATTTGGATTCTGCTCTGTCAGAAACAATGGTTAAGAGGTGGTATTCTGACTTTAAATGCAGTCATACAGACACAGATGATGCTGAACACTCAGGTCACCCAAAAATCAGCAGTTGTTCTGGAAAACACCAGAAGAATTCACAAACTCGTTTTGGTTGATTGTAAATTGAAGTTACATGAGATAGCTGAAGAGTTGAACATATCAGAGGGCAGTGTATTCACCATTTTGCATGAACATTTGTCAATGAGAAAACTGTATTCAAAGTGGTGCTGCATTTGCTCACAGTCGATCAAAAGCAACAATGTATCGATGATTCAGAGCATTATTTGCAACTGTTTCAACACAAGATAAAGGTTTTGCATAAATATATGAGAATGGATGAAACATAGATCTACCACTTCACTCCAGAGTCAAATCGGCAGTCAGCTGTGGACAGCAGCAGGTGAAAGCCCTCTAAAACGACCAATGACATAAACATCAGCAAGCAAGGTTTTGACCTCTGTATTTTAGGATGCTCAAGGTATTTTGTTCGTCAATTACCTTGAGAAAAGAAGAATCATCAATAGTAGATATCATATAGCATTATTGTTGCATTTGAAGGAAGAAATCAGCAAAAAAAAAGCCACAAATGAAGAAGAAAAAAATGATCTTTCACCAAGACAATGCACCATGTTAAAAGTTGTTTGCAACAATGGTAAAACTACATGAATTGCACTTCAAATTGCTTCCACATCCACCCTATTCTCCAGATCTGGCCACCAGTGACTAATGGCTGTTTTCAAACCTCAAAAAAATGCTCCAAGAAAACAGATTTGGCCCCAATGAAGAAGTGATATTGAAAACTGAGACGTATTTTGAGGCCAAAGACAAATCGTTCAACAAAAAAGGCATTGAATTGTTAGAGAAGCATTGGAATCAGTGTATCACCCTAGAAGGAGACTATGTTGATGAATAAAGTTGAATTTTGTCTTAACGTTGGTGTTTTACTAGTTAAGCCCATGATTTATTAAGTGATGTGTTAACATCATACAATCAGATAGTAAAACAAAAGAAATGAGTGGTCATTAAAAAACACTTCAAATCACATTTCAACCCTGACTGAAGAATATACATCAGTATACATCCAAGCACTACAAAATCTTTTTGTCATTTTTTTTATTAATATTCACTCAATACAAGGCCCAAAAGCCAATCAAGCTAGAAAGGATAACTGTGTGGTGTTTTATGAATGTAAGAAAAGGCAAATAGTACAAGGTTTTGTAGTTATGTATCAAAGACGAGTTAACTCTTCAAAAAAGGGTCTGTAATGCTATCAATCCTGACCTGGCATCTTGACTTCAGTCACTTTCTCACCAATGTGACATGGCTTTGATCTGTCTTTTCTACAAATATTTGAATGGTGACTGTTGTCATGAGCTTTTATCCTTTGTGCCTCAACATCTTGGCATATAGGTTTCACCGTTTTATTGCTGAACGAGCTAAGATGCAACTGTCTCTTCTACTCTAACAGTTTCTTTTCATACACTTCCTGTCTGCAAAACTCCCTTTCAATTTCTTGCTTTCCTGCCATTTACAATCTCCAATGATTTAAATGCAACATCATTTGCCATCTTCTGTTTTCTTGAATCATATTTCTTCATTGTCCTTTCCTCACTTATCCTGACTAAAGTTTTCTCATTCTCTTTCACTTGCTGTAATACGCTGCATCCTAGTGGCATTATAGCTGACTTTGAGTTAATCAGTTAAGTGCCATACGTGATACATGTTTGGGCAATCATGTCTCGAAAGGGACATGACTGACTGGGCAGAAGATTATTCCACAGTAGGTTGCCATTGCTTTCTGCGGTAGACTGGTTGCCAATCAAGGCTATAGAACCCAATCTGTCCTGTTATTTAACCCATAACTGGAAGGAAGAGACAAAGTAATACCTTTCTCAAGGGTATTTGCGCATAAGTGAATGCAATGAATTCAATTGGAATTTGAACTCGGCTCCCCAACTTCTCATTCCGAGCCGATGTCCACTGCACCACAACACACATCCTGACTTTGAGTAGAATGATTAAAAAAAATTCCTAGGTTTGAAGAGCTTAAAATTAACGTGATCATAAAAACTTTCAACCAGGAGTCTGTTCCACAAATTAGCAGTTCTTGGGAAGAAACTGTCCAAGTGGCCAATCACATTTTTTAATGAATAAGGGTTAGATTTAAAGAATAATAAAAAACAACCAGCTAAGTGTATTTTCTACTGGTCCTAACTTAGCATTTTGGCTTCAGTCTCTTTCCCACTACCATAATGTAATTTCCCTGTGCCTTTTTTATAAATACTTTCATGGTAATTGTTCTGATAAACTTTCCATTACAGTACCTAGACTGGCAACATAGTTTTATAATTTCATAATTTTACAGTTGAAATGGCTAGACGTAGCCATAAGTTCTATACTAACAGTTTTCTCTGTTGAACATCTCACTTGTGGAACTCTCTTCTGGTGTCTTGCTTTCCAGTCAACTTTGAATTTAAATTTTTGAAAATCAATGTCAATTGTTATATTCCATCTTCTTAATTCATGTTTTTTATTGTCCTCCCTCCTTAATAGTTTTTTTTTCTCATATAATCTAACACTCAGTAATTCATTGTGTCCTAGTGACTTTATTGCCTTGCATGAGATGAAATGAATGAAAAAAATTCAAAATTGTGCCCAAAAACCTGCAGCATCTTTAGTTTAAAATTCAATCCCATTTTCAGGACCCAAAACAAATAAAATAAGTCAAATTCCATTTATTTGTTTACCAGAGAGATGATATCTGATGGTGTATTTTAAAGAGAAATATATATTTCAAAATGTTTCTCTAAGATTTGTATGGTTCCATAATTTTTCAGTTTTTGTTGTCTAAACGCCTATGTCAGTTTGAGAATCTTTCAAAAGGTAAAAATATTTTATTTACAATAAAAAAAATACAATGAATGTATAATTTTGAAATAAAAATCATCAAAAACAATTTTTCACAATAAATACTTAGCAAGTTTTGCCAACAACCAATTACAGACTTAGGTGTTTTTACAAATCCAAAGTTTTTGTTTTTCCTTTTTACTTGTCTTCTTTTTTTTCCAAGTTTTGAACATTTTCTTTGCCCTAAAATCAAATGTGTGTTATAGATGAAAATAAGATTATCTTCCCATTTTTATAAATGCATCTTATACTCCGTAGCAATAGCCTATACACAAAGAATTACAATGTCTATTGCCTGAAAAGATAAAATAACACCAACAGTGAACTTACTTGCAAATATATATACATCCCAGAATAATGAATACTATTACCACAAATGAGGGAATTATTATTCCAATGATAACAGAAGTGCTCAAAGCTGCAAATAGACAAAGAAAAATTATAAAGATCTCATTTCAAAGAAGACAAAGCATTTGAAATTCATGCAAAAATTACATATGAGTGGATTTTTGGTTACAAGTAATAGTTTCTTACTCTGAGGTGCCTGATATAAGTGGGAAAATGTTTTATTTACTGATTTTCTTTATTTAAGGAAATTTTCTATCCCTTCCCACCCAAGCTTATAAAGGCCAACCCATCCATTAAATTTCACAATCATCCCACAGAGCTAAAAATTTCAAAAAAGTGTCTGTAATGTAATTGAGGATGTGCGTTGTGGTGCAGTGGATATCGACTCGGAATGACAAATCGGGGAGCCGAGTTCAAATTCCAGTTGAATTCCTTGCATTCACCTACACACAACTACCCTTGGGAAAGGTATTAATCCATCACTTCCTTCCAGTTATGGGTTAAATAGAAGGACAGATTGGGTTCTATAGCCTTGGCTGGCAACCAGTCTACTGCAGAAAGCAATGGCAACCTACTGCGGGATAATCTTCTGCCCAGTCATTCATGTCATTTTCGAGACATGATCACCCAATGCGTGTATCATGTATGGCACTTAACTGACTGACTGAATGTAATTGAAGCCTTCAATACAATAAGGTACTTTCATCTACAAAATAACTGATTTTCACATACATTAACATTTAGAATAAGCAAATGGCAACTGATCAACAACAGAATACTTCTTTTTATTTCTTTAAAGTAATAGGTCAAAAAGTACCATAATCCTGTGTATAAGATGCATGTTTTTTTAGTCTGTAATGTTACTGGTCCTGATTTTTCCTACATGACACAAAATTTCTCATAAATAGTCAGGCCGGTAAAATAAATATATATATATATATATATATATATATATATGAGCATCGCTCATTCAGTAATGGATTAGAGCACTCTGGCTACTGGGCGGGTATAATGACAATATACATGCTAAAAAGTCTGCCTTCTTCTACCGAACGCCCATAGCCCAGAGGTAGAATCACTCACTGACGCCAATTCGCTCAGGTTTCAATCCTGGGTTAAAAGCAATCGGAGTCTAACCGTACTGATGAGCTGTGATACAGCGAAACAGATCTGTCTGTGGATGACTATATATATATATATATATATATACTGTTTAATTAAAAACAGAATATCTACTCAAATACAAGTATTGATTTAAAATGATGTTTTAAGAAATAGATTAAATATGTTGGTTGTGAATTTCATTAATTAGAAGGTACTTTCTGCTGAAAAATAACTGATATTCACATACATGGCAGAAAGTACCTTCTAATTCCAAGTGCCTCATTGATCCAGATCTGGCATCTTGACTTCAGTCATTTTACCAAAGACATGACATGACTTCCTTCTGCCTTTATTACAAATATTTTCATGTCAATTGTTCTGATGAGCTTTTTTCCTTGGCACCTTGACTACATGAATTTAAGCACGTTACTAAATTGGCAACTAGGTCTCACTATTTTACTGTTGAACTAGTTAGATGCAACTGTCTCTTCTATTCTGACAATTTCTTTTCTTGTGCTTCTTGCTTGTGGAATACTCTTCAGATTTCCCTGACACCTACAATCTTCAAAAATTTAAATGCTACTAGCAGTATAGCCCAGCATTGCTTGGGTGTAATGAAAGCTTTAAAATTAATCCATGATCCTGGAGCTCAGACTCTTTCGACGTTAGCATGAAAGACTAAAAAGCAATAGTTATTTCCAGTTAAAGCGAAACAGTAGACTGAAAGAAAAATGAATGGATGTAAGTCAAATTTTGATTTCCTGGTATCGATATTAAATTTTCTGCACTATTGTAAGAACTGCAACCTTGAAACTTCTGAATATCATTTCTTATGTCTTTGTCTATGAGTGTATCAAATTTGATTAAAAACCACTCCTCTATAACCCGATTTTTTTGATTATCGATTTTCGATATATATCGGGGGTACCTTGACACAACAGACGCTTATAGTACAACTGTGTAAATTTTCAAGAAAATCGGTTCAGCCATTTCGGAGTCTATAGGTAATGGATACACAGACACACAGACACACAAAGTTCCATTTATAAATAAGTTTAGATGTCAATTGCCATCTTCTGTCTTCCTGAAATTTGTTTTTTTATTGTCCTTTTCCCCACTAACATTTTCTTGCTGTCTTTCACTCCCTGTAACCCCTGGTGTCCCAGTGACATTATTGTCTTGAAAAGAATTTTTTTTAAATGATTAAAAACCTAGGCTGGATGAGGTTGAGATTGCAGCGATCGGGAAAACATCCTACCAGGAGTCTGTGCTACTAACCAACAGGTCTTGGAAATAACTAGTCCAAAGTTCTTACATGATTGCTTTGTTTGAAAAAATAGATTAAAAAATGGTTAATGAGACATTAGGTTTATAAGTCCCAAAAATTCATACATTGATGTCCTCAAGGACACATGGCCCACTGGATAAAAGCATTGGTTAGATCCAGTGATTTGACCCAAAAGAGTTGTGAGTTCAGTATTTGGTTGTAATGAACAAACAAAGAGTTGAGTTAAAAAGTGAGTTGGCATCTGAAAGTGGCATTGCACATGAAATGAGAATGATAAACCCCAGTGATTGAAATAAAGGGTTCAGTTTGAAATTCCTATCCCCTGAAGAAGGTTGTAAACATGGCAATAAAGATGACGACAACAGTCTAAACAATGTAAATAGTGTTCAATTCTACTTTTTTATTTTTTTCAAAAATTACAACATTCCATCCTTCAATAAATTTCTACTGGTCCAATTATTTACGAGAAATTATTTATGAAAGTTGTGTATATAAAGCTTGATTTTTCCCACATGACACATTTTCATAACAAAATTTCTCATAAATAATCAGACCAATAGAAATATATATATATATATATATATATATATATATATATATATACTGTTTAATTAAAACAGAATATCTACTCAAATACGAGTATCGATTAAAAATAATGTTACAACAAATAAATTAAATATGTTGGTTCTTAATTCGATTTCGTTAATCTCCAGAACTTTCTGTAACATTTTCTGTTTATATTTGTTTACATTACAATACATTACAGAGCAGAGATGGTTATTTATGAAAAATCGAAAGTTGTGTATATAAGGCTTGATTTAACTTTGAGTAGACTGTAGAATTATTTGTGGTCAAGTGGTCTAAGACACATCAGATCAATTGGTGGCTTCCACTATGTTGTTAGGGGTCGCAAGTTCAAATCCTGCCGAATGACACACATTTTCATAACAAAATCTTTTGTAAATAATCAGGTGGATTATATATATACTACTTAATTAAAAACAGAATATCTACTCAAATACAAGTATTGTTTAAAAATAATGTTCAAACAAATGAATTAAATACTTGTAAATGTTTACAATTTAGCAATCTTTACAGTACATCATGGACTCTTTATTTGTGAATATGGTTTGTTCTAAGACATTATAAAATAAAATGATTTTTTAAGGTTAAATAACAAATACAGTTTTTAAAATTTTGCAATAGTAGAAAACAAACAAATTTAAGTTAATTTTGCCAACATTTACATTAAATTTTTTATTTACATCACAGATATAGACAACTTTTATTCTTATTTATTGTACAGTAGCATGATTTTATGTGCGTTTATTGTATTTCTAGTGTTATTCCAACTTCGGTATTTGTAACGGACAGATGTAAAGTCAAATAAAATGACTTAAACATGATTTTTATTTTTTCATATATGTTTTTGACAAACAATGTATAATTGAGAATAACTTAACTTGAAACAACATAACCCAACATACATCTGTACCTTCACTATTCAACAATGTTTGTTTTAAAACAATTATAAAAATTAGAATAAATCCTAAACACATGATGAAAGTGAATTTATACATTTTTTGTTCGCAAGAATTTACAACAAAAATATTAAACTGCGTTTAGTTAAAGGAATAACTTTATATTTACAACATTTTAAAAACTAATACAATTAGAACTAATACAATGCAATATTTATCATTAACCAATTTATAAAGGAATGTGAAAACAATTTTCTAGTCTTAAATTTATAAACATTTACTAAATTATTAAAATATGTTAAGCAACTATAAGAAAATCCTAATTCCCATTTTATAAAGTATTAATCAATTTACAGTATTTACATTATTTGAAATTTTAAATAAAAGGTTTAGTTCAAAATTCCAACGTATACCTAAAGTAGGCCGGAGCATACAACAGCCAAAACGTCATGAATATAACAATAAAGTTGAAGACAACAGTCTGAATGATGTAGATCATGTAAATAGTTACAATGCCTCATCTCATATATATAGGCAGATCCTGAAGAAGGCTGGAGCATACAACAGACAAAAACATTGTGAATATAGCAATAAAGATGAGAACAGTAGTCTGAATGATGCAGATAGTGTAAATAGTTAGATCTATATTTCTGAGGTGAGGTATTTTATGTCAAAGTAAAAGGTTCTTTTTTAAACACCATTATCCAAAAGAATGAAGACATATTTTCTCAACTTACCATTAGAAGATACTTTTACCATTTTTTTTATACTTGATGGTCCAGACCCAACATATGTGATTGGGTCGACCCAGATAAGATAATTGTCTGGGGACAGTTGGTTAGTCTTGAATTTTCTTTTAGTTCTGTCAACAGTTTTCTCTTTCACAAGTCCTAAAAAATTGAGAAGAAAAAAATGAATTTAGAGAAATGTTTATCTGGTAAACTAGTAACTCATTTTAACTAAATAAGATAATTTAACTTATATAAAAATATTGGCATTTTGCTTGCCAGGTAACTTTAATTTTCAAAAATTTAAATGTAATGGCAATTGTTATCTTTTGTCTTCTTAACTTTTGTTCTTTTATTTGAGTCTGAGTTTTGTTTAATGGCATATCAACCTCTGTGGGTTATTTAATGCCAAAAAGGTGGGGTTTTAAGACATTGTTTTTAATGTTCGGTTATAGTGAGAAGGTTGATTAAGTCAAATTTTGATGAAAAAAAATTTTTTTTGTATTTTAGAAAACTGAAGATGTCTTCTAGTTTTGTATTCAAACATGTATTGCTGGTAATAATTCTTTTTCCTTCAAAAATGTATTATGGCAATAATTTCTTTTCTTCAAAAATGTTGGTTGGTTGTTTTGTTTTTATGGCATATCAACCTCGGCGGGTCATTTATTGCCAACTCAATTTTATTTTATTTATTGCTGCTAATACCATTTTCTTTCAACAATTTATTGTTGTTTTTTTTATGTAAGTTTTGTGTCTAGTAATACTTTTTCAAGTATCAAGATTCATTGAGATTTGATCTTTTAAGGGCAGGGTTCCCAAGTCCTACCCTGTTATTTAACCCATAACTGGAGGAAAGAGACGGATTAATACCTTTCCCAAGGGTACCAGTGCTTAAGTGAATTCAGGGTATTCAACTGGAATTCGAACTCGGCTCACTGATTTCTCTTTCCGAGCCAATATCCACAGCACCACAACACACATCCATCACTAAACACTTACAGCACCTGGTATTTCCAAGCGGTCACTCATCTAAGTACTGACCAGTCTCAACGTTGCTTAACTTCGGTGATTGAGTGAGAACCGGTGTATTCAACGTGATATGACTGTAAGCCTCTTCAAAAATGTACTGTTGGTAATATTTTTCCTTCAAAAATATATATTTTTCTATAAAAGTCTATTCATATGCATATATTTCTATAAAAGTCTATTTTTATACTTTCATAGCATTTTGACCTCAGTTTGGGTGTTAACTATTTGCCCATAGCTGGGACACTAACCTGTTCTTTTATTGTTCTCTCTCCTTAATAGTGTTTGTTTTCCCATATTCTCTGTCACTTAGTAACCCCTTGTGTTTGAGTAGCTTTAAAGGGTGTAATGATTTTTTTAAAATTCACAATGCAAAATAAATCAAGGCTCAAGATGGATAAGGTTATTATTCTTGCAAGCAAGTTCATTCTGTATTTCAAAATGGGTTTGCCATTGTGAAAAGAAAAACCACTCCAACACCATTGTGGAATGTTGGCATGAAGTAGAGTGATTATATTGAATCAATTGCTCAGTCTACAGATAGCAAAATTGGTTCACTGTGTTATGCTTGACAATTTTTCACCCCAGAACCTGTCTTGAACATTTATAAATCTACTGTTTGACTGTACACTGAATATTGCTACAACATCTAGTCTGGTGCTCCTGCTATTTATCTTGAGATTCTCAATAAAATCCAAAGAAGGGTCTGTGATGTAATCGGTCTTGACCCTTATTGCTTTCTCACCAATGTGGCTTCCTTTTGCATTTTCTATAAATATTTTCATGGCAACTGTTCTAATAATTTTTTTTTTTTACTTGGTACCTCAACAGCATGAATTTTCACATACTACTATATTGGTGGACTGGATGTGCGCTGTAGAACAAAGTGGATATCTGCTTGAAATGAGAAATCGGAGAGCCGAGTTCTAATTCCAGTTGAATTAGCTGCATTCACATATGTGCAAGTATTTTTGGGAGAGGTATGAATCCACTGCATCTCCCCCCAGCTATGGGTTAAATAGTGGAAAAGATAGGGTTCTCTAGCCTTGGTTGGCAACCAGTCTATTGCAGAAAGTAATGGTAACCTACTGTGAGAAAATCTTCTGCCCAGTCAGTCGTGTCTCTTTCAGGACATGACTACCCAAGTATGCATCATGCATGGTACTTGAATGACTATATTGGTGACTAGGTCTCATCATTTTACTGCTAAATTAGCTAGAAGTAACTGCAAGTTCTATTCTACTAGTTTTTTTTCTTGCCTGTGAAACTTTGGTTTTTTGTTTCTCTGTCACGTACAATCTTCAAAAATTTTAATGCAATGTGAATCACAATCTTGTCTTCCTGATCCTGTTTCTTTATTGTCCTTCCTCCTTTCTAAAGTCTTAATATTTTCTTTCATTCCCAGTATTTTATTTATATACAGAGAATTTTTTCAGTGAATTTTTGTATAATGACTTCAAAAACTTAAAATCTTGTTCAAAACATGCATATTGTTTAAAAAAATAAATGATTAAAAAATACAAACCGTTACATTGGGATTTATTTAAAGCCTTACAATACTTGATTTTGTATTTAATAATGAAGGCTTTTTCAGAGATACAGTCATAGGGTTTCCAATCAACCTGCAATTTATTAGAAAATGTCTCGACCGAAAGTTCATCAACTGGTTTTAGGGGTCCTGCAAAATGAAAAATGTTTCTTGGTTCATGAATACATTTAAACACAAAACCAACAAATATGCAAGCACTTTTAGGTGTAAAAGAGAAACATTTTATTTGCAATATTTAACCTGGTTTCCAGTAATTCAGTAATTTGAAACGTGCTGCTATAAGGAAAAACATTTCTCAAATATCTTAACTCCATATCCTCCTTGTGTCATTTTAAACACATTTTACAAATATTGTGACCATTTTCTTAAAGTTCATAATTTCTTGATTTCAGATAAAATCTTTGAAATTTTCCAAATCAGTTTGCAGGTGGAAATCAGTTGAAATTACATAGAATTTTTCTTTATTTTTTCATATTGAAATTTTATGGTTTCAAATTTATGGAAAACCAAAAAAGATGGACCACTTCTTGGTTTCATCACCATATTTTTGTTCAGTGTAGAAATGACTGCAAAAAACATCATCTTCCCAAATTTATAGACAACCAAAAAAAAAAAAAAAAAAAATGGACCACTTCTGAGTCTCATCAATTTTGTTCTTTATTATCTTGAAGTCAGAATGCAAAAACCACCCATCATTCTTAGTGGATATTTTAACTTATTGCTGCTATGCCTAATTTTGCCATGTATATATATATATTGTTTGCTTGATATTATTTCACTCTGTTTTTTTAACTTTTTTTTTAATATTGTTTATTGGAAACTTTGTCAATTCTGTTCATTAGGCATTTTGGGGCATTTTTGCCAATTGCACTTAACCATGGACAATTATTCAACAGGTCATGAACACAGAAATAGATTGTTTCAATAGCAACAAAGCAAATATGAATTATGGGAATCAAAAATAAAACTGGAGAATCCAAAATTTATACAGCAGTGACATTGAAGTGCAATCTTCTCACTGCTCAACTTTCAACATTTTACCTTGTGATTTGTATGATTTCTTTTTCTCATTAAACCAAACAACATCTCTGATATAACTTTTTCTTCCACATTTCCTTGCAATCAAAATAGAATGGTCAATCATTTATCCCAGCTAATAGCTTGGCAATAAGTAGATATTCACCATAAAACTTTATTTTACACCTTTATATCCAGCAACACATATAGACAGTTTCAGTGTACCAAGGTAAGGCTAACCCAAAGTAAACAAAAGAACTAGGGATTTACTGTATCTATAGCTGATCTAGACATAAATTGTGGGCAGAGACCAGGTGAGCTGTTACATGATTAACTTACTAGCTAATGAAGGAACAGCTGAATCAAAATATGACAGTCAAAATAGGTAGAGAAAAAATATCAGTTCAAACTGATTATGTGTTATCTCTCTTCAGGACATTGGTGGTCATGGCTCTCTCCATAATTTCCTGTCTTTTGTAGCTCTTAATAATTTTTGTCTTTTCACTATAGACTAAACTATCGCCCGGTTCACACTCCACCCACGTCTATTGAAAAGGTGAAGAGGCTCATCCCTTGTTTCCTGTTTAGGATGCGGTTTCCAGTTTTCTCTTTTCCAATCTTTTCACTCTTTTCTTTATTTTTTTCAATTGGAGTAGATAGACTAAACTATCACCCGGTTCACACTCCACCCACGTCTATTGAACAGGTGAAGAGGCTCATCCCTTGTTTCCTGCTTAGGATGTGGTTTCCGGTATTCTCTTTTCCAATCCTTTTACTCTTACGTAGCCCCCTGCACATCAGTGGCATTATCGCCTTGCTTGGGGTGATATGATTAAAAAAAAAGAAATCTCTCCCAAACCATGCTCTGCCATCTGTTCTCTCAAGCTTGCCAACTAGGTTGTGTAGTGCTTTCCTCTGGTCTTCTTACCTTTAATCTGTCCTGTGAGCATCAAATTTTCCAAACCCTCATTCCTCATTATATGACCCAGAAATTTCAACTATCTCTTTCTGATGTTAAAAGTATAAGTGCCTTTTTTGTTGCCATTGTTTCTAGAACAGTAACTGCTCACATGTTTGGTCTATAGTATATCTCCTTCTGTAGAACCACATTTTTGTTGCTTCAAGTCTCTTCTTCATCTGTGAGAAGTTTGTCCAGAATTCACTGCCATATAGAAGAACCAATACTACATAAAATTTCAGTTCCATTTTCTTTGTTTCTAATAGTATTTTTCTGTTTCTTAATACTTAACTCGGCTTTTAGAAATCATCTTTTGGTATACCAATGTGCCTTTGTATTTCTCTGTTGCACTTTTGATGCTCGGTTTATACACTGGTGTGATATCTAAATTCTTGCATCTGTTTTATTTCAGTATCTATAATCTGTAATTAAGTTGATGCTGTTCTTTGAGTTCAGTAAATAAATTTCTCTTTCACGCTTTCTAAAAAATTGGAAGGGAAACAAAATAAAAAACAAAAAGAATTTAGATTGATAGATAAAAAAGATTAGCAGTACAGTTTTCATTTAGAGGGATTTAAGAATCTGCTTATTTTTTATGGAGGCCAATAATGACTGATTTAAATTCCTTGGGGAAAGCAAAAGGGAATGGATTATCCATTCCTTGCTAAAGATGATGGAATTTAGCATCCCTTTTAAAATATCAAATGACAAAGATTTGACTTTGACAGGGAAGCCATATACTTTGCATCTGTAGCATTTTAAAAATAAACATTTTTCAAGTATAAAAACAATTCATTAATTACTCTTCTGTTAATTTGGAGTACAACTGGGTACCTTTCAGGGTACAATTTGGGTACCTTTCAGAGTGCATTAATGCTTCTGGGCACACCATTTAAGAAATGCTGGTTTAAACTAAGGCTGAGAGGTAATGTGGTTGGCAACTATGTTTGAAAAATTTATCAGATTGAAATCAGCAAAGCATCTTGGGAAATATTTAAGTGAGTCTAAAAATTAAGAGTTTGAATGTGTAATGCAAAAAACTCAAAAACAGAAATACACTTTTCATAAAACTTAATTTTGTACCTTCAATTAATTCAGTGCTAAATATTGCATAAATTAAATATTATAAAGCATTACTTAAATTGATAGGTTTGCTCAAAAATAAAATAAAAAATAGGGAAATGTTTTCTGTAGATTAGCATTCCTTAGACTAGTATTTCTCAAGCAGTGCACCTGAGTACAATAATGCACCCTGAAATGTAACCATGTACCCAACAAGTTAACAGAAGAGTAATTGTAGCTGTGGAAAAAATATATAAAGGAGAAACAGGCCACCCCACTTAAGGTAAGGCTGCAAGAACATCACAAATACATGAGAGAAGACAGAAAAATCAGGCATAACTGATCACATATACAAGGAGAAAGGGGATCACCACCCCCTGTGGGATGAAGTTGAAAGAACTGATATAGAATACCACTGAAAACTACATAGACTTAAGGAATCAGTGCATATGGTAGGCCACAAAAATCTCCTAAGCTGGCCAAGCATAGAAGTGAATACAATACGGGATCCAGTAATATGAGTGCTAGAGAAAATCATTAGCATCAAAAATTGCAATATGAACTCTGGTAAAAAAAACAAAATGGTTACTGAGACATTAGGTTTATAAGTCCCAGAAATTCATACACTGATATCCCAGTGGATATAGGCGTTGGTTAGTTCCAGTGACTTGACCCAAATACCAGGCTATAGCAGTGGTGAACAAATAATTTAAAGAGTTAAGTTCAAGGGAGATAATGACATGGCTATCAGAAGTAGAAATTGCACATGGAATGAGAACAATATACCCCAGTGATCAAAATAAAGGGTTTGGTTGGAAACTTCTAGCACCTGAAGAAGGCTGAAGCATACAACAGCCAAAATGTCATAAACATGGCAATAAAGATGAGGAAAACAGTCTGAACAATGTAAATAATGTAAATACTTACTCATCTCAGGAGTATAGACAAATACTGAAGAGTAATTTATGAATTATTTAAAAAAGTACAGGTTTTATACATGCGTATGAATGTATGACAAAGTGAAATAAATTTCTTATGACACATACTGTTCTTTAGGACTTCATCAGACTAAATTTGTTATGTTGGTCCAACCAGACATGTGCACGAATGAGAGATGCTGGTAATTTTCATTTTTTTTTTTATAATCTAGCCAATTTCATTTAAATTCTTTTTTGTTTTGTTTCCATAACTTTTATTAAATATCCCACTCTGTGATAATAAATCTGCCAGGAATGGTGAAACATAAAAGCCAAAGTGCAAACTTACTGTGGATTATTTACTATTTAGAATAAAAAAAACAGTCCTTCCTGACAAACTCTACAAAACAAGAAAATAGATTGTCCTTCCAACTATTGCATCTACAACTGAAAAAAACTTATCTAAACTTAACATAAAATTTGCTACTACTACATCTGAAACAATAAAAGACTTAGTTAATACTAAACAAAATGATAAGCTAAAACCAGAAGAAGGAATTTACTCACTCACCTGTAATAGAGAGTAAATAATAATTATCACAAAGAATACATAAGAGAAACCTCAAGGAATTTAAATAAAAGATTATATGAGCACAAAAGGGAGATTTTACAAAACACATAAAATGCATTAGCTGCTTGCCATAAGGAGACTAACCACAATTTTGACATAAAAATGTTACTCTGATCAAAGAAGAAAATTCACTACAAAAAAAAAAAAAGTTTAAAGAGTGCCTTGATCACAAGGTCATCTACAATTAATTTTTACCCAGACTCTTAACAATACCTGGCAGTTCTTTTATTATAATAGTGTGGAATATCTAATAACAAAACTTTTGGAAACAAAAAGAAAAAGAATCTATATAAAATCAGTTATATTATAGAAAAAAAAAATTTAATATTCCCATTATCCTACAGTTGTACACTTGTGTAATCATATCAACATCAGAAATTTAGTCTAATGAAATGCTAAAGGACAATATGTGTTACCCAAAAATGTTTTTCTATTCTGTCATACTTCCCTCCCTCAATAATTTACTTGATATATAAAATTTTATATATCATTATCTCATACTTAAATATACAATGTAATGTCTTAAAAATAAATGGCTTATTTCAGAAGACTTCTCGGTTATTTTTCTATTTTCAAATTTCATTACTAACTTTTCCTTCTTAACATTTGCAGTATACCCCAAAGTTTTAATTTTTCTAAAAATATCTCCTGAAGTCAAAGGAGCTGAGAAACATTGCCTTAGACCTTCCTCTATTCACAGCATTTGTTATACTTATAAAATACTGATTTTTTTTTTTTATCATTTCAGAAGAATATTCACTTTTTGGTAATCATAGGTTTACAAAGAATTTTGTATCATACAACCAAGATTAACAAGAGAAAGGTTTTTATTATTATTTGTTCATGATTATTATTCTTTAATATTAAAAAAGTCATTATTGGCTAATTTTTTATTATCTCAATTACTTTTAACATAAAGCTCCAAATCCTTTTCCTTATTCCTGTTGGAGGAATCCCTCCCAGATTGACCATGTCTTCAGGGATGTAGCTGTACTCACCACACTTGGCCAATTTCAGGATGATGAAGCTATTTAACCTATTGTTGGGTAATTTTTTTTTTTAATCATATCACCCCAAGTAATGCCACTGATGTGCAGGGGGCTACATAAGAGTGAGAAGATTAGAAAAGAGAAAACCGGAAACCACATCCTAAACAGGAAACAAGGAATGAGCCTCTTCACCTGTTCAATAGATGTGGGCGGAGTGTGAACCGGGCAATAGTTTAGTCTATCTACTCCAATTGAAAAAAAACAGTGAGATTAGAAAAGAGAAAAACCGGAAACCGCATCCTAAACAGGAAACAAGGGATGAGCTTCTTCACCTGTTCAATAGGTGTGGGTGGAGTGTGAACCGGGCGATAGTTCAGTCTATCTACTCCAATTGAAAAAAAACAGTAACCCATAGTTGGCTGCTGAGTCTGAGAAGTTCATTCAACCTTTATTATAGATCTTGTTTTTGTGCAACTGGAGCTGGTTTAGTTGCTGACTACTTGGACATTCAGGTCTTGAATTCAGAGTTGTCCTCCTAGTAATTGTCATCCAAAGTTATAGGACCCAGTCTGTCCTGTTATTTACCCATAGCTGGGTTGTGGGGAGAAGAGCTGAATTCTTGACTTTCTCAAGGGTATTTGTGCATAAGTAAATGTAACAAACACGAGTATCCATTAATTTAACATGCTTCCAAAAAGACAATGAAAGAAAGTATTTCAGACAATGCATAGATTGGTATTTAACATCACAACAGACTTTTCACCTACTTTTCTTGTAGTAAAAACAACGTCCCCAAGTTAGTCCACTAGAACCATGAAAGTTCTCAGCCGCCACACCAAATGAGTACTTGCTGCTATTCTCCAGTTGCAATGTTACTGAACTTTTGTTACCACTGACATTCAACCACTGAAGGTCAACCTGGAAAAAATGATTATTAAAATAAGATTAATATTAAATCTGATAAAATATAACATGTAAACTTGTTAAATCTAATGAAATCATATTAGATTTAACATTCAAAAATTAACATTACTTTTAAAATGTACTACTTAAAATACATCTAATGTTCTTTTCTTTTTTTACTCACACACCTGATTATGACTAATGTGTGTCAAAAGCTTGGAAAACACAAAATGTTTGCATTGTGGTACAACTGATCACCTAACTTGTGGCTCCCTTCATCACCAGACTGCAATCTTCTTGACTATTTTGTGTGGGGTGTTTTGGAGATGGAGGTCAAAAGCAGGTCCTACAAAACCAAGGAGGCTCTTAAGACACATAATGGTCAGAGACACTATGGTCAGACCTGATGATTGCATTTAAAAATGAAAGACTATTGCCATGAGCATTGTTCACTTTTATATATATTTAAAACAGACATATATATATATATATATGTGACATCGCCCTCGTGATGATGGCCTTGACACAGTAGCTGGTCTTCAAGATGTCTATTACAACAGTGAACTTTCCTGTTCACGCTGTGTTCTTTGATCTCAGGAAAGACACATTGAAACCCAGTAGCCATTTCTTTACCACCTCAAACCAGACTGAACAAATGTGTACACTTGTGCTGAAAAAAATAAACACGGCACCAATACAAAAATAAATGAATAAGTTTGAAGACGCCGGGATAAGTTATGGAAAAAGTCTTTGTATATATAAAAAAATAATAATAAAAGCAGAATGTATAATCATCGAATTCAATGTTCACGACAGAGCAAAAGATTCATTTAAATAATCAAAGCATTCAATTTTCCCAATTACTTTTAAAACAAAAAATTCTTTCAGGGCTCTTTAACGGAGCTTTAGAGAAATAGCCGAAGTGGAGCAAATAGTGGCTATGTAGCGATGACAGTAGTGGGGTCATTTGGTCTATGTCGCTCGGCAGCTCTGAAATTTAACTTGGCTTTATACCAAAGCTTTACGAAAATAGCCGAAGTGAGAAATTCTGGTGATTATAGTAGATTTGTCTTGTCTCCTTTGCTCGGCAATAAAAAAAATCTCCTTTCAGCTAGTTTAACTCTTTCTTGGCACATTCTGTTTCTATACATCTTTAGCTAGGACTCTATTGGAGGCGCATTATTCAACTTTAACTCTTAAGTTGATCAGCAGTAGGCTTTTCTACATTTCTTTATATCTTCAGCCATGAGTTCTATGGAAGGCGACTGCCACTTTCTCTATGGCTGGCACCTAATCGGCATGGCTCCCAGTTGGGAACTCTTTTCTCTCAGTCGTTACATCTCAACTGCAACTCCAAAACTACTCCAACTAACTGATTTTTCTCACTGGGGTCTCGATTTTTATACTTGTCCCCAGTTCTCTTAGGGGATGCTGAAAGACCCAGGGTGTCTTTATGCAAATCAGATCTTTGACCAATGAGATTTCTTCAACATACACATTTCAAGGTGGAGTTATGGTTCAACAAATCAGGTAACAACACCTCATTTGACGTAATTTTCCCTTCATCCTCTTCTTCTTAATTACATCATTTTAGATTTTCAAAAATTTTAAAATCCTTTCCCATTTATGTGGGAACTAAGGATCTGACCTTACCCTAACCTCATCAAAAGTTTCTGATAATTTGTTTTGACTATCATTGTTTTCCACTCTACCTGCCAAAAGTTTGCTTCTGAATAACAAGGAAAAAAAAATTTCCCTTTTTCCCCAATTTCCAGCTAATTTCTCTATTTTCAGGATTTTACAAGCACATAAGTATTAAATATTTTTAAGCAGAGCTCATATTACAAATTACAATAAACTGCAAAATCAACAATACCACTAATAGTAATTTCTTTTGCTCTGTCGCATGAAACTAAGTACATTTTTTATGTGGAAATAGGGTTACACACACACACACACACACACACACATATATATATATATATATATATATATATATTAAAAACAGAAATAGGGGTTGTTTCATCGAGAGAAATTGGTATAGAAGAAAAAAGTGTGAGAAGCCATGAACATTTTGTTTAAAGTGTAAATTTATTGTTGTTATTAGTAGTAGTTTTACTTGCTTTTTGTATAATATATTAAGTGTCCATAATGGTATTTGTGTTGCTATGCATGTTTTGAGTCTAAAGTTGATTTTCTTCAGAAGAATAAACTTGTGACTTTACATATTGAGATCTGTTTGTTTTTCTGATGGCCAAAGTATTGTTTATATATAGAGATAAGTGGTGAGCAGGTCAAAAAGTTCATATGCATGTGTGTTTGTTGGCTTTTTTCACACTCGCACATTAAGTCTCATCCATAATCTTTTGTTAGTCATAAAATTTTTTTTTTACACTGACATGTGAAATTTGATTTCATCTTTATACTTTATACTTCAAAATGATTTTTAGCAAGTTTGATTCAATTCTACTCTATGGGCTATGTAGTTCTTTTGTTGTTTTTAGAGTACTATTTTTTGCGACAGTTCAAAAAATTTTTTGAATTTAGTGTGTCTGTGTGTGTGTCTTAGTTTTTCCATGTTGTTTTGTTGAGGGAAGGCTTGTACTTTTTTACAAATATTTCTTCCGGCGTCATGAGTGTGCCATAATCTGCATTTTGGTAGATAGGCATTACTCTGAATTTATCTCCACTACATTTATGTAAATATTGGAAGATGTACAATTTCTTGTTATTGGCTAGTTTAATGTTACTTCTGTGCATGGATACTCTTTTATTTAAGCCTTGTGTCACCCCAACATATATTTTTGCAAATTCATCATATTTTAAAATTCATTTCTTGTGGTTAAGACAATTTTTCTTTGTTTTCATTGAGAATTTGATCATAAATTGTCCACTGTCTTCAGAGCATTTCTATCTTTATAATTCATTCAAAGAGTTTTATTTTTCTGTTGATAGAGTTGTGTCATTATGTATGCAGGTTAATAATAATAATAAACACATACTCAATGAATGTCTCAAGTAGGAGACAACTAGACCTATCAATTGTACTCAGTGTGAAAATAAGCTATTCTGCTTATGACAAGGTGAAATAACATTTTAAACAGGGCATGACTGCAAGTGCTGAATAGTTTGCACATTCAATTTCTGAAATTTGAGAAGGATATCCGATATCTCTCAATAAACAACATGTACAATTTAAAGACATAAAAGAAAAAGAAGTTGTGGAGAGCCATGATGAATTCAAGATTAGGAAGATTCTAATCTGCAAATGGGGCACACTAGAAGAAAATTTAGTGATATCAACAAATGACATCATCCCAAAGAAAAATAGACGTGGAAGGAAAAATGAATGTCGCAAATGAGATTCTCAACATTATACAAAGGAGACAGAAAACAATTCCAAGTGATGGAACAGAATACAGGAAATAAGGAACAAATGCAGGCAGGCTAAAGAAGAATGGCTCAATAAAAAGTGTGCAGAAATAGAGAGACTGGGTATCAAAGATAAAGGAGATATGCATAAAAAATAAGAAAACTACCAGGAATAACTAATGAAAGGCATTACTAATTATCATGGACAGTACAGTGGTAATCTTAATGATAACAACATGAGACATCTACCTAGAATTTTCTACAGTAACAGAAAAGGCTCAAATTTCATTAACATCCAATGCAGGAAGAACCAGGTATATAGATAGTTCAGCATTCTTTAGCTTCCAATGAAAATGTGAGAAGACCCTCATCGGTGCTCATGTTAACATCATGACACTAGACACAGCACCTGAGCTCATAACAGTGCTAACTGAACCCTGGAGGAATAGTAACATGTGATTGGGTCTAATCTTTGTCTCATTTGTCTGCAGATAATTGTAAGGTTCAGGTACTGTACAGGCTAAGTGAATTTAGTAATGAAAATTTAGTAATGAAAATTTAGTAATGAAAATTTAGTAATGAAAAATTGTAAGGTTCAGGTACTGTACAGGCTAAGTGAATTTAGTAATGAAAATTTAGTAATGAAAATTTAGTAATGAAAATTTAGTAATGAAAAATTGTAAGGTTCAGGTACTGTACAGGCTAAGTGAATTTAGTAATGAAAATTTAGTAATGAAAATTTAGTAATGAAAAATTGTAAGGTTCAGGTACTGTACAGGCTAAGTGAATTTAGTAATGAAAAACTCTAACAATTAAGCTGATATACATATACATTGTTGTTAACTCCAGTTAACAACAAGGCAATGTGCATGCTAGAAGTGGTTTGATAATGATGTGGGATGTGTTCACATGGAATGAGTTGGTTTCACCAGTCTACTTAAAGATGCAATGTTACACTGCTTCATAACCATGTACCCCCCCCACAACAATAGATTATTACAACAGGATAATATATAGTGTCTAGAATTGGTTCGAGCAGAATTATTGTAATTTCTGATCAATGATTTGGCTACAAGATCTAATCAACATGAGTCCAGTCATGCATCTATGGATCAGATTGGAGTGTAGACGACTTAACATTTCTCCATAGATTTTCCAACCATTTGTGGAATTGATGCAACATCGAATTGTAATACTTTACCAAGCTTTTAATAGTCTTTCATGACATTAAGTGACTATCCTATGATTTTTGGCATGTCAGTATTTATGTGCACATGCATGCACAGACAAATGTGATTCTATCACAGTTTCTTTTATAGAAGTGACATATCACAGCACAATGATATTACAGATGATGCTATCATTATCATCTTATAGACATAGGTTAAGCATTCTGAGGGTAGTGGAGGTGGATTGGGAGGAAGAAATATAACCAACAAATTAGTTCAGTCTTCTTTACCTGCCATGAAATATGGATGCAAAATAATTAGAGCACCTTTGTTAACATCATGAGATTAAAAACAGGTTGAGCTTTTGATATTGCTAATTAAATCCTATAACATTGTTTACCTGTGGTAAGACCTGAGGAGTCATGGCTCTTGTTTTGGATGTAGTGCAGACCCCATAAAGCTATAAATTGCAGTTGTTAACAAAACACTATACAGACTGCTGGTAGTTTCATAATGATGTTGGGTGTGTTCAAGAAATGTGTGGGGTCTGCTTATCTGCCTAAATATGTCACTGGCGACAATGTTTTGCCATTCATTTCATGACCATTTGCAACCATTCATTGACGCCATGGTTATTCCAACAGGATAATACATAAAGTACAGAATTGGTCTGAGAAGGATTCTGGAAACATCTCATGAATGGTGTAACCAACATAGTTGCCTGACATTAGCCCATTCTAGGTTATGTGAGAGGTTATTCTTGCAAGATAATACAGCCCAAATTACCTACAATTGATATAAGGAGTATTCTGGAACATTTTAACAGATGGCGTGACCAACATGTTCACCTAACTGAACCTTTATGGGTGGGCAGATTTATCTTCATAGAAAATCCTGCACCTAGAAATATAATTGATTTATTTTTATGGTTTACTAACCAGTTCTAGATTAATGACCTAGAAATACAGGGTATCCCAAGGAAGAAAAAAAAAAAAACAGGAAATTTGGTAAAGTTTATTTAATTGTTGTAATTTTTGTTACAGTTGTTTGAAACAAAAGCAAAGTATAGCTGAAACTGATTTTCAGTTATCAAACTAAAGAACTAAAATTTAGTGCCATTTTTTTTAGTTTCTAAGTTAAATGTTCTTTTTTTAAGAAAGCAATCACCTTTCATTGAGAATTTGATAACTGGAACAAGAAATGGTTAAAAAATGTATGTGTTAGTTAATTTTTTAGTTCATTCATATAATAAAATATATAGTAATTTTTTTACATTAGTTAATTTCTTTCATCATACTGTAATTCTAAAATTTCCTGTTTTTTATGTGGTACCCTGTATAAAGGAGCTATGAACAGTTATCAAGAGAGCATAGTCAACATCTTTCCAGCGGTATTAAGATCAACTGTACAATTGATGCTATTTTGAGACTAGAAACAGTCCTACATAATATGAAACCCTTATCCATAACTTTTGACATATCAGTGTATTTGAAATCAGAGATATCTTAATACAAAGAAAAATTTAACAAGCTAGTAATTTTTTCTTTCCTCTGATCAGTCACAATTCTTGATAATTTGTTTTTGGTTTTGTTGACTGCACAGTATCATAGGGTTAGTTGGGTCAGTCAGTCAGTTAAGTGCCATACGTGATACACGCTTGGGCGATCATGTCTCGAAAGAGACATGACTGACTGGGCAGAAGATTATCCCACAGTAGGTTGCCATTGCTTTCTGCGGTAGACTGCTTTCTTGCCGGCCAAGGCTATAGTACCCAATCTGTCCTGTTATTTAACTCATAACTGGAGGGAAGAGACGGATTAATACCTTTCCCAAGAGTATTTGCATGTAAGTGAAAGCAATGAATTCAGCTGGAATTCAAACTCAGCTCTCCAATTTCTCGTTCCAAGTCGATATCCACTGCGCCACAACGCACATTAGTTGGGTACTGTGAGAAAAAGAACACTATGATGCAATTCACTCCACCAAAAATTAGAAAACAGCTTGTTGTACTGATTTGCATTCATGTGGGAAGCTCTAATGGGAGCTATTTAAAACAAAAAACTTTCCAGAGGTATAAGGATCACCTGTGGAATTACTATCAGGTCAAGATTAGAAATAGACTTACACAATACAAAACACTAACCCATAACTTTTGGGATGTCAGTGTATTACAGATTAAAGATATCTTAATACAAAACAAAAATCTAAATGATAAAAACAAGCAAGTTATTTTTCCTTTTCTCTCATCTGTCATAATTCTTGACAATTTAATGAACGATACTTGAAATTGACACTTAAACCAACTAACACCAGTTCTGAATATGAATGCTATTATCTTGATTAGTTTAGGAAATAAGAAATGCCAATGAAAAAAAACTAACAATTAAGTTCATATACATGTACATTGTTTATCTAAGCACGTACTCATAAAAAGTATATATTTGGATCAATAACTCTGGGAAATGATTTATAAATTAACATTTACTAGTGATAAAAAGGTTTCATAACAGTCATTAGTGAGGAAAATGCAGACCAAGTTTTATTGAATTCATTTTGTATTGATCTCTTTGGTAAAAACATAAATTCACCCTTTCCTCTCTGCTTTATGTGAAATTGTAGAGCAGACCAAATTCTATGGCCTTGGTAGAGTAACCTGTTTAGTCTGTGCAACAGAAAACTACTCTGATATCTTTTCTCAGAAGAGATGTAGTGATTCACAATCTGAAGACATTAAAGAAAGGAAGTTGTGGAAAACCATCATAAATTCAAGATTAGGAAGATTCTGACCCACAAATAGGACACACTAGAAGATTTAGTGACATCAAAAAATGACATCATCCCAAAGGAAAATGGTCATAAAAAGAAAAATGAATAGGTCGCAAATGAGATTCTCAACATGATACAAAGAAGACAGAAAACAATACCAAGCCATGGAATGGAATACAGAAAACTACATGAATGAAATAAGGAACAAATGCAGGCAGGCTAAAGAAGAATGGCTCAATGAAAAATGTGCATAAATAGAAAGACTGAGATATAGGAGACATGCACAAAAAGGTAAGAGAACTAACAGGACAAAAAGCCCACTCATCAACAGGATGCATAAAATCCAAGGACAGACTGCTCATAATAGAGAAGAAAATATATTTCAGCTATGAGATGAATATACTGGAGATTTCTTCCAAGACAAAAGAAAACAACCAATGGACCAGAGATATTAAAAATCTAAGTGGAAGCTGCACTGGCCAATATGAACAGTAAAAGCAGCAGGGCCAGACGGAAATGTAATAGGAATGCTGACAGCCTTAGACGATATCAGAATAGACAAAATTACAGAAATAAATAAATAAAATCTATAACAGTGGTAATATACCAGAAAACCTAAGTAGGTCTATTTTCATAACACTGTCTAAAAAACAAAGCACAAATAAATGTGAACTCCTCCAAACAATCAGATTAATGAGACATGCAACAAAACTCATCATCCAAATTCTGATGAATAAAGTGCACAGCAGAATCAGGCTAGAGAAAGGACCAAAACATTGTAGCTTTGACAAAGACACCGGAACAAGGAATGAAATATTTATGCTCAGAATATTATCAGAAAGAGCAATACAAATACAGTGGGAAGTGTACCTGTGTTTTATAGTCTATGCAAAATATATTAGGTGCTTCCACTAATTTGCTGAAAAAACAGAATAGTATGAAGAAAAAAGGTCCCAAACTTAATAAAAACAAATTTTTTTCCATCAAAATGTTTTTTGTTATTAATTGGAAAGATCAAGGTATTTTTTTAAATTTTTTTTTCCTTTCTAACACATTCAAAATTTTGGTGAAAAACCTTGTTTTGTTTTTTGTCAGCAGGTAACCTAATCATTACCATAGTTTACAATGAATAATGTAATATTATGTAACTCAATTTTTTTTCCCATGAAAAGTACATTAATTTTGAAAATTCTTGCAAAAATCAAATAATTGTCGGATTTCAGTGAAACTTTTAGCAGTTATTTACGAATGAATGAAATTATTTTTTAATCTATTATTTTCAGAAATTTTTTTTTCACATCTGTTACTCCCAACCTCCATTTGTAAACTAATGAAATTTTAAGAAATTAAATTTTCTTTAAAAAAATTTTTATTAGCACTCTTGGGGAATGTAAATAAGCTATAACTTTTTTTTACACAGTTTGCACTTTTTCTGAAAATCTGCTCTGAATAGTCAAATAAAAAATGCAATAAAACTATGACATTATTTAATTAGATAAAGTTTTGATATATATATATATATATATATATATATATATATATATATATATATATATATAAGGCCATTTTAGTCTGAAGAAAAAAAAATTTTTCAATAAATAATGAATTTTTACAAGAATTGTTTTCATCTTTTTTTTTTTAACTATTTTATATAATTTCAATTTTTTTTTTAAATTCCACAAAACCTTATTAAGGTTAGGTTATTAAGTTATTAAGTGAAGACTATATTTACTAATCTAAACTTGAAAAGTTTAATATAAATCATTGAGCCAATAGATTTATTAAATAATTTTTTTTTGTTCTATATTTAAAGTTCTTTTGAGTATAGTATTTTCTGTATTACATTAAAAGGTTATGTCTTTCACAGTTTCTTCCCACTTACAGGAAAAAAAATTTGACAACTATGTCAATTCTAGTCAACCATACTTAGCCTATCCCAACATTGGGCTGTCATCACACATCAACCACTTACATCAAAGGACAGAAATATCAATGTGCCTTGATTAATAGTTTTATTCTAAATTTCATGCTATAAATAAGTAATACTTGTGTAAATCAGTTTAATTTAACTTTAAATTGCATAATTTTCAAAAATTAATGTGTCAAAATTGCATATTTTAGTTTTGCAAAATTTTTGAAATCGGGAATTAACTTTTGTTTACAAATGTGTTGGTCACTCAAAAATGGCCAAAAATTTGAAAATTTTTTTTTAAATTGTAAAAGTTTAGATTCCAATCAATATAATTCTTGTTTGAAACACACCTGTATATTTTGCTTCCTGGAAATAGTAAATTTAGTCATTTAGCTTTCAATTAAATCTAAAGTAAAAGTTTCAAGAAAACTTTTTATTTTTAAAAATTGAATTTAAAAGTTAGGTATTAATGTAATAAGAGGAGAAAAGTGGTCCTCCCCAGGTCTTTTATTAAAAATGAGTGAAAGTACTGAATATATAATTACAGAATTTTATGAAATCTATTACAAACTGAATTAACTCTGACAGATTTCTAATTTATTTGTTTAAACATTATTTTGAATGGATACTCATATTTGGGTAAATGTTCTGTTTTTTTTATAAACAAACAGTATATTTATTTACATCTACTGGCCCGAATAATCAAGAAATCTTGTTTGAGCATGAGTTCCCTAGTGGAAATCATCAATTGATCAGATATGTCTTGACCGCCTGACCATGAAGAACTTAAGCCCAAAATAATGTTTTTAAACTCATATTTCCCTGATTTTTTGTAATATTCATATCTGTTCCATTTTTGTATTCAAATGTAAACAAAAACAATGTATTTATGAAATTTTACAAAATTCATTGTGAAACAGTATATATATATATATATATATATATATATATATATCAGTCAAAATATCAATCAAGAAATCTTGTTATGAGAGTATACATCCTCTAGCAGAATTCTAACCTGTATAACCTAGACCTTTGCATCTATTCATAATATTTATTGGTCTTCGCACATAATTCTTTTAAAATATAAATACCTCCCACTCCGCTGCAATCATCTAATACGGTGTCTTTTATTTTTTTAATTTAAATCTCCTTATCAATATTATATATATATATATATATATATATATATATATATGACCAAGTTGATGAACCAATGAACCACATTTCACTGCCTGATGATGGTGTATTAAACACTGAAACTTAATAGCTTTTAAGTTGCAGTATGCTATAATAACAATAACTATATATCTATTACTGCTCTACTTCTGTATTGAGCGCTTTTTTTTAAGTAAATATTAAACTGTGAAATATATATCCAAATGAAGAAGAATGAAGAATAAAATTGCAACATTCAAAATATTAATTTAAAACAGTGCTCAATATAAAAATAGAGCAATGTTTATTATTATGTGAAAACATGTGAAAAACTACTACAAAAACTGTACATTTTATTTCAATATTGAAAGAACAATGTTTCATCAGGTAGTTAACAATGATGGTAATAAATGTTTATTATCATCATTGTTAACTACATGATGAAACATTATTCTTTCAATGTTGAAACAAATGTACAATTTTGTAGTAGTTTTTCACATGTTCTCATGTAAAATATGTGCATGTGTGTGTGTGTGTGTATGTGTGTGTGCATAGAGTGCTGGGAGATTAATGTAATAAGAGGAGAAAAGTGGTCCTCCCCAGGTCTTTTATTTAAATCTCTTAGAATTATTTATGACCACAACCCACAAAATTGCTTATTTTAGTTATATGTTTGTTTATCATTTTATTCATATATTTATTGGTTTTGTGTATTTTTCTTTAATTTGTTAATTTAAATAAAGTTTATAAGCTTTCAGCTATAGAATTTTATTTCCAAAAGTACATACAAAAACAAATTCCTACTACACTACCTGCAACTACATCAATACTTAAGAAATTAAAAATGCCATAACCTAATACTATAAAACTTCATTTTAAATACTAAAAATGCCAAAATATATAAAACAAATAAATAAATCAACAGTAATTTTAGTGATAAATACAGTTACTAGACCTGGTAAATGTCTAGAATTTGTATCCTTTATAGAAACAGTAAATCAACAAAACTTGGAAATCTTTACTGAACCTGATTCCTGTTTCTTCTAAGTTTGGGAATTACACACACAAAAACAAATTCCTACTACACTGATTGTACGATTGATTGTACTATGTCTCACTGAATGTGTAAGACAAGGAAAAATTCATAAAGCCTTTCATTTTTTTTTGTTTGTTTTTTATTTAATTTTCCTAATGTTCTTCTAGTTTTACTTTTGGTGGAGACGAAGAAGGAAACCATAGAACCCAACACTAATTTATTTAACACCTCCTCAGCAGTAGCATGCAGAACGTCGAGGCAGAGGATGCAATGACACTGGGTATCCATATCGAAAGGCCATCCAATTAAAGAGTGAAATAAAACTTTTGTTTATATTTAAACTGAATAAAGTGTTTATGTCATGTTTCATCTGTTTTTATATATTTAAAAAATAAAATAAAATTCCCTGAAAAACTGTGAAAAATACCTTTTATTTTCACTTATTGAATAATGTTAATGTCATGCATGCAGGAAATTCCATGGTTGAAACCAATGTCGATTTTATTGAATAAGTTTACTCTTTAGTATTTCAAGATATTTTTGTGTATCTGTAAAATGAGGTGTTAGTGTTATTTTCATTTTTACATAAATTAGATGATGATTTATCCATCGAATTCTGTATACACCCAAAATGTTTGTGTTGGAGCAGTACAGAATACCACTTCAAATTTATAGCAGAATGAACTGTGTTATAGGATGTGTGTTATAGTGCTGTGGATATCAGCTCAGAACAAGAAATCGGAGAGCCGAGTTCAAAATTCAGTTGAATTCATTGCATTTACTTATGCACAGATACCCTTGAGAAAGACATTAATCCATTGCTTCTCCCTCCAGCTATGAGTTAACTAGCAGGAGAGATTTTGTTTTAAAGCCTTGATTGGCAACCAGTCTACTGCAGGAAAATCTTCTGTCCCATCAGTTATATCTCTTTCAAGACATGATCACCCAAGCTTGTGTCTCATATGGCTCTTAACTGGTTGACTGCATTATATATTTTGCGGAATTTAATGGAAATCCATGAAACTAGCATTAGTCGACAGATTTGAATTTTTATTTCCATTAAAAAATAATAATAATTTTATTTTACAAATAAAAATTAATATATATAATTTTCAACCCAGTAACCCATTGTATCTTAGTGGCTTTACTTCTTTAGTTGGAGTGAACTTGATTTTAAAAAGAAATTTGTACAAGTATTTTCATTTCTGGACAGAACGTGTATAAAACTGTCTAAATGTTCTATGGGTTTGAGAGATTTTGCCAAAAAATTGAGAGCCATCTTATACTACAATGTTAAAAAAGAAACCTTAGATTATTAATTATTTAGTGTTTGTCGGTAGGCTAACCTCAATCTTGGTGCGATACCAAGTAACATACATGAAAAGATTCACATTATCAAATAAACTGATAACAAAAATAATAAAACCATTTCTGCCATATATATTACTTGCATAACTTCATAATAAAATGCCTATTCAAAGAATAATTCCATATCAATGAAATCAATTTGTATCCATGCAAGCACAACTGAGAAAATGTAAACATCAAATTATGATTGCATTCACAACAACCTTTATCTTTCACTAAACTTTCAATAATCATCATGGTAGTATTAGGTTGTCCCAAAAGTTCGTAAACACTTGCGAAAAATTGAATTTTTATGTAATTTTGCATTTATATTGTTATAGTGATCTTCATCTTTGTATTCCAGATGGCAATTGATAAAACTGAGCTGTGAGTTTTGATTCATTACTGCTGAAAGTGAGGTCTTTCAACCAGAAAAGCTGTAGAAGAGATTTGTGCTGCCAAAAGTGAAGGAACAATTGCATATGCGGTGATCTCAAAGTGGTACAAGCGTTTCGATTCTGGCAACATGAGTCTTGAAGATAAGCCTCATTTGGGATGGCCGTTAAAGTTGAATGATAGAGACTTGCAAACCGGGTTGGACATTGCGCCTTCATCGAGCACTCGAGAATTGGCTGATGAGCTTGGAGTTGGCAAATTGACAATTCACCGACATTTGAAGCAACTTGATTTTGTTCACAAAAAACTGCATCAAGATCCGCATGAACTCACTGAGGCACAAGCCAACAGACGAGTTGAAATTTGCCGTCAATTGCTCAGCAATCCATTGGATGAGCATTTTTGGAAGCAGCAGGACAATTCCAAGCCACACATCGCCAGGAAGACCAAAGACAAGTTTGAAGAGCTGGACAACATTGGGCTTTGCAACATCCAGCCTACAGTCTTGACTGTGCTCCATCAGATTACAGCCTTTTCCACTCAATGCAACACTTTCTGAAGGGCTGCCGATTCGACTCATTTGATGAAGTTGAGAAAGCATGTCAAGAATTCTTTGATTCGAAGCTAGCTGAATGGTACTTTGACCAGATCCGAAAGCTTGCAGATTGATGACAGAAAGTCTTGGTAAATGATGGCCTTTATTTTGTGCAATAATTTTTGTTGTTCTTGCGAGTAAAATTTCAATTTTTTGCAAGTGTTTACGAACTTTTGGGACAACCTAATATTATTTGCAGCAGTAATAACATTTAGGATATCAATATTCATCTCTCATTAAAAATCCATTATTGTTCAGGTATTAGTGGTATTTTGTGATTGTTGATTAATTATTAGAAAATGGCTATAAGTACACCAGGCTGTTTTTAACTGTTTAGATATAGAAAAGCAAAGGGGAGAAAAAGAAGAAGAAGAATCAGTATTTGCAAGGGATCACATGATGAAATGCAAACAAAACAATGGTTTCCCTTTTCAAGATGTGCATAGGGAAAACATGATATATAATCAGTTTGGCTATTTCATTTATTTTGAATTTCTAAGAATACAGTAAGTAAAATTTCCAATTACATCATCTTTAATCAATAAGCATTCATCTTATATTACATGTATAGGATAAACACATGAAAATCTTTTTTTACCTTATCTGATCTATATATCTATAACAGGTTTGCGTTTTTAAAAATATCCAAAAACTATCGCTTTCTACGTCACGTGATGTAAACATCTTGTGAGACGATCCTCACGATGAACGTTCCTAGTCTAAATTTTAAAATCATTTGTTTCTGATGAAAGGCCGAGGCCAGTCTGAAATATCAAATATATATATATATATAATAGTAGAAATAAATAAATACTGTCAAAAAAATACATTTTTAAACTTACAACTTTTCAGTAGTTTTTCCTATAGAGAGAGAGAGAGAGAGAGAGAGAGAGAAATAAATCTAAATAAATGTATTGCATTATATGCAAAAATATATGGAAAGTATCCAAGGAGATGGGAATGATTTAACTTTCCAAACATGGTCAGCATGTTGTAGCCATGTTCATAGTTTATATTATCTCAATGTCCTTGATAAGTTGTAAAATTACTGATATGATGTTGTAATGGAATGTCCCACACTCCCTATCATCTATGGGAACTGACTGTATTAGTAGCCATAAACAGTGAGATACTTGTGACTTGCTTCGACAATTACTAGCCTGCCACCAGATTCCCTGTCTTGCTGTAGTATATTCTCTTTAATATAAACCTCTCTTCTTTCATTTATGCACGTGAGTACCATTTTGTGTGTTTGTAACCTCTTTAAAGGATACAACATAAGACCATCAAGTGCATGAATTTAAGCACACTTAAATCCATGCAACTGAGGCACTAAGAAAAAGAGCTTATTAGAATCCATTCCATAAAAATATTTATATAAAAGACACAGGAAAGTTACATCACATCAGTGGAAAAATGACTGTAGTTGAGAGTTTGGAGAATAACATGAACTGAAGAATATTTGAATGAGTTCAATAGAGGAGCTGACACAGTTTCCTTTTCACGTACTGTTAGATAGAAAGCAACAAGACCTAAACCAAAACAACAAGGGTGTAATACTTACTGATCGATTAGTGCAAAAAACCACTTGAAAGTCATACAGAGAGGTTGTTTTAATTGAGGATTTTAGCCACATGACCTTCACATGAGTAGAATTAAGTTTCAGCATTTCTACATCCTGGATAACAGGAAGAACTAGATAAACAGAAATAAAGAAAAAAATTAGATGGCATACAGGTTAATAAAATATTACATACAATAATCACATTAATATTTTCTTATTTACTACACACCAACAACGTCTTTTTTAAATTTATGTCAATTATGATGCTTTTACATTACACAAAAAATACACAAATATATATATATATAATAAAATAAATTTTTCAAAGTTCAAAGCTGTTTAATGATCATTTCAATATGAAATCCCTAAGAGATTTCACATATCATCAGCAACTAACACATCTTTCAAAATGAAATAAAAAGAAAGAAATAAAAAATGACGGTTAAGAATTAAGAAATTTACGTCACAAAAAATATGGTTAGCAATTAACGTCTATTTTTTGTTTTTTGATTTACTTTTGGATAGAGTTGTAAAAAAAAAAATATAGACGTTAATTGCTAACCAAATTTTTTGTGACATAAATTTCTTAATTCTTAACCGTGATTTTTTATTTCTTACTTTTTATTTCATTTTGAAAGATGTGTTAGTTGCTGATGATATGTGAAATCTCTCTTAGGGATTTCATATTGAAATGATCATTAAACAGCTTTGAACTTTGAAAAATTTATTTTATTTTATATTAGCTCTGTAATTTTAATTACATTGAGCTCACCACCTGCATCATTTTTAAATATTAAAATTGTAATATTAATTAGGATCAGGTTTTGGGATTTACCTTCCTACTTTTCCGTTTGGATTAAAGTTATTTTTAAAATATATATATATATAAGCACAAAGTGTTTGTCACTTTAATTTGCAGGTTCATGCTAACTTTGAAATTTTGTGATATTACCATTTTAATGTTCTCATTTGTCTAGGCTGGCAAACATCATAAAGGTGTTCTCGAAGTTGGCATGAACCTGCAAGTGACAAACTCTTTGTGCTTATCAACACTATCTCCACCCTGATATCAAGCACTTTACAATTAAAAACCTGCTTGCCAAAATACATTTTTATCAGTAAAACCACTGATAAAACAATCTTGGCACTAAACATTATCACAATTCAACACTATATATATATATATATATATATATAGTATTGAGTTGTGATAGTGCTTAGTGCAAAGATTGTTTTCTTTTCAGTGGTCTATTGATAAAACAATATTTTAGCAACAAGGTTTTTTGTCATAAAGTGTTTGATATCAAGATAAAAATAGAGCATTGAAAATATTAATGTGGAAAAGTTGAGCAGATTCATGGTGACTTCAAAGTTTTGTAAACTCATCAATATGACATCCTCACTCCTCAGGGCTCTTTTTTCTTAAATCAAAGCAGATTGGTAAAAAAGTCCTGAGGAGTGAAGACATCATAGTGGTACCTTCATGAAACTTTGAAGTTGGCATGACTCTGCTCAGTTAAACAAAAACTTCTCCACATTAACAGCATATATATAATAGTCCAGAAAGAGAAATTTGAGGAAGAAAAAAATATAATAATACTGATATTAGAAATAATAATATTTACTGCACAATTAGAAAGATTTCAAAACATGCTTGTAAACGTTCAAAACAAGACAAAAAATGAAAAAATAAAGTGGGACATTTTTTTCATTGGATATTATAGACATTCATTGTCTGTTATGATTAACAATAGAATTTCTTCATTATATATCTGACTGGGGCTGATAAAGTGGGTTCTGAAAGCCTGTAAAAGTAGATATTCTTCAAATGTAAAATATTGAATTTATATATGAAACATATATATATATATATATATATATATATATATATATAATAGAATCTAATGAGCTAGACGAACCTAGGTATGTTCATCTAGCTTGTTATGTTCTATTACGTTAGCTCTATCTTTGTACTGAGCTCTTTCTGTTAGATGGTTACTAGTGTCGAGTTTTTTTTTCTTTGGGCTTTGTGCTGATTTCTGTCCGAACACTTTTGACAGACTTTCATGTCCTAAGCTCTTTCTTTTTTTATAACCATTTTTGTCCTTCATTCGAAAGTTTTTGAGACGAGTATAACTATATATAATCACGTTTGTGTATATATATATATATACACACACACACACACACACACACACACACAGTGGGTGGGCAAATGTAAGGAGTCCTGTGGTCACAGAAATTGTCTTACAGCCATGACTGGTTTCTCCTGCTAATGTGCCATGGGACAGAGTCCTGTTGCCAGACATAGTTTCTTCCAGCAGCCACTCTCTTAACCCAAGGCAGCAGTATCTCCCCAAGGAACTTGATGTAGGCCTGCATGTTAGTCTGAAACTTTGTAGGAAGATGAATGGTGACTTAACATCACCATTGCTAATGATCATTCCAAGCAATATGTTATTGACTGGATATTTGGTCTTCATCTCTCACAGTAAACCAGCAGTGGTTCTGTGTATTCACCATCTTATCCTGGCTGAATCTTTTCTCTAGTCTGAGAAACACAATAGCCTGTTCAGTTGGCAGAGACACTTGAATTTGTTCAAAAGCTTCATAGCATGGTCTCACCTCTTGTCCTTCTTAACTTGATATAAAAATTGGCCCTTTCTTATCTTGTATAAAAAACTACTGAATATCTTCATGCACTGATAAGAAACTCAGATACTCCTGTGTGTCTGATTAATTTGAAGGCATCATCATCAATCATAGCCATGATCTTATCAAGAAATTCAGAAGATCTTTTCTTATCAGAACAATCATGAGTTTTTTAAGCTGCCATACCTTCATAATCACCATTAGACGCCTCCAACTTTTTCTAAATCCTCTACTCTGTCCTCAGATTGACACCCAAACATGTTGAAATGTTTATATTGGAGCTTCTGGCAAGAAGACCCAGCAGCACAACATGCCATTTCAAAACTTCAAGTGGAGTGACTTGTCATGGTGCTTTTTTTCTCACAGATGTTGCCCAAGGCAGAAGATTTTCCTGCAGATTACTTTCTGCAGTATACTGGTTGCTAACCAAGGCTATAGAATCCAATCTGTCCATTTATTTAACCCATAGCTTGAGGGAAAAGCAACGGATTAATACATTTAATAAGGGTATTTGCACATAAGTGAATGCAATGGAGCCGATATCCCCTGCACTACAACACAAGGATTAGAGATATTAAAAAGACAAAATTTACTCAGAGCTACAAATGATAGGAAATTGTGAAGATCCATTATTGCTTACATGCTGAAGGGACACAACACATAGAAGAATAATGCACTAATCATCACATATTCAGTATTTGGATGGGGAGAGTACAACTTAAAGAAAATATGAAAAAATAGAAACAAAAAATGAAAAAAATCACCAACCTGATGTATTATTGCAAATCCTTAATGATGAAAAATCTTTTGAGCGTCTAAAAATGTTTTCAGCCCATATTCGAATAAGCCAACATTTATTTGGCAGGTGCTGTGGCAACTGTATCTGAACATTTGCTAAGTCTGCTCTTAAAGTATGATTTTCTATATCAATTATGTACCACACTTTCTCGGCACCATATTGATAACGTGTAAGACACTGTGGAGAGAAACAAAAATATCACATAAGGTATATCCTTGAAAATTTTATTGATTATTTTTTTTTTTACAGCTTATCAACCATTTATGAGTTACTAGCAGTATAGGTCAGCGTTGATCGGGCGTAATGAAAGCTTTAAAACTAATCCATGGTCCTGGAGCTCAGACTCAGCCTAAAGAATATTTGTGTGAAATTTGGTGGGAATCGGATAAAAATTGTAGATTTGTATAAAGGACATACAGACAGATAAACAGACACACACACAAACAACTTGCCTTTTATATGCATATATATATTATCAATTTTCTGCACTATTGTAAGAACTGCAACCTTGAAACTTCTGAATATCGTTTCTTATGTCTTTGTCTATGAGTGTATCAAATTTGATTAAAATCGGACCACTCCTTCTATAAGCCAATTTTTTCGATTATCGATTTTCGATATTTATCGGGGGTACCTCGACACAAAACCTAGCCAAGAACACTCGCAGATGCTCATAGTACAACTGTGTAAATTTTCAAGAAAATCAATTCAGTCATTTCGGAGTCTATAGGTAACGGATACACACACACACACACGCACACACAGACAAAGTTCCATTTATAAATAAGTTTAGATTCAAAGCTGAAACATATTTTTTGAATTCAAAGAATGTTTCTTCTTTTACAAGTGAATATTGCATTAACAACTTTTTAGGGATATCAATTTTTCAGGATACAAGTTCTATTTAACCCATAGTGTGACAATGGGATCACCAGAGGTTGATCAAAGAAAAAAAGAAAGATAGAAGGAAGTAGAAAGTGTCTACTAACTAGATGATAATTGTTAAAATTCACAGGAAGATGGATTGAAAAGCATTGAAAAATCATGTTTTAAAATAATTCCAGGAGAATAAAACCCAAATTTAACAAGATAGATTTCAGTAAGAATGAGCAAAACTAAGATTACCCATCCTCCCTCACTTCTCCCAGGAAAAAGAACATCCGTTTTCAATCAGCTAACCAGAAGGGAAGTGTTCCCATAGAGATACAGGCCAGGCTGACATGTTTATTCATTATAATTTTTTATCACATTCATCCAGAAAAAAAAAATAATATCTGACATTAATTTGAATTCATATTGAACAGGTGAAGAGGCTCATCCCTTGTTTGCTGTTTAGGATGCGATTTCCGGTTTTCTCTTCTCACTTTTTTTTTTTTCAATTGGAGTAGATAGATCTATCGCCCGGTTCACACTCCACCCACGTCTATTGAACAGGTTAAGAGGCTCATCCCTTGTTCCCTGTTTAGGATGTGGTTTCCGGCTTTCTCTTTTCCAATCTTCTCACTGTTTTTTTTTTTTCAATTGAAGTAGATAGATCTATCTATTGCCCGGTTCACACTCCACCCACGTCTATTGAACAGGTTAAGAGGCTCACCCCTTGTTCCCTGTTTAGGATGTGGTTTCCAGTTTTCTTTTTTCCAATTTTTTCACTATTATGTAGCCCCCTGCACATCAGTGGCATTACCGCCTTGCTCGGGGTGATACGATTAAAAAAAAATGTATCACAATTTATTAGCCATTTCCTACTCGAGTTCATCACATATTTGAGGTCCTTTTCAAGAGCAGCAACCCAGTTTACTTTGTCAGCTTTGGCAATTTTTCTACTGAGATGAGAGTAAATGGTGGTATCTTCTGCATAAGTACCAACTTGGGAACTGATTACCTGAAGATCATTGATGAAGATCTGAAAAGTGTAGGAATTAGGATAGAGCACTGAAGGACATATAGATGCGTATGAAAGGATCTGGAAACTTTCCCATTCAAAACTATCTTCATTTCACAATTTGATAAAAATTATTGGATTAAATCAAACAGTTGTCTAGAAATATCAAAGCCGTGGAGCTTTCACAGGAGGATAGCATGCAAAACCCTGTCAAACACTTTTGAGATATCAAGAGCAACAGCTCAAGCTTTGCCATTCTCATTAAGAGACTACCGGTATACATATTCAGTGTTGGTAGTCATCACATCAGCAATAGACCTAGCAAAGCAGGAGCCATATTGTTTGTCAGAAAGTAGGTTGTGAGATGTGAAATACTTCAGTATTGATAAGAGCCTCAAACACTTTACCAAAAGGAAAAAAGGAGATCAGCATCTCCTTTAATATGAAGCTGAAATAATAGACAGAAAAAATAACTAGAAAACATGAGAAATGAAGGAATCAGCACATATGCTCAACAACAAAAATATCCCAAGCCAACCATGCATAAAATGAATACAATATGGGAATCAGTAATAAGAGTGCTAGAGAAAATCAATTACAAACACCAAGATGGTAATATGAGTTCTGGAAAAAATGTTTTCCAAGACATTAGGTTTATAAACCAAAAAATTCATACACAGTTGTCCTCAAGGACACCTGGCACAGTGGAAAAGAACATTAGTTTGATCCAGTGTCTTGACACAAAGTGTGGCAAACAAAACCTTAGAGAGTTAAATGGAGATAATTGCATACAGGAGTTGAATATATGGATCAGAGGACGACACGGTGATAAAATACAGAAAAAAACAAGTAAGAAACGCATCCCAATCTAACATGTTTTTCATTTTTTTCTTGATCTGTATAGAAGCTTTAATAACTGAAGAAACATGATTGAGATATGTTTCTTCTTCATTCTTTTCCATTATTCTTTTATATATATATATATATAATCATCATCATTTAACGTCCATTTCCACACTAGCATGGGTTGAACACGGTTTTGCTGATGGTTCCATAATTAAACCATCATGAAATATTGAAGCAAGTTTTACAGCTGTATGCCATTACTAAAACCAACAACTTTAGGAGACTGGAAACTCAATGTTTTATCGAGACACCATCCATAGAAAGATTACCTACAAAGGTTAAAGAGTTCAGCTTACCCTATTCCACACAGAGTAGGTGTAGAAGTTTTTATATCAGAGATTTCCTTCTCTTAGACAAGTTGCTATTCAAAGCTAAAAATTCTTACCTAGCCTCTTTGTTTCTTTTTCTCTTAAATGACCCCATCTGGGACCTTAACAGGTGCTACCACACCAAGTCAGAGTGGATCTGGGAACAACAATTAAGAGTTAATTTCATGCTCATCTAAACCTCCAATCTCCTGATCAGGAGGCCTTGCTGCCAGATGTAGTTTAGCGTCAAACCCAGGATATATATATATATATATATATATATATATTACACACACACACACACACACACACACACACACACACACACACATCTACTGGACTAAATAGTCAAAAAATCTTGTTAAGAAAATATGCGTCTTAACAAGATTTCTTGATTATTCAGGTCAGTAGATGTAAATAAATATATTGTTTAATTATAGAAAACAGACCATCTACCCAAATACAAGTATCAATTAAAATATTGTTTAAACAAATAGATTTTAAAAAACAAATCAGAGTTAATTCATTTCATAATAGATTTTGTAACAAAATTTTTATAAAAAATCTATTACAAAATAGATTAACTTTTAATGGATTATGTAATTTCACTGAAGTGTAAACAAACTTGTTTTTCTTAAACATGTCGAATTTTGTGCCAAAGAAAGTTTATTTGTGGGGATTTTTACTGCAGTACTTTATTCAAAAGAAATATGCAGCTGAAGCACACAATTATTGTTGAGACTTACTGTGGCCATGCTCTGTGAAAAACAACAGGCAATGATTGGTTTAGATGCTTTAAAATTATGATTTTGATGTTGAAGATACAGAACATTCTGGTGCAACAAAAAGTTTGAAGACAAAGAATTGGTGACATTACTTCATGAAGATTCATGTCAGGCACAAGCTAAATCATTAGAAGTTCATCAGACAAGAGTTTTGAAATGTTTGAACAGCTGCTTCAGGGGTAGAAAAGAAAAAGTTTTTGCATTGTATCGTGACCAGCAATGAAAACTGGAAATGCTACAACAGCCTTAGCATAAAAGATCATGGGGTAAGCTTGACTATGCATCAACATCGGCAGCAAAGCTGAATATCCATGGTTCAAAGCTTCTGCTCTGCATTTGGTGAGATAGGCTGGATGTAGTTTATGAACTGTTCAAACTGACCAAAACCACCACAGGATATTGACTACAATTGATGCATTTGAGCCAAGCATTGAAAAAAGAAAAAACAGAAAACAGCCGCTATACAAGCAGGGACATGGCAAAGTAATATTGCAACATGGCAACACTAGGCCACATGTTACAAAATGGGTAAAAACCTACTTGGAAATGCTTCAATGGGAAGTTCTACCCTGCCCAACGGATTCACCAGACGTTGCCCCATCTGATTATCACTTGTTCCATTGGACTGGTTCAGCAGCACTTTTATTCTGATGAAGATTTCAAAAAATGGGTCAAATCATGGTTAGCCTCAAAAGAGACCTGTTGTTTTTTCAACATAAAATTCAAATGCTGCCAGATAGATGAGAAATAGTAATGGCTAGTAATGAACAATACTTTCAGTGACAGGTTTCTTACTAATTTTTGTAAACAAAACATTATTTTTCAAGAAAAATCAGTGAGAACTGATTCAAGGTCCTAATACATACACACACACACATATATATATTTATATATATATATATATATATACACACATGTATAAAATTATATATATACACACACATAAAATTATATATATAAAATTATATACATATATATATATATATATATACACACACAAAATTATATATACAATTATATACATATATACACACACACACATTATATATATAAAATTATATACATATATATATACACACACATATAAAATTATATACATATATATACACACACGTATAAAATTATATATATATATATATATATATATATATACACACACACGTATAAAATTATATATATATATACACACACACAAAAAGAAAAAAGTGCAAGAAGCCGTGAACATTTTGTTTAAAGTCTAGATTTATTGTTGTTATTATTACTGATACTTGTTTTTTATACGATATATTAAGTGTCCATTGGTATTTGTGTCGCTACATGTGTTTTGAGTCTAAAGTTGACTCTCTTCAGGCGAATAAACTTGTGACTTCATATATTGAGATCCATTTGCTTTTCTGATGGCCAAAATATCATGTATAAATAGTTAAGTGGTGAGCAGGTCAGAAAATTCATGTGTGTTCGTATTTGTTGGATTTTTTCACACTCACCCATTAAATCTCTCCTGTCACCTTTCATTGGCTCTAAAAAAGTTTTACACTGACTTGCAAAATTTGGTTTTGTCATTATACTTCAAAATTGTTTTCAGCGATTTTAATTCAATTCTGCTCTACGGGTCATCTAGTTCTTTTTATTGTTTTTGGAATACTATTTGAATAACTCATTTCCAAATGAAAAATATTAAAAAGTTCTACAATATAACTGTATTGAACACTTAATTTAATACAACCGTGCATAATTTAATTATGAACAAAAACAACTAATATATATATATATACAATTATAAATATTAATTGTGCTCCTGCTGGCATAGCTCTCTGGGTCACAGAGGTACTTAAGCAATCATACCACGACAAAGGGTGAACAGTGTGATAGAGTTAAAATCTTTAGATGCTTATGAACAAAAAGAAATCCTGAAATTAGACTTAAAAAGAAAAATTATCTGATTACTGACCTGCCAATAAAGAAAGATAGCAGAATGATTTTCATTCCATTCAAAACTACTGTTACTGAAAGATGGTGGTTGACTTGGATCTGAAAGAATGGGAAAACAATATATAAATTTTTATACACATGAGAACAATTCTAGAAAAATTTGAGACAGCATCATCATCATTTAACTTCCATTTCCATGCAAGCATGGGTTGGGCAGGGTTTTCTTGATAGCTCTTTTCTAAGCCACCTGAGTTTGTGTAATGCCTGGCTGTAATCTCAACTTCTTTAAATCATCTTTGATAAGCTAGGTCCATGTTTTATATACATAATTGAACCATCATCAAACATTGGAGTGAATTTTACAGTTCTATGCCCTTACTAACACTAACCAGTTTAGGAGACTGGAAACTCAGTGTTTTTATTGGGGCACCTTTTCTAGGAAACTATCCACCAAGGTTAGAGAGTTCAGCCTACTCTTTCTACACAGAGTAGGTTTTTATTTCAGAGATTTCCTTCTCTTAGACAATCCAAAGCTAAAGATTCTTACCCAGTCTAAGTAGTTTAACATCATACTTAAGACATAGGCAGTGTAAAATCATTTTGTATTTCTTTCTTTAAGACTTCATTGGACTGAAGTGATATTTACATTTATCTCATTCATTTTCTTTATCACTTTTATTATTAATTATCCCACATTGTGATATCAAAAGATCTTCTAAGAAAGCTGAAATACTGTAAGAACATGGACACAAATTTACAATAAATGATGAAGCAATCACAGACATTTCTTGTGGACATAAAACTGGTCAATATTAGTCACACAATCATCAGGCATTGAAAAGAGTGATACAATACTCATGCAGAATAGTCCCCACTTCAGCTCACTTTACTAAATGGGACTAAACGACATCAGATTCTTTGAAAAGGGTTTAAAAAAAATAAAAATAAAAAACCAGATTCTGGGAAGTGGTTCATTTATTATGATACAATTATAAAGTACTTTTACTTTGGAGGTGCTGAAAAGCTCTTAATCCAACCCATTTCTCTAAATCAGGCCAAATTGCCAAAACATCAAAATTTTGGGAAGTTTAAAAAAGAAAGAAAAAAAAAGAAATACTTAGTCAGATTTTAAGTGAATCTTTTTCAATAATAGAATTATATAGATAGTTTTACTTACAATAGTTAATTTTCGACACACACACACACACTTGTGCAAATTAATTAAAACACAAATGTTTTTCTAGGATCTTTCACACTTTCCCTGATCACATACATGTCGTCTCTTGACATTGCTTTTCTTTTCCGACCACATTTTCCTTCATATTTTTGACTAATGGATCCAGTTTGTTTCTTTGCCTTGATGACACAACTGACAGTTGAAAGGCTGACACCAACAATATCTGTGATCTCTCTAAGACTTGCCAATGTGTTTGTGCTGTGCTACAATTTTTGTATGCTTCCTTGGAGTAACATCCACCATAGGCAATGATTGTAGAAAAACTAATCGACAGTTGAGACAATAGTACCTGGGTATGATAAAAATCTGATGCAATCATGGATGATGCAATATTTTTCAAGGCCAAACAAATTTCATCATAAACCCCAAAAATAGATTCATACTACTGCACACCACTGCAAATTATCTAATCTAAGGAAAAAATAAGCCTTGTGACTCCACTGGGTCTAAAACTGACTATATGAGGAAAGAAAGGAGACTAAAATTGTTGTTTTAATTAATTTGCACAAGGGTGTCTAAATATCAATTGCATTATTACCATTTACTCAGGTCTTTCAACAGAAATCTTTTCTCAAGGACCCCAGGGATTTACAAATTTAAACTTATTAAGAGCAAATAGGGTTAATGAATACATCAAATCATTAATTTGTGATTTATTTTAGTTTATAAGTGAGTCACAATTTAAAGATTTTTTTACAGTAAGTATGAACTTACATGTTCTGTTGATATGAATCGGTAAAAAAACAGGCTCACTCCAAATACCAGGACCTTTTTTAGGAAAAGCAGAAATACCAATTTTGTATGTTTCACCAGGAAGAAGATCACAAACCTCCAAATTTGTACTTTTTGTAACAATCTGCAAAAATTAAAAAATGTAACATAAAATTGTAAATTTTTTCTTAAAAATTTAAAATGGTCATTCTTTTTTATAAATTTTATGGTCAATTTTTAAAATAAAACTTTTTATGAATTATGTTCAAGGCCTTATCAAGATGTAATATTATTATTTTTTATATACTTCTACAAGTATTTTCATGACAACTGCTCTGACAAGCTTTTTTGACCTGGTTCCATGGCCACATGTATTTATGCATGCTACTATATTGGTTAGGATGTGCATTGTGGTGCAGTGGATATCAACTCTGAATGACAAATTGGGGTGCTGAGTTTGAATTCCAGTTGAATTCTTTGCATTCACTTATGCACAAATACCCTTGGGAAAGGTATTAATCCATCTCTTCCCTCCAGTTATGGGTTAAATAATAGGACAGATTGGGTTCTACAGCCTTGGCTGGCAACCATTCTACTGCAGAAAGCAATGGCAACCTACTGCGGGATAATCTTCTGCCCAGTCAGTCATGTCTTGAAAGAGACATGATTGCCCAAGAGTGTATCACATATGGCACTTAAGTGACTGACTATATTGGTATCATGGTCCCACCCTTTTACTGTCAAAATGTAACTGCCTCTTCTGTAATAAGTTGTTTGGTCAACTTGACACCCCCAAAGTGAGTACAGGTGGGCAGCAAACTGTGATTGGTTTGTCTATGCAATGCATAGTGTTTTGTATCAGCGAGGTACCAAGCTCTATGTAAAGAGCTGAAATGAGAGGGTAGGCAGAATTCTTTTGAAGTGTAGACTGTGCATCACTAGAGCAGTAGGAGAGAGACAAAATTACTTTTTTTTGTGACACGTTTCAACACAAGCTATTTTGGTGAACCTCAGATGTTGACACACTTTTTCTGCATCCAGCAGCAATGGCAAGGAGGCCTTTCAACCTGTGGTTGATTCCTGAGTTTGGAGTGGCCATGTCAGATGAACCAATTATAGAATGGCTTGAGTGAGTAGAGATGATCTTCAAGCTAGCCAATGAAGAAAGGATTGAGCACATTCTCCCGTTGAGGTTGATGGGTGGGGCTCTTGCTGTATATCAACAACTCAGCAAAGAGCAGATAGCTGATATCAAGAAAATCGATGGATAGCCTGCGCATTTGTTGTGGGATTTCCACAGCATGTCAGGCAGCAGCTTCGGTCATCAGCACGAATGAACACGTTGACATCAGATCAACTTTGTGCGAGAGTGAGAGCCATCCTGGTTGAGGACCATAGACCTGTAAACCAAATTATCAGTGTCCCAGCAGCCACATGCAGATAAAGTAGAGGTGATTGCTGACCAGAATGGGAGAAACTCAGTATGCTGTTCATGCGCCAACCCCAACTACCTGAATAATGGCTGCACCCAGGACATGCAACGAGAATAGACAACCAGGTACAATGATTGGGCCGAAGGTTATGGTGCTTCAGATGCCACAGAATGGGTCACTTTGCATCGGAGTGACCCAAGCAAGTGAACATCAAGGCGCTACTCATGATTAAACTGCTCATTGATAGACGAAGATGCACAGACCTAGTAGACTCAGGGTGTTCAAAGACGTTAATGTGCAAGTCGACGTGTCGTTCGTGGAGACCTAGAGAGGTACAGGTTGTAACTGCTGATGGAAAAACCCTTACCAGCCTGGGTGTTGGCACAGTGGAGCTGAAAATCAACAACATATACCTGGTAACCGTGGAGGTATTGACTGTACACCAAACCTTGTTAGGGCTCGACCTCCCGCTAGGATTTGACATGATTGTAAAACTGAGAGGAATTCATATAAGTGGCTCAGGTAAGGTGAGCTTTGCAGCTGAGAATGTGCCCCTTAGAGCCTCCATTACAATAAATGAACCTGACTTCAGCACAACTTTCGACCAGTGCAAATGCACATGGAACGCAACATGAAAGTGGGCAGGTGACCAAATGCCTATGCCACTGAAAAATAAAATAGCAGAGTACCTGGTTCCAGAGCATATTAGTAGGGAATACGAAAATGAATTACATCTTTGGATAGTGAATGGCTGGCTTATGCCATACCCCGAGGAGTAGCTAGGACTGCTCGAGGACTGATTCCTTTGATAGCAATAGTGCAAAAGCATAATGAGAAAGTGAGACCAGTCATGGACTACAGAGAACTGAATACCTTTGTAGACACGTATATGGCTAACGAGGACGTTTGTGCCTAGAAATTGTGTGAACGGAGACAGCTAGGGAGCATTGTTACCACCCTTGATTTGAGAAGGGCCTACCTCCAAGTCTGAGTCAATCGATCACTCTGGCACTTTCAGACTGTCATGATAAAAAGGTGATAATATTGCCTCACTTGATTGGGGTTTGGTCTTAATGTGGCCCCCAAAATCATGTTAGTGATTATGAATGGGTTCATGTCACAGAATGAGGAAATTCAAAGGGCAACATCATTCTACATTAACAATGTCTACGGCATTGACAAAACATGGCCTCTTCAAGGAGAGTTAAGAAACATCTAGAATGCTTTGGCTTGGTTTGCAAGGCCCCAGAGCTGCTCCAGGATGGAGAGAATGTACTCAGACTACATGTCAGTGGTGATGGAGAAAAACTTTGCTGGAGGTGAGGCAGTGACATCCCAAAAATCTCGCCAGTGATCACTCATCGGAGCACCTTCTCCATGTGTGGGAAACTGGTAGTCCATTTTTCCATATGCGACTGGCTCAGAGTGGTGGCAGCAGCCATAAAGCGCCGTATGACTTCTGTTACATCAGGATGGCATGATGAGGTACACAACATTATCCTAAGATGCATGATAACTGAAACTATGGACAGAGTGATGAAAGACGATCCCATGTGAGGTGACTGGTGCATTGACGGGAATGAGCTCACTGTTTGGGTTGATGCCAGCTCACTGGCAATGGGTGTCACCCTTGTGGCTAATAGTAACATCATAGACGATGCCTGCTGGCTATGACCAGAAAATGACATGTGACACATAAACCTGGCCGAACTAGATGCTACTCTGAAGGGGGTTAATCTGGTGCTTCAATGGCAAGCAACTGTGCTACACATCATCACGGACTCAGCATGCACCCAGCATTGGATATCAGATGCATTAATCGGAAGAGCACAACTGACCACCAAGGCATCAAGCAAGATGTTGATATGAAAGCAGCTTGTCATGCTGACTGAAACTATCAAAGAGTACAACCTGTCCACGGATGTAGCGTTGGTTAAATCGGCTGTCAAAAGAGCAGATGCATTGACTCGCATTTTGCAGCATTGGTTGTCTGCTGCTCAGAAAGAGTCTGAACCTCTGCAGCTGCCGTGCACTGCTTCCACACTCAGTATAGACCTAGAATGGATCATGAGCATGCATGAACAGTATGGGTATACCAGGAATAAATGGACATCTACTTCTCAATAATGGTTGATCCATCAGTTGAAAAGGCAGACATCAGGATGGTAGTTCAAAGGTGCGAGGTATGTCATTCAATCAACCCAGCACCGGTGAAATGGCAAAAAGGAAACTTGAGTACTACTCATGTCTGGAACAGGCTAGCAGTAGACATTATGCATGTTGGCAGCCAGCCCTATTTGACTGTTATTGACTATGGTCCTACCTGCTTTGCCATTTAGCAACTACTGAGTCATCAGGACCCTGCCAGCATAATACAATAATTGAAGTCCATCTTTTATGACCGGGGGCCCACCTGCCAAAATATTAACAGACAATGGTGCAGCATTTTCTTCAGAGCAATTCTCGCAGTTCATGAGAAAATGGAGTGTGTGGCTTTAGTTCCAGTGTGCCTATGTGCCAATGGGACATGGCATAGTAGAGAGGAGCCACCAGTCAATAAAAGTGATTGCAGCCAGGAAGTGATGTTCGATCCCAGAAGTGGTGTTCTGGTATAATGCAATGCCAAAAGACAGTGTTTCACCTGCAACAGCACTAGCCAACATAGTGCACACCTATCACTTATGGCTGTGAGGCATCGACATCACAATGGTTCCTTGCAACATGCAAGCAAAATACAGAATTGGTGACATAGTGTGGGTTAACACCCTGTACAGCAGGTGTACAGACAAGCTGAGAATGGGCCATGGTACTGAGATTATCAGCCCATGGGCAGTGTGAGTCAATGGTGTGCCTTATCATGTTAAAGACTTGCAGCTAGTTGTAGGGTCAAAACTGTCATCAGACGATGAAAGTGACTCTGAAGATAGTGCACAATTGGTATATCTAAAGTCGGATTCACTGAGCGTTGCCTCAGACATCAGCACTCTACCTGCGGACGCCAACATGACCAGCTGTTCAGATGTGGATAGCAGCTCAACGAACAAGAGTTCATCCGAGAATGAAACCCCTGTCATCAGAAGGAATGCTAGGCAGAAGAGGCCTGCCCTGAGTTGCGTAGTGTGCGATCATGACAACGAACATGAGATGAATCTGGAAATCTGACACCTTGGAGCAAGCAAGTTCGCACCTGTGTGGTCATCCCAATAAGTCAAGCATGCAAGTTGCATATATGCAGACACAGTCACCAGACTGACACAACCTTCTTTCAAGCTGAGAAACTTTGTTATCTTAAGATCAAGGGGCGTGTAATGACTTAGTCAACTTGACACCCCCAAAGTGAGTACAGGTGGGCAAGTGCTGAAACTGTGATTGGTGGCTGGCTTGTCTATGCAATGCATGACATTTTGCATAGGCAAGGTACCAAGCTCTATGTAAAGAGCTGGAATGAGAGGGCAGGCAGAATTCTCAAGAGGTGTAAACTGTGTGTGCCGCTACGGCAGTAAGAGAGAGACGGAATTAATTTTTTTTTTTTTGTGACACATTTCAACACAGTTTCTTTTCTGACACTTCCTGTTTGTTAAACTGCCTTCCATTTGCTTGTTTGCCTGATAGCTACACTCTCCAAAAGTTTAAATGCAACGTTAATTGCCACCTTTTTTCTCCTTGAGTCCCATTTATCTCTTATCCTTTCTTCAACAGCTTCTGTACCTTGTTTTTTTTCTCTCACTGTAACCGCCTGATTACCAGTGGGGGCACTGCCTTGTTTCATGCTTTTTGAAATCTTTCAATTGACTGATTACTATTCGAAAAAAATGGTAAATAAAAATATAAAACTAGGAAAATATTTTGAAAAATTAAATCTAATCAAAAATTGTAAATTTGCAATGAACAAATAAATACCTGTTAAATTATCAATTGATTTTGTTTTTTATGTCCTATCAATCTTTTGCAGGTGTTATCTTCTATCAGGACAATGCCAAACAACTCATCTGCTTTCAGACCTTGCAAGTACAGTTTATCTGGGATGTCCTATCTCAGCTGACCATGCACATTTGGGTTACCATTTATTTTGATCTCTACAAACATTCTCTTAATGGAATTGAGTGATAGATTTGTTTTAGGACTTATAAATCCTTTGTGGTTTATTTCATGCCAAAATATATTTTTAAAGTTCTTGTAATGTTTTCTTTGTTCAAAATAGCCAAGAATTCAGAATACTGTAGTTAGAAAGAGTATTGAAGTAACAAAAGATTAGGTAGGGAAAACAAAGAAGAGGCTTACATAGAACAGAAAAACTCAAGTAAATCAGCTACTCAAATCCTACTCTAAAGTGGCTACTTAACATATTTACAAGTAGGAATAGTCCATTATCACAGTCGTAAAAGAGAGCAGGAAGTATGCAGAGTCAAAGTGAAATTCTATAAAAATGCTCTTAATAAAATGTTCAATTCTCTGAAAGCCTGTAAAAACCATTTAGCCCAGCTTGTCACTGAGAAAGATTCCAAGTTCTGGAAGGATGGAATCATGAAGCTCCCTCAAAGATGTTAAAAGATAGTGGAACAAAATGGCATGTATGCAATTAAATAATCCAATCAAATATCAAATATTTGATTTAAAAATGCTGCAAATTTCAATTTCAAACAATATACTGTAAAATATCTACTGTCAAAATAAATAATTTCTTATATTGGAACTATTTTCTAAGGATCATGCAATGCCAATTACAAAATGATACTTACTGTTTGGTTTCCCTCAAATTTAGAATTTAAAGTGACATTAAATTTGAGCCTAAAACGATATCGGTGTGTCCATTTAATCTTCAAGCAGGAACTGTTGGTAAATATCTGATTTGCATATAATTTTACTGAAGATGGTTTCACTGAAATCAAGATAAGAAATGATATATCCTAACTGTAATTATATTCAAAATTCAAATTGGATTCTGAAATGCAAAAAGTACTAAAATCTTATAAACCAATGCTAAAGGTTTTTCTTTCTATCTTTGAGGCATGTAAGATCTTATTTTACAGTTGAAATGGTTAGATGTAACCCTAAGCTCTATGCTAATACTTTCTTCTTTTGCACTTCTTACATGTAGAAATCTCTTCTGGCTTCTTGCTTTCCAGTCAAGTTAGATCTTCAAAAATTTAAATGCAATATCAACCATTATCTTCTGCCTTTTTAATTTCTGTTTTCTTGTTTTCACTCCTTAATGTTTTCCTATTTCTAATATTCTCTCACATTCAGTAAGGGTCCTGGGCATGACGATAAATTGCATCCAACAACAAGGCCTCTAATTGGAAGGTTGTGAGGAGCATGGAACCACCTCTTAATTGCTGTTGTTCCCAGGTCTATCCTGACTCGGAATGGTAGCACCTGTTAAAATCCCAGCTATGGGCAAATAGTTAACTCCCGAACTGGGGTCAAAACATTATGAAAGGATAAAAACACTTTTACAGAAATATATACATAAAAATAAACATTTTGAGAAGGAAAAATTATTTTTGAAGGAAAAATTATTACCATAACACATTTTTGAAGAAAAAAACTATTCTCAGCAAAACTTTTTTAATACAAAATTAGAAGACGTTTTCAGTTTTCTAAAATAAAAAAAAATAAAACAACAAATTTTCATTAAAATCTGACTAAATCAACCTTCTCACTATAACCAAACATCAAAAAAATACCTTAAAACCCCGCCTTTTTTAGCATTAAATAACCCACAAAGGTTGATATGCCATTAAACAAAACTCAACTCAAACATTCAGTAAGTCCTTGTGTCATAGTGGCTTTATTTCTATACATGGGGGTGAATGATTAAAATAAAAAGTTGAAGAATTGGAATAGACAAATGAATGACAAAGTGGAAAAATATTAGTGTAATCTCTAGAAGGACTAGGTTAATGTTTTTGTTGATGAAATTATATACATGTCAGATGATGAGGTTATAAGTATGCACCAGAAAAACACAAGATGTTGGAACACAAAAATTCTTAAATTTGAACCTTTTTCAGATGTGTCTGGACATGCAGTTTAGCCAATTTAAGTCAGTATTCCTATGCTTTCATCACTGTTCTTATTAAGTAACTCACATTGCAATAAAGAAAGATCTGCCAAGAAAGGTGAAATATTGTAAGAACATGGATGCAAATTTACTATAGATGATCAAGTAATCAAAGCACTTTCTATACATTTTGTCAGAGAAACCAATTTTCTAAGACTACAGACAGCATTTTAGTTCAATATGGTTATTTTCCCACTTATGGAAAACATCTGATTTAGATATTAATTGTCACATAGAAAGTATAAATGCCGACACGTGTGTTTGGACACTGATCGCCACTGAAAGAATAATACAAGAAAAATGGATTATTCCACAGGTGTTCAGGTGACCACTAAAAAAGCACTAGACAGAAGTCTAGGGTGATGTGTGTTGAATGTTGATTGATGATCATTGAGCTTATAGGGAGTAACTGTTAAGCTGTTGAGCATTGAGCAAATAGCAAGTAATTGAAGTTCAGCAAAAAAATAAATCTATTGAGTGACCCAACTGTAAATCTACCATAGATCAATCATATTACAAGTAACTAAATGAATATACAAAGATCATGATATACAACCATGTGATACCAACACCTCAGTAACCGTGTAGGTTCCAATCACAACAAATGAATCTACAACATTAGCGATGAAGATTTCAGGCTCACACAAAAGAAAAAAAAATATTTTTCTCTCAGTAATACAATTCGAACCCACATGGAAGAAAAAAGAAAAATCTTTCCTCTCTCTCACTGTCATTACTACAGTTTGGTGACAAAATTCAGATTCAAATAAAAAAAAATATATATAATTACTACCAAAACTATTATTACAATATTCACTAAAATAGTAAGCTACAATGAAGAAATTAAAAACTATTATGCTACAAATGCTGGAACTGCAAAAACAGCAACAAGAAATACATTTGCAAGAAGAGAAGGACCAACAAGAACAAAACTTTAAGTTGAAACAACAACAAATGTTGTTTGATTTACTCCTGAAAAAACCTGCAGACAAAAATCCGACAGACTCGTTTACTCCAGATGTCATCGCAAATTCAATAAATGAATTCCAATATGAAACAAAGAATGATATCACCTGTAAAACCTACTATAGAAGATATGAAGGACTTTTTGACAAAGATTGGGCTCTCTGGAAACATGAAAAAATGTCAATCTACTATTAAGAAAGTTGGCCCCAGGTGAACACAAAAAATATATTAATTACATTCTGCCCAAACAGCCTGAAGAAAATAGCTTTAAAGAAACTATTAACATATTATCAAATATTTTTGGTGAAAGAACAACATTATTCAATGCAAGATGGAATTGCCTAAATTTAGTAAAAATGAGGAAAATGATTTTACCAAATATGCAAGAATCGTAAATAAAGAATGCAAAAAGCTTTATAAATGTTTAATATTTGTCCTAGGTTTAACGCCAAGTGTGGATGCAGACATAAGATCAATGATCTTAACCAAACTTTAAAGGGACTTGAAAATGACTCTGCAAAATATTGCTGAAGAAGAATGTCAGTGCATGGGAAATTTAAAGCTGAACAGTGAAAGAACAGAAAAGAGAGAGATAATTATAAAATACACAACATCCAACCATCCAATGAAAAATATAAACATTTTGAAAACCCTAACAAAGAAGTAAGAAAATACAAAAAACCCTCCTCATTATCAGTTAAAAAATATGACAAATCTTACTCAGCATGTAATACATGCCATGGATGGGGAGGAAAACATTTTAAATCTGATGATTGTTTTTTCAGAAATAAGAAATGTTATCAGTGTGGCATAATGGCCCATAAAAGTAGTTGCAGTAAAACCAAAAAATGGAGTAGAAAAATTAAGAAATTTGTAACTCATGTAAATGCACTGAATAAATTTGGCATGTAAAAGTAAAAATTATGAATACAATGACAGAGAAATCTATGAAAAGGAAATTTGTTTTTGTTACAATTAACAACATGAAAATTAAACTACAACTGGACACTGGATCTGACATCACAATTATCAACAAAACTTGGAAGAAACTAGGTAAACCTAGACAATTAACACCAACAAAAACTGCTTGGGCTGTTTCAGGTGAAAAGTTAAAATTTCTAGGTGAATTCACCAGTAATATTTCTTTTTTAGGTCAAACTAAAAAATGTTGTTTATGAGTTGAAAAACATGAAAATTTGTTCGGAACTGATGGTATTGCCCTATTCAATCTGTGAAGGTATTTCCAAAGGTATTGCCTGCTGGGATCACCTCCACAAACCAATAACATGAAGAATGCAACAGCTTGACAAATTGACCATGGTGAGATTTAAATCCAGGTCTTCTGATTAGAAAACCAATGTTCTAATTAATCAGCCATATATATATATATATATATATATATATATATATATATATATTAGTCATACACATACAAGCCTTTTTCGCTGTATCACATCTCATCAGTGTGGCTAGACACATCCACTTGCTTCTGACCGGGATCAAAACTCAACCGATTTGGTGTCAGTCGGAGTCACTACTCCCTAAGCCATCGACGCATCAGAGAAGGGAAATTTTAATGTGCTGTATGTATGTATATATATATATATATATATATATATATATATATATATTTGCTCTGGATAAAATCTTTTGGATTATTCTTTCCCTCTTTATGGGTTTTCCATTCTCTCATATTTATATATATTAAAAAGCAATCGGAGTCTAACTGTACTGATGAGCTGTGATACAGTGAAACAGATCTGTCTGCAAATGAGGATAGATAGATAGATATAAGTTAGTTTTGGTCATAATTAAATTAGACCAGTATTCAGTTGTATTAAAAAGTGTTCAATACAATTATATTGTAGAACTTTTGAATATTTTTCATTCTGAAATGAGTTATTTCCACAACCTAGGTTTCAACCTTTCAATATCTTCATGCAATTTATAATAACAAATTATCTGTTTTTCAAATGTACAAAAAGGGATTTTTTATGAACGTGCAACTAGAATTCTTAAACAACTGAAAATTTTAAAAATTAGAGAGAAGTTACTTAAGGATCTAAAAACACGTTCATTCATTTTTGTATGAAAATATGTGTCTATAGGTGTGATTACATCTGGGCAATATTTCTTATCTTCATTCAATATTTTTTTTTGTTCTGGAAACAGCATAATGGCTAGCATTTCTTCTTGGCACAATCTGCAGACATCACCACAGATGTATAGTTTTGCTTTTTTATTTACTATACTCCAAGTTATATTAGGGTCTTTTCAATTTTTCAATAAAAATTGTGCCAAACTGGCTAGCCATGTGTGAAAATTAAAACTGAAAAATGGAAAAACCCTAATAGAGAGAGTAGTTGCATTTTTGTATTTAGAATTGATTATGCTCACTTTATGGTTATAAAACCTTCTTTTCCACTACTCTTCAGCAGCCCTAATATAGAACTTCTCACTCCTACACTGAATAACAGCTCATTAGGCCATGTATTTTATTTTTTTAGACATTTCCCTCATATGTATGTGCATGTGATCAGTAATAAATACTAGGTATAACAATTAAAGGGAAAATATACAAAGAATGGCTAAATTATATATATAAACTCTCAAATGCCATCACCATTTCTGCAATAGTTACCTAGTTTGTAATTAAAATAGTTTGCAATTAAAATAGTTACCTAGTCTGTTACGAGGTAATTCAAAATATGTTAGAAATTTTTTTTCTGGTTTTCTCTGATGAAATACAGTTAGGTTCATTTGAATAGGTATGGTCAGGTCAACATCTCTTTTTGTCCATTGACATGAAGTTTGCAAAAGGTTGGGGCATTTTGCTTTGTTTCTGTAAAAAAAAAATGTAATCAGTTAGTTTTTAGTATAACCATGCAACTATCATTAGACATGGGAACAAAATCAAAAGAAAATAGTTTAAAATTTTCATTGTTTGTACCAAATCACTGAATACGGGCAGGTCTATATTCCTCAGTAAGACTCTTAAATGCACAGACCAGTAGATGTTTTAAAAAGAACAGAGTGCCTAATGAAACATGTGTATCCACTAAAATATATAACACAATGAGAAATAATATTGGATTTAAAATAAAAAACATTAATAACTTAAAATAAAATCATATATATACATATATATATATAAATAATAATATTAACTATAGCAACAACAATACCAATAGTAAGAGAACTAACTCTACCAAAACTAGAATTAATCAAGCTATAATTTAAATCGTCTTGTATAACCCACCGAGAACAAACTCGGAGGGAAAATAAGGGGAAGCAAAAAAAGAAACAAACGAAGTACATGAACAATAAGTCAAGCACTCATAAGAAAGAAGACGAAAACCCTAACACTAAAGCGCTCAATACAAAAGTAGAGCAAACAAAGACAGAAAATCTAAGCAAGAGCCAACAACCAACCACGGCTTCGCCTAACGGCTCGTCAGGGAAATTGGCTGACAACAAAGATTTTAAATAGCAAATATATAGGCACTTAAATTAAAATGAAGAAGACACCAAAACACGAGAGAGGGGGAGACAATTTTATTACAAAAAAAAAAAATTTTTAAGAGAACAATTAAGCAAAAGGCTAATTAAGTAGGCAATTTTTCATATGTTTGCTTTTATGTAGAATTTCGGTTTTAGAATTTAGTAAATTCTGTGCGGGTTCAGATAATGCAATAGCTAATTTTTCCTCCCCGCATATAAATTACAGAATTTACTACCTGGTTTATATTTAGAACGTCTTTTTAATATTTTAGTATTTATATATATATATATATATATATATATATATATATATATATATATAAAAACATACGTGTATGTGTGTTTGTATGCATGTATATTTAGGCAGCATATCCTCATCTAAGTGTGTTTGCTTAAATAATTTAGATATGTATATTTGCTTTCACTGTAATCCTCGCATGGTCACAAATATGTTTCCTTGTATGGTGATTAAAATTAGCAAGAAAAGTATTTTAGTTCTTTCCATTTCTTTTATTTTCCCTAAGTACTTAAGCCTGCCATTTTTTTCTCTCTCTCTCATATATATATATATTTACACACATACACATACACACACGCATACATATATGTGAATAAAAAGACATTACAAAAAACTATTCTTTGCCATGTATGACAAGACCTTGTGCCAGCTATAAAGACCAGAACTTAGAAAATTAAATTACTACTAACACAAGCTGCAGACTCCAAACATAAAGAGGAATCTATATCAATCTGGGTCTAAGAATTTACATAAGTATTTTTTTTCATTGAGCATTCCATGAGTGGCACTCGAGCCTTGTATGAGGTGAAACAAGTCTCAAGAGTCATTCAAGGTAAAGGAATATTGAACATTGCTGAGAAAACCATAAATAAAGCATGGGAGCAACAAAAAAGGTTTTAAGGAAAATGAAAACAACATTTATACCTACAATCAGAAAGAGACTGCTGAAATTTCTGGGACACATAATGAGGAAAAAGGGATTGGAGAATTTGACAGTCACAGGATGTACTGAAGACAACTTGGACAGAGAGGAAAGACAGGTAGGTTAAAAAGGCTAGGAAATTGTGGAGAACCATAATCAGCCATATTTTGAAGAGACACAGAACATAAAAGTAGCTCTTCATGCAATTTAACAACAAAAGGAAAAGAAAATTTTTTTTGGCCTACCCCAAACAATCAACCATTGACAATATATGTGTTAATTCTACATGTAGAATTAAAAAAAAAAAGAAAGTTTTCTTGGGATTGATAGTGGAGTGAGTTCTCATTGCTTTTAGTTAGCTAATCATTGACTTGTCAAGTGCTCTTTACAAAAAGAACTCTTATACATAATGCCAAGAAGAGATTTTTTTAAATTTCTAGGGTATGTAATGAGGAAAGAGGGCTTGGAATATTTGATACTCAGGGGAGAGATTGAGGGTAAAAGGGACAGAGGAAAACAATGCATAACTTATCTAATAAATTTGTGCAAATAGATGGTTTAAGAGAGATAACAAAAAGACAAAAATTTATTAAGAGCTACAAAGAACAAGAAATGGTGAAGAGCCATGATCCCCATCATCCTAAAGGAACACAGCACACAGAAGATTTCTGATAAGTGAAAAATCAGAAAACTGATAAGATATTTGAGAAATGGAAAAATTAGGACAAACTTTACATTATTTTGTATGTTAAGCTGACATTGATTTCACTTTTCTGTATATAGTTTTTTCCCAAACTCCATGTACAATTCATGATACTCCAATCTGTAACAAGGCAATTAATTGAATCCTTTGGAATCGGAACCAAGGCTTCTGAAAAAGAGACAAAATTAAAAGAGCATTATTACTGCATATCTGTAAATGTTTTCTTAAATGACATTTAAAAACTACCTGGGAAAGAAATAAAATTTTTAAAAAGTCAAACATGAATAAATATGCCTGAAATAAGATAAAATGCCAAAAAGACAATTTTTCCTTTGACACTGCTTTTCAACTACCTTTATTCATCAGCAATATTTATTGTTTTAAAAAACAATAATGAGATTTTTTAATAAAACCTAAAAATATGAAAATTAATTTATACATTTTCTTTGTTCTTGAGAATTGACAACAAAAATAAACACTATTGATACTGCACAATAACATGTTCATCAAATGAACTGTTCTCGTGGCCAGTTTTTGTGCTCTCTTCCCCATGCTAGTCTCTTTTTCTTATAGGCTGACCAAAGCAAAGGCTACCTGGCTGCCTTGTAAAATTTTGCAGTGTAATAATAACAAAATAACCATTTTCATTTAGAATTATCCACTTGGCAATAAATACTAAAATACAATTGCATCTACCTCCCATTAGCATGGAACAGGCTTGCCTCCCAGAGAGTAAAACACTTACGCCTCCTTGGCCTTACACTTTCGGCAGACCTCAAATGGAATGACTATATCAAATCCATTGCCAAATCCACTACTATGAAAGTCAGTTCTCTGTGCAGGGCCGGGAAGTTTTTCCCGTCTGAATCTATCCTGCACATATATAAATCTACCATCCGCCCGTGTATTGAATACTGCTGCCACATCTAGTCAGGTGCCCCTGCTACTCTTCTCGGGTTTCTTGACAAAATACAATGGAGAATCTGTAACGTGATCAATACTGACTTGGCAGACCAGCTGCAACCACTCTCTCACCGGTGTGACATGGCTTCCCTGTGCCTCTTCTATAAATACTTTCACGGCTGCTGCTCCGATGAACTTAGATCATTGGTGCTGCCTAGGTATGAATTTACATGAGATACTGGATTAGCAACTAGGTCCCACCCTTTTACAGTGAAACAGATAAGATGTAACTAATTTCTACCTCAGCTTCTTTTCTTGCACTTCCCGCCTGTGGAATTCCCTTTCACATGTCTGCTTTCCTGACAGCTACAATCTCCAGGAGTTTAAATGTAAGGTCAATAGACACCTCCTATCACACTAACTTGCATCTATTCTCCCAACACTCTCACCATCTACCCAACCCTTATTCTCGGTATCCTTACCCGTCTATCACCCTCCTTCTGACATTTCCTATATCTAACCATCCTTTCTCACAACTTTCCCCTCTATGTAACCCCCTGCGCAATAGTGGCAGTGAAATGCCTTGCTCGGGGTGAAACGATTATATAAAAAAAAACAAAAAAAAAACTATGAAACAAATCAATTTTTTTTTAAAACTGGGGTGGCCTAATAATTATGGCCAATAGTGTATGTATATGAAATATAATAAATTTATTTATTCTATTATTTATTGAAATAATTGACAAAACATTGGCTAATTGCCAATTGAACCAAATATTGTAAAATGGTAAATAATAAAAATTTCACATATTTTAATAATTTAGTAAATTTATGAATACAAAATTCATGAAGCTTAAAATCTTTTCAGGACAATAGTAAAAATATTGTTTACACTATTTACATTGTTAGGACTGTTGTCCTCATGTTTACTGTCATATTCATTCTTAATATTCTTGTCATATTCACAAAGTTTTAGCCATTGCACACTTCTTCTTAAGGTGATCTACATAAGAATTTCAAACTAAAACCTTTATTTCATCTACTGGGATAGACTGTTCTAGTTCCCTAAACCCAGTGGATGAAATGAAAGGTTTGGTAGGAAATTCCAACATATATCATCTGAAGAAGGCAGAAGTGCACAATGCCTGAAACATGAATATGACAATAAAGACAAAGAAAAAAGTTTGAACAAAGTAAACAATATAAATAGTTACAATACCTCACCTCAGAAATATAGATAGATATAAAAATATTAGTCTGGAGCCCTGCAAACAATATTTTCTCTTTACAAAGATATGTTTTTCTCAATTCTGTTAAACTTGAAACTACAAAATATGTCAACCCAACAAGGAATGATAATATGAAACAGAATTAATATCACCAAATCTTGTGATGACTGAAAAATATCTTGCAAAAATGAAAACTGTAGTACTTACTTTCTATACGAACAAATTGTCCATCAAAAAGAAGTTCCGTTTGATTTTGAGTATTGGTGAAATTTTTTTTACACAAATATGTCCCAGCATCACTTATATCATGTATGCACTTTGTGAATTCCATCGTTTTCTTATCAACAATTCTATAGTGGTCATCAGAAAAGGTCTTTTCATTTAAGGTAAAATAGAGTGTGGAGGAATTGCCATCTTGAACAGATGATAGTGTACAGTATAGTTTTAGGCATTCACCAAGAAATACAAAAGGGTCATTCGGTGTCAAATCTGCAAAGGGAAAGACATGCATATATTAATAAAAAATTACACAAGGGCAAGCAATAATAGAATCTTCTCATGAGAAAAAAATGGTATAGTACATACATAACTAAACACACACACACACACATATACATATAATAAAATATAGTTTTAAGATATGCTATATTTATGGGCTAAAGTGCTCAATATCAAGAATAGAGCATATGTAAATAAAAAAGTGGACACTGGTCAACACCTTGGGTTGAGAGTGTTTAATGCTAGATTCAGAAACAGACTGTCACCTTTAGGTGTTGACTTCAGTGTCCATTTTTATATTTACATATGTTCTGCTCTGTCCCTGGTATTGAGCATTTTGACCCACAAATACACATACCTTAATTTTATTATATATATATATATATATTGGCAATTTATTTTTTATATACCTGCTTGTTTGTCATTATGGTTTCAGTTTTTTGTTAGATCTGACCATGTTCATAATAGTTTTCAAGGTAGTTGTTACTATTTGCATGTTTTTTAGATGCTTTCACTTATCCCATTTAAAAAACACGCAAATAGTAACAACTACCTTAAAAACTATTATGAACATGGTTGGATCTAAAATACTTGAAACCCATAATAATGAACAAGCAGGTATATACAAACTAAACTGACAAAATTGTTCCTCAAAGTACATCAGAAATAACTGAGTATACATACTTTATATATATATATATAAATTAAAATAAATTTTCAAAATTCAAATTCAATAAAATGGTAAGTCAAGACAGAGTGAGAACAAAAGTCGAATCGTCTCATACTTTCATACTTCTTAATCCCTTCGATGAGTCAACTGTCAGGGGTAATAGGATTTTCCATTATAACACCTTCCCCTGAGCTAAATTCTTCCCTAAAATTTTGCTTTTAATATTCTTTTCTCTTTGGATTTGGACATAGGCAGTTAATCCTTTTCCTCTTCCTATCACTTTTTCTCCTCGCATTTCGAATTGGTATACCTTCAGATTTTGAAGAATCAACGATTTTTGAAGTCGATATTACTTCCATCGGTACTTCACTATTAATGGGGGGTTGAATCTGGAAAGTGTAATATAACACTTCCATTGGTACTTCTTCATTTTCAAACAGTTTCTATGTATCAGGATCTCATCTGGTTTATATGTCTTTTACAGAAAACTTTTTTCCTTTTATTATGTAGACCATTCTTCAGATTCTTTTTGTAACTGTACCTCTTCCCAAAAACACTTTTCTGCCCAATAGTTTCAAAAGAAGACTTTATCACTATCTTTATACGTTTTCAACTTTGCATTTGTTTTCATACAAATTTTCTTTTTCTTACTTGGTAACATCCTGTCGAACACTGAACATATTTTTCTTGCGAACATCATTTCTGCAGGTGACAAGTTACTGTTTGTATTCTGATTTGGTGTTATCCTATATACCGCTAGAAACTTTTGTATGCTTTTTTCTTCAGTGTTGATTCTGTTATTCTTTCTTAATGGTCTCTTAAATTTGTCGACAAATATTTCTGCCTGTCTGTTCGACCTAGGATTATACGTCGGTGTTACATGTTCGATTGCCAATGAACACAGTAATCTTTGAATTCTCTCCCAGTGAATATGGTACCATTGTCATTTACAAATTTTATTTGGTACTCCAAAACGACTAAATACTTTGTCTAATGCTTTTATATTGTTTGAAGCTGTTAGGTGTTTGTAACTATAAATCTCAGGCCATTTAGAAAAACTACCTACAATTACTAGATAATAGTATCCACTATAGTATCCATATTCAATATGCATACGTGTCCAGGGAATGTCCATTTTTGGCCAGGGCTGGGTCCTCATTGGTGGTGCTTTTGATGCTAGTTGACAACCTTTGCATTGCTTTATCATATTTTCTATATCCTGATCCATTTTAGGCCAATAAGTGTAACTTCTCATTAACGACTTCATTCTGGAGATTCCAGGATGGCCCATATGAAATTCTTTCAAGATTCTTTTTGTAGGACATGTGGTATTACAACTCTATCCACATACATCAGTGTTTCATCGCATACTGAAAATGGAGACACACTTAATTCTTTTTGCTTCTTTTCATGCGACATTACTTGCGTCTTCATGTTGGTAATATATTCATCCATTTTCATTGCTTTTTTTTATTTCTTCCAGTGTCACTGGCACGGATAAATCTGTGAAACCTTTCATGGCATATATCATTGCCAGACCTTTTTTCAATTTGGCTATAATTTTCTCCACAGATAGTAAGGCTCTTAACATATGTTCAATCAGTTTTGTTGATCCATCCTCAAACTTGTGTGAAAGTACTGCCCTTATACCATATTTGCTTGCATATGATGCTACAATTCTTTTTTTGGAATCGTAATGTGCGTTGTGGTGCAGTGGATATCAGCTCAGAATGAAAAATTGGGTAGCCAAGTTCAAATTCCAGTTGAATCCATTGCATTCACTTACATGCAAATACCCTTGGGAAAGGTATTAATCTGTCTCTTCCTTCCAGTTATGGGTTAAATAACAGGACAGATTGGGTTCTATAGCCTTGGCTGGCAACCAATCTACCGCAGAAAGCAATGGCAACCTACTGCGGGATAATCTTCTGCCCAGTCAGTCATGTCTCTTTCGAGACATGATCGCCCAAGCATGTTTCATGCATTGCACTTAACTGACTGACTGAATGCACTAATGCTAAATCCAATAAGTGCTTTTTTATTTTCTGAAATGCTTCTTCGCATCCTTTTGTCCAGCGCCATTTCTTACCTTTCCTTAATAATTCGTTTAACGGTGCTCTCAACTTGTGCATTTTAGAAATATACAAACTGTAATAATTAGCAAGGCCAAGGAATGATTGTAATTTTGTTACATTATCCGGCATAGGACTATTTCTTATAGCTTCTGTTCAATTTGGGTTAGGCTTTCTTCCTTTATGATCAATTATCTGACCCAAATATTCAATTTTATTTATACAGAATTCACATTTTTCTAGCCCCACTTTAAATACTTATTTCTCTATTCTCTTGAATACCTCTCAAACATCATTTTTGTGTTCTTCTAAATTTTCGCTCTTTATTAATGCCATCTAAGTATGTCATTGCAAGTTCTAAACCAACCAGCATAGTATCCATAATTTGGTGAAATAAAGGCAGTGCTACTTTCGACCCGAAAGGCAAATGTTTTAAGATATATAACCCTCTATGCATATTAATAGCTAGATATTTTGTACATTCTTCCTCGACTTTGACTTACAAATATGCTTCAGATAAATAAATTTTCAAGAAAATTTTGCCTCCATTCAACTTTGTAAAAATTTCTTCCAGCATAGGAAGTGGATAGCTGTGGTCTTTTAGGCATTCATTCAATCTTGTTGAAAAGTCAGTGCATACTCTATTTTCTTTTTTTTTTTTATGTACACTGTGGGTGACGCCCACTTCAAGTAATATACTTTTTTAATTACTCCAATTCCTTCTATTTTTTGTAACTCTTTGTCTATTATTTCTAATGATGAAAATGCTAACTTTCTTTTAGTTTTAAAAACTGGTTTTATTTTGTCCCTTAGTTTGAATTTTACTTCCGTCTTAGTACAACAACTAAGTCCATCAGAAAATACACCCATAAATTCATTTTTCAACTCGTTAACAAATTTTTTTGTCTGTTTGGATTTCTCTATATCAGACACATTTAATTTTCTACAAAACGTACTTATTGGTTTTTCCCATAAATTAAATAGCACCATCCAGTCGATACCAAATAGGTTTAAATTTCTTCCAGATATGACGTAGATTTTTGCTTTGTATATCTTTTGTGTAAAATTCTCTTTTGAATTTGAACTTTCTTCCAGAAACACCTTTAGCGATTTTCTCAGTGTTTTGTAATTTTGGTTGTCCCAATTTTTTCCATGTTACTTCGTCGATTATAGATATGTCACTTCCAGTATCAAGCAGACAGCTTATAGTTCAACCATTTATTTTAATGTTTACATACTTTCTTTTACCATAATTTTTTGTATCTTTTTTAGATAAAACTGTATTCTTTTGGATGTTTGGTAATTTTTCTTCTTGCATACTGTAGCTTTATGACCTTTTCGGCCGCATTCATAACATCTTCTATTTTTTAAATAACATCTTCTTTTTTTTAAATAACATCTTCTTTTTTTTAAATAACATCTTTTTTTTAAATAACATCTTCTATTTTTTAAATAACAGTTACTTATAGCCTGATTCATTCTTCCACTTGCTTTGCAATAATATTTTACTTCCTTGTGAACTCGTTTAATTCTTTAAACCTGAGCTATATTTTTCCCTTCTATACTTATATTGTCCCGTTTTATATTGATTAACTTTTGGCATTCCTCTGTCACTTTTTGCAAAGTTATTTCCATATCTTTTTCCATAATTGACAGTATACTTGAATGAATTTCTTTATCCTTTGTTGCAATTAACCCTTGAACAAAAATTAGACACTTAAATATGTCTTCGTTAATTTCCTTGATCTTGAATAATTCACACTGCGAATTCACTTTTCCAGTGTGTGAAAAAAATCATTGTCATCTTCTTTAAGCATTTATAACATGCGTGAAATAAACAGTCACGTGCACCAAATATTTTTGGCAATATTTCAATCGTTTTTTTAAATGAGATATCCTCTGGTATCCTCAGTAGGATGAAATTTGTATACTTTGTGTTTTCCTGAGCACCTAATTTTTGTAATAACATTATTTTTTCTTCATTGGCACATAACTGGCACCTTTTCAAAAAAAATTGTTTCATACCTTCTGAAGTATGCTGGAAAAGTTACACCATGCAAAGGTTTGTAATAAAATTCTGAAAGTGAATTAGTGAAAAAAAAAAATCTTGATCCCTCCTTTTTCTCTACTTGTTTTGCTAGTATGTCTTTTAAAGTTTCTTGTTGTTTTAATATTTGCTTTTGTAAGTCTAACTGTTACTTCTGTTGTTGTTATTGCTGCTTTTGTTGTTGTAATAGTTCAATTTACTTTTGAATTGATTTATTTTGCTCTTCCTACTGTGTCTGCTGCTGTTGCATAGCAGTACACAGGGTTTTAGAAAATTTCACCAACTGCTCCATATTAATTTATTCAACTTACAACAAAAATATATATACAAATCCAATTGTACACTCAACCAATAGATTAATCCAGCAACTAGTAAGAAAAACATATTATTCATCGTTTTTACTTTTTTTATAGTTGACAAAAACACAAAAACTTCTTACCTTAAAGCATAGACTTTTTTTTATGTTCTCTTGGTCGTCACTGTTATCTTTGGAGGTTTTTTTTTATCACAGTTGATACTGTTTTTTCTTGTGAATTCTTTTAAAATCTTCAATGTCCACTATTATTTTTCCTTGTGAGTTCTTTTCAAATTTTCATTGCCACTGTTATATCACGGGACCAATATAAACAACAATGGAAAAGTACAATTAACAGAGAGTTCGATAAAATGGTAAGTCAAGACGACTTCTTAATCCCTTTGGCGAGTCAACTGTCGGGGGTGATAGGATGTTCCATTATAACAGTTTCCTTTTCATTTCCATCCTTTCTAAAACCTCATCATTGCTCACATGCTCAGTCCATGATATCCGCAGCATCCTTCTGTAGAACCACATTTCAGTTGCTTTAAGGTTTTCCTTCATTTTTTATGAGATTGTTCTTCAATATGGCAGTGAATTCTGGACAAACATCACAAAGCAATCCAGTACTCTCTTCTTCATTTCTAATTAAATTTTCCTTTCTTTCAATATTCTACTCAACTTCTGGAATGCATCCTTGGCCATGCCAATTTGGCTTCGAATCTCAAAGTTGCAGTTTTCGTCTTCTGCTAGAATACTTCCCAGGTATTTAAATTTCTGTACCTGCTTGATTTTAGTAACCCCCACCTGTAGTTGGCATTTTTGACTCTTTTTGTTGATGGCCATGCATTTGGTTTTCTTGTAGTTTATGCGTAGTCCTTTCTTTCCACTTTCTTCAGTTACCCTCTGTAGGAGTTCTTGTAGTTTCCTTTCTGTATCTGCTATCAGCTCTATATCATCCATGTATTATATATTGCTCAGACTACAGCTGCCAATGACAAATCCTAGGATGACTTTTAGGGCCGTCAGAATAGTCTTGCTGTACAAGTTGAATAGATCTGGTGAAAACACACATCCTTGTCTTATACCCCTTTCTATCTTTGTATATCTGATGAATTCATTTCCTGTCTGCATGCAAGTAATTTGCTCCCAGTAGAGGTTCTTGATTACTCTAATGTCTTTCCAAAATATGTCAAGGTTGCTGAGCATTTCATCAGCTACCTTCTGTAGAAGGTCATGTAGTATTCTTTCTGTGTCTGCTATCAGCACTGTATCATCTATATTTTTTATATTGTTCAGACTGCAACTATCAATTCTTTGTGGCATACTTTGTCAAATGCCTTTGCATAGTCTATAAAACACAGGTACATGTTCTTCTTTATATATATTGCCCTTTCTGAAAGCATTCTAAGCGTAAATATTGTGTTCCTTGTTCCAGTGTTCTTGACAAAACTGCACCATTCTTTTCCTATCTCTGACCCAATTCTACTTTGCACTCTATTCATCAGGATTTACATGATGAGTTCAGTTTCACAAATTCAAAAGACTTATCTTAGTTTTTCTTCTCATATGCCTGTAAATTTCCAATAGGTTTTAGGTCAGAACTTTGTGCAGAGTATACCAATACATTAATTCTGTTGCTATCTAAGTATTTTGTAACAATTTGTGTCATGCATTTTGAGTCATTGTTATGTTGGAACAATCTGGGATGCCCCAAAAACAGCTTTTGTGAACTTTGTACTTTTTATATTATTTTTAAAAATAGCCAAATACTGAATTTTATCCACGATACTCTGTACTTGCACTAGTTCTCCTGGTCCGCAAGCAGCAAAACATTTTCCTATTCATTACCTTGTTTGTACACATCAACTATCTTCATTCAGAATTTCTTGTTAAGTTCAACCATCTTCACCATAACAAATGAGTTATATTACCTTTTATATACTCATATATTACCTTTTAGAATATCATAGGATCAGGTTAATACTATCTCCTTTTCAAAGGGTGTTTGTATTAAATGTCAAATTAAAAAAAAACATTACAATTGGCATACAGCAATATTATTTCATAATTTTCATAAAGTGGGGAGAGAATAATTTTGGACTGCACCAATTTTTACAAAAATCTATAACTATGAGTATAATAGATGGAAACTTCTTTCACAAATTATTCAAAATTAAGTATGGAATCAACTATTTATGGTAAATTCAGTAAGTACTTGCAAATATTCTCATTCCCTTAGGAAATATGCAAATATTGAGTGGGAGCAAATAATTGTGTTCACAAATATATATATATATATATATATATATATATATATATGCGTGTGTGTAAAAATAGAGCAATAAATATTTATTATATAACTGTTACATTAGAACATATAAGTAACTACTACAAAATTGAACACTTTGTTTCAGCATTGAAAAAACAATGTCTCATTAATTAGTTAAAAGTGTTTATTACCACCATTGTTATTTAAAAATTTCATTTTATGAAACATCATTTCACTCTCCATTTTTGGAAAATTTTCCAAACAAGGTAAAAGGGTTTGATAATGAGAAGAGAAAAAATAGAAGAAAAGTAAAGAAAATAAGAAATCAAGAAAAGAAAGTTAAAAAAAAAAAAGAAAGCATATTAAATTAACCCTACTATAGAGAGAATAGAGAGAAAAGTCAAAGTGAGAGAAATATTAGAAAAAATTACACAGATACAAAGGAAGTGGAAAGTAAAGAAAAAACAAAATGAGATGTTAAGAAGAGTTTAAGCCAATGAAATAATGTTAAAGAGTAGAATTCAAATTTGAGCAGAAATGAGATGTTAACAGACATAAACACAAAGTTACACTGTTCCATTTAAAATTTTATCACATTTTTAAATGCAACCACATACTCAACCAAAAAATTATTCATAGATATGTAAGTAAAGGATATATTGAGAAGCAATATAAAGACTAAAATAAAACCAACTTAATATTACAAATCAGAATAAAAAATAAATTTTAAACTATATATATATATATATATAACCCTATTTTCAGATGGTTGGTATTAATTTTAAGTGATTTTCAAGATGAGAAGAGATTTCTCTAAAATTGGAAAATACAATTATTTTTGTCAAGTAAAGTAGCTGAAATGTTAACAGGTGTAAAATAGAGGTGCAGAGAGCAATGAGTGCAAAATTATTTTTAAGCAAATTTATCAAAGCAAATCTAGTCAAAATATTTGTCAATGGGGTTTGATGATATGTGACTTTAGGTCAAAATATGCCCTTGAGAATTTCCTGTGTCAATTATCAAGATAATCTTGTCCTCAAATTGTTCCTTGTTGGATTTAATTTCGAAAATATTTGCTTACAGTGATAAGTGCTTCCAAACAAATTTTTGCATGATTCACTAAATATACTTTCTACTTGGTAAAAATATTTTGCATAGAAGTCAATCTGTGACACTATCTCCCGCAGGGATACTTTTCCTTCTCCTGCGGGGATATTTTCCTTTGGTTGGTTTAAAACAACGGAGAGAGAAATTGAAATTGGCAATATTATTAATGCTTTATTGCGGTACACAATGTGAGCTTAGGAAAAAAAGATAATTTTAATACCATCAAGTACTTCTAAAAGTCGGGGAATATAAAATCTAACTATTTTCGGAAAATATACATTTCACTTCTTTCGGGTTTATATACATTTCTCTTCTTTCTGGTTTGAGATAAACATTTCAGGTAAGCTGAAAACGCTTAGACAAAACAAGTGTCAGAATGATTGGATAAGGTCACACGAAGGCCAAGTTTCCCAGACAGACCCGCTGGTAAAGCCGGAATCTGTGGGAACCTGTAGGAAATTGAAATCGAATGTGAGTTGGCAAAATCTCATTCGTCGAGCTAAAGCCTTCTGCATATCGAGTGGGCGGAAAATAATTTCATTGGCCAAGGGCTTCGGGCCAGCTAGATCCCCAGAGAGGATCGAAACTGGATATAAAAATCTAGACTCGGCGAGAAAAGTTAGTTGGAGAGAGTTGCTGAGTGGTTTTACTCAATATTCAGCTTCCTCTTGGAGCTGCTATCAGTCGAAATGTAACAACTGTGGCAAAAGGGTCCCAGCCAGGGAGTCATGACCCAAGGCTGGACACCCACCATAGAACTTATGGCTAAAGAGTTAATTTCGAATGAAGCCTGCCACAAATTGACTCAAAGAAGTTAATTTGGAATAATGCGCCATCGACATGAATCCTGAAAGAACGTTATTGTTATTTTTTTTTAATCATGGGAAAATCGAAAATTCTGATTCTTCGTTCACTCAACTTCGGCAAACTCCGTTAAACTCCAATAAGGACCCGAAAGAACCTTGCTGTTTTAGAAGTTACATAGAAAATTGACAACCCTGATTATAGAGAATAGGTGATAAGACTTTAATGAAAATTTAATGAATATGTGAAAAAAAAAACTTTAGTGAAAATGTGAAGAGATCTGTTTACTTCAATGCTAACAAAACTTAAACAAGACATTTTATTTGAAGATTGGAAGCTATAATGCTTTTAGTGAACTTTCTCTCTCCATTGTAACCAACATTTTCGACGATTGTATATTATTTTCGACAACTGTATTCCTAGGAAAAGAAAGATGTTTTTTCTTTATATAAAGACATTCTTCATAACTCTCGAGGCGTGTTCGACCTTGTTCATTTATTTTATTAATTTTTTTTTTGGTGCCATGTTTATTTTTTCAAACCACAAGTGTACACCAGTGTCCAGACTGGCTCAAGAAGGCAACTACTAAAATTGCACGATGTGACCTCTGGTTAGTGGGACAGTGGCCCGTTGTTGCAACAGACGTCTTGTAATCCAGCTTTTGTGGCAACATCATTGGACGGGAGCGTCTCGATCAGCAACAGTGACCAAACCAACTGTACAACCAGGTGGCAGTGTCACAACTGGGATCATCACGACCGTCAACGAGAACGAGCATCACATTAGACAGATAGCCAGCCCGGCCTGAGGCATCACAACTGGTGCCGTCTAGACCAGGATCTGGCCTGAGGTTTGCCAGCCGGCCTGCAGTGTTACAAATCAAGGAATCATCTTTAGTATGCAATTTACATCTCAATAAGTCGTCACACGGTATATCAATCAATTCCATTTGAAAACATTCTGATACTATCTCCACCTCCACATCAAATGGTAGTGCTCACAATTTAAACTGATTTGGGTGCAGATGAAAGTAAAACGTGATGCAACTTAATTTCTCAAATCCTGAATTATAATCACAAATATTTCTAAATCCTGTGGTTTCCTTCTTTGAAATGATGGAAAATGTGCTTAATTTTTATTTTGAAGTTGATGTCCCCACTACTGTAGCTTTTTTTCAAAAGCAACAATATGGTTATACATTTTATTTACAAGCTGATTTTTACTTTGCAGTTAAAACTAAGTTATTCAAATGAGTTACAATATCCACAATAATTGCCAAAGTTGTAAGCCAATCAGGATCTCAAAAATCTGACCTATCAACACATTTGCTTTTGAGAAATATCAACCCCTCTTTGTGTAAGGTAAGCACTATTTTTAGCATTGATCCTAAGGTAAGCCAGCGTATTTTACAGAAATAAGCACGGCTCATATTCTGCTTCAGTATCTAGAAAAATTGTTCAAACTGACAATGATTTAATCCATGACTTCATAATAATATCCATGACATTCTTAAATTTCAAAGACTTGGTGCACGATGTCTCTGAATGTATAATGCAATAAATTTTAACAAGTTTAGATGTAAATTAAACGCTTTCCATGTTCATGCTGCAGTTCAACAAAGCCTTTTTTGTCCTTCCATTGCTGGGTCATCATCAGCTGTGATGCCAGTTACCTTGATAAATCAAACTTCATTTCTGATATCATTTTCAACAAAACTTCAAAGATGTCTGGCTTGGTTACAGTTTTCTTCATTTGAATTAACTGAAGATCTGAAAAGTTGAAGTCACTCTTCATACAAAGACAGCAAGTTGTGTAGTGTCACTTGTCTTTACTCTCACCAAATGCAATTGAAAAATATTTTAATTCATTGCATGTGTTGATTAATTGATTTTTAACATCTGCTGACAATTCTTAAACCTGCCATGTGACTGTCCTTAGAGACAAACTGAGTTTCAAATAAAGACTTTCTTTCTAGATCAACAATACCTAATACTGCCAGTAGGCATTCTTTTAAAACATTCACCATCTGTAAAATGACGTTTATTTTTCAAAACTAGACTTCAAACTCTCAACTTAATCTTTCCTTGTTTGTCCAGTCAGTCAGTTAAGTGCCATACGTGATACATGCTTGGGCGATGATGTCTCGAAAGAGTCATGACTGACTTGGCAGAAGATTATCCCGCAGTAGGTTGCCATTGCTTTCTGCGGTAGACTGGTTGCCGACCAAGGCTATAGAACCCAATCTGTACTGTTATTTAACCCATAACTGGAAGGAAGAGACGAATTAATACCTTTCCCAAGGGTACTTGCGCATAAGTGAATGCAATGAATTCAACTGGAATTCGAACTCGGCTCTCCGATTTCTTGTTCCGAGCCAATATCCACTGGACCACCACGCACATAAATTTCCTAAAATTTTCATAATGGTGTGTCTCATAATGTCACCTAATATTTGCTACTTTATTCACAGTAATGTTTTCCAGACATATATGAGACAAACCAGGCTCCCACTGTGATTGATGAAGAAATAATCTAATGACGAAGTATCTTGGAAAATTCAAGATCTACCTTTCTTCATTTTGCATTCATCGTCATTGAATTTTTTTCCTACAAATAAAATTTAAATTAAAAATAGAACTATTATATTTTTGTATATAAAATATTATATTAAAGGGCCAAATTGTAAGAACTTAGAACCAAATTATACAAATACATAGAGGTTAATTTTATAAATGTTTAAACAAATTATTTTTTAAAAGAAATAATTCAATTCTTTTACTAATTTTACATCTATTATTTTAATGGTAGGTCTTTTATCATATTCAAAAATCTTGTCTCTTCTATTACAATTGTTATAATACCAGTTCATTATAGCTAGTAACTTGGCTATGACTCGTATATATTACTATTATTATTGTTATTATTTTTGTGTTGTGTGAGCAGAAATGATGTATAGAGCCCTGTATACACAATGTTTTTAATTGTGTTTTTGCTATCATAACATTTACATCCAGTTGGTGATGGACATTAAATAGGGTGAATCAGAAGAAGATTTGTGGAACAATGTAACATTGGGCCTTTTATTGCATTTGAAAGATTCATCTCTCATATTATAAGTTTAAATTTCAAATAAAGGTCAAATGAACAAAACTCTTTATACCAAAATTTGTGCACCGCAAATGGCCAGAAAATTACAATTTTCTATATTTACTCACAGGCAAGACTTGACTCAGTTTGTGCGAAGTCAAATTTTAAAATAAAAAAATGATGCAAGTCATGACATGACCTGAGTTAACTCATGAGCCAACTACTATAAAATTTATTTAAAATATTTTATAAATAGAAAAAAATAAATACTCACTCCAAAGCAACCATAAAACCAATAATTTTGAATTGAACATAAAATTGTTTTTTCTGGTGTCTCTGGTTTTATGTTATTCCTTTGCAGACTGAAGCAAAAAATAGCCTGACTAAACGTGTTTTTGATCAAGCTGCTGGTCAAGGGTGGAAGGTGGACCTGGACTTATGGACCAAATTTTTATATAAATTTTGGTGTCAGAGGGGACTGGTCCAACAAAGTCTACTTTCAACTTCTGGTCATAACCCTTCTGGTCATGACCCACCTTGATTTGTAAGTCTAATGAGTTGAGTCGACTCATCATTAGATATGCCCTAAAACATTTTCTAACTTACTGTAATGATATTTAATCAAAGATTTTATGACATGGCTAGTTTAGTGGACCTTTTCAAGAAGATAAAAGAGACTATCCTGGTTTATTTGAAGGGGTTTAGTCTATGCCACATATAGTATGCCATTCTAAAGGTATAACTGGGGAGTGATGGAACCACCCAAAAAAGTGTACCATTTGTATGCTCTGGCCTTCTTCTTCAGCTGCTAGGAATTTCAAACTGAACCCTTATTACAATCACTGGGGTATATGATCTTCATTCCTTACGTAGTAATGCCTCTTTTGGCAGTTATCTCCCTCTAACCCTATAAGTTACTTGTTCACCATTGCAGTAGCCTGGTACTGAACTCACAACTCAAGTCACAGGAATTAACCAACATCTATATCCACTGGGCCATGTGTCCTTAAGGACAAAAACAACTGAATTTTTGGGACTTATAAACCTAATGTTCAGTAAGCCTTTTTTTACCAGAGTTAATATTGCAATTTCTTTTTATATTAATGGTTTTCTCTAGTATTTTTACCAGAGCTCATATTGCAATTTTGACACTAATGATTTTCTCTGGCACTCTGTATTACTGGAGCATACAATGGCTGAAATGTCATACAAATGACAACAAAGATGAGGACAATAATCCAAATAATGTATATACTACTTCATCTCAGAAATATAGAGACAAACTCAAAGGATTGTTTAAAAGCTAAATATTTAATTAAAAAATATTTTCAGCATTAAATAACCAACAGATTTGAGATTCATTAAAACAGAACAATCACTCAATCAATCAATCAATAAATCAATCAGTCAATCAATCAATCAACTGTTTTCTACTAAGTCTGAGTTTGTACTACCCATTCTAGGGATTAAACTCACAATTTGCTACCAAATTCATAATCTAGCAGTTTGGTGTCTCAAGGTAGATATGACCTCCACAGAGCATCTCCACTCTGCCTTATCTGAAGTTGCTGCTGCACAGACCTTATCTCTGGGATTCTCAGTGTATTACTTTCCCTTGCCTCCCTACAGTCTATTGATACAGCATTTTTGGTTTTTCTAATCTTCTCCCCCCTCCACTTCAGAGGGTCAAGTCAATGCCATTTTGCAGCTGTTGTTTCTGTCTTCCCTAAATTCACAAACTAATGCTTTAATCAACTTGGCTGAAGAATGTGCATTGTGGTGGGATATCAGAGAATGAGAAATCAGAGAGCTTAGTACAAATTAGAATTGAATTCATTGCATTTGCTTACATGCAAATACCCTTGGGAAATGTATTAATCCATCCCTTCTCTCCAGCTACAGATCAAATAACAGGACAGTTTGGATTTTATAGCCTTGGTTGGCAATCAGTCCACCACAGAAAGTAATGGCAACCTTGTGTGGGAAAAACTTTTGAGACATGATTGCCCAATATCACATATGGCATTTAATTAACTGACTGAAAAAGCGAAAGAATACTTAACAACCAAAATGTTATGATAACAAGAAGAAGGCATTAGTTCAAATATAAATAATGATAACTCCTCATCCCAGAAATTCAGACAGAAAATACTAAAGCTCATTTGGAAATTTCAATGGCTTGTTGGCATAAACAGGAAGTTCAACTTCAAATCTCAGCAAGCAACTAAGATTCAAATAAAGGAGTAGATTGTTTTGCAAGTGTAGGCTATTCTTCCCCTACTGTCCATGTATTTTTTTTCTAGTACTGTTTGATATAAGGCTTTCCCAAAAGTTTGTAAACACTTGCAAAAAATTGAAATTTTACTCACAAAAACAACAAAAATTATTGCTCAAAATAAAGACCATAATTTTCCAAGACTTTCTGACATCGATCTGCAAGCTTTCGGATCTGGTCAAAGTACCATTCAGTCGACTTCGAATCAAAGAATTCTTGACACGCTTCCTTGACTTCATCAAACAAGTCCAATTGGCAGCCTTTCAGAAAGTGTTGCATTGAGCAGAAAAGGCCGTAATCTGATGGAACACAGTCAGGACTGTATGCTGGATGTGATAGAACCTCAATGCCATCCAGCTCTTCAAATTTGTCTATGGTCTTCCTGGCGGTGTGTGGCTTGGCATTTTCCTGCTGCCTCAAAGCGTGTTTTCAGTTGATCAGAGCCGGGTACTTTTGCTTCAACTTTTCGTAGACCCGCTGAAGTTGCTGACAGTAAAGTTTGGCACTGATGGCATGACCATTCGGAACCAACTTAAAATGCATGATTCCTTCAAAGTTCCACCAAACGCACAACATGACTTTCTTGCCGAATCGATCTTGTTTTGAAACCGACGGTGTCTCTTGCCCTTTCTGAACCCATCGCTTGTCTCGATTGTGCTGGACCAGATAGACCCATTTTGCAAGTGTTTACAAACCTAATAAAATACCACAATGTAGTAATAATAATATTACAATAATAATAACAAAGACGAGGAGATTAGTCTGTCTATAAATAATGTAAATAATGATAACTCCTTATCCAAGAAATTTAAACAGAAAATACAAAAGCTCATTTTTGTAATAGTCTGACAACTATGATTCAAATAATGTTTCTATCAACCTATTGAGAAAAGGATAAAAGCTGAATTGGATTCAAGAAGATAGAAGATGGCAATTGATGGTGCATTTAAATTTTTGGAGATGATCAGGGAAGCAAGTAAATGAAAGGAAGTTCCCCAGGTGGGAAGTGCAAGAAAAACAACTGTAGGAGTTCAGGTTACATTTAACCCTAACCACTAACCATTGGTATATAGTACCCAGTGCAAATGAAGCCATTTTAATTACAATTTTCAGTACTTGATTTTTTTACCTAAATAATATATTTTTCAGTTCCTATGAATGTTAACTCAACGTACAAATTTTGAAGTGCCTGCATGTAAAATATTTCAAATAAAGATTTATATTTAAACTTTTTTGATATTTTCAAAGTTGGGTATGATATAGTTAATAGTGGTGTAGTTTTAATTGATGGTTAGTGTTCCAGGGTTAACTATTTCAGTAGTAAAAGGGTGGCACCTGGATGACAATCTAGTAGCATGCTTAAATTCATATGATTGGAGCACCTGAGAAGAAAGCTTATTAGAGTAATTGCCATGAAAATATTTGTAGAAAAGAAAGGGAGAAGCCTCATTATGTTGGTGAGAAAGTGATTGAGGTTGAGGTGCTAAGTCAGGATCAATTACATGAGGAATTATCATTATTTACACTGTTTTTTTTGTTGTTTTTTTATAATCATATCACCCCAAGCAAGGCATTTTACTGCCACTGTTTTTTAAGGGGTTACATAGGGTTAAAGTTATGAGAAAAAGTGACAGATTATAGGGGGTGTCAGGAAGGGAGTAAGAGAAGAATGAGAATACTGATGAGAGTGGAGTGGATGGAGAAAGGAACATGAGAGAGAGGATGCAGATTAGTGAGATAGGAGATGACTATTGACTTTACATTTAAATTCTTAGAGATTGTAGCTGTCGGGAAAGCAAGTTAATGGAAGGGAATTCCACAGGCAGGAAGTGCAAAAAAAGAAGCTGCTGGAGTAGAATTTGCAATTAAAATTTATTGGTTTTACAGTAAAATGGTGGGACCTAGTTGCTAATCTTGGGACCTTGGATGGGACCTTGTTGCTCGAGTAAACTTATATATAGAGGGCACCAGTGAGCTAAATTCATCGGAGCAGAAGCCATGAAAGTATTTGTAGAGGAGACATAGGGAAGCCACATTGCGCTATTGAGAAAGTGACTGTATCTGAGCTGCCAAGTCAGGATCTATCACATTACAGATTTTCTGTCAGATTTTGTCAAGGACACCTAGGTGGATAACAGGAGTACCCAACCAGATATGGCAGCAGTATTCAATGCACGGTGAATGGTAGATTTATATATGTGCAGGATTGTTTCAGGCAGAAAAAAAAAACTTCCTGGCCCTACACAGAGAACTGTCTTTATGTCACTTATAATTATGTCAGTCAGTTAATTGACATGTGTAATATATGCTTGAGAGATCATGTCTCAAAAGAAACATGACTGACTGGGCAGACGATTTTCCAGCTGTAGGTTGCCATTACTTTCTGCAGTAGACTGGTTGCCAACCAAAGATATAGAACGCAATTTGTTCTGCTATTCAACCCATAGCTGGAGGTAGAAGAGATGGATTAATACCTTTCTCCAAAGGAACTTATGTGAAAATGAATGCAACAAATTCAACTGGAATTTGATTTATAATTATAAGGGGGAATGTTGAATTTGATTTTTAAATTTTAGTTTTAAATTTTTAATTTTAAAATTTTTGAGTTATGTTTTCTCTATCATATGTCTAGACACAATCTAGCCAATCTCATTCATCTTCTCTACACTTTTGCTTTTATCATTCTTGTTTTTAAGTATGCCACAGTGTCATATAAAAAGATCTGCTGTTTACATGCAAACTTAAGTTTTCTTTTTTGGTATGAATTAAAACAATAGTCTACATGTAAATAATGTAAAATAGGATTGCATCCATGTCACAAACAAATGATGGCAAGAAATTATTGATTATGTCAAGTATATCAAAAGAAAATCTATACTGTTGGCTAGACTTGTTTTTTCATCAAAATCAGGTCACTGTTTGCAGCCATAGTAATTATAAACATATTTGCAATGACGGCAAACATAATTCTGTCATTTAAATAGTTTGAAAAAAAAATGGCATAACGAATTAGTTAAAAACAATGGCCAATATTTAAAAAATTTAGTAAATGGTGTCTTATATGTTTGCAAATAAAAACTACCATTATATGAGCACACTGAAGGAAAAGATAAGAAAATTAATTTTTGTGAATTATTGGATTACTTTGCTGGAATATATCTGGTTTTGCATCAGAACATTCTAGAGAAGGATCTAATGAATTTTTAAGAAGATTTATGTACAATACAAAATGATATATCTGCAATCGATAGTGTGATAACTGATATAATTTGAATTGAACTTGAAAGTACATTTTATTTCAGTGCAAGCAGGCAAAACTAATAACAGTGCAATGCATTCTTATCTGTTATTGTCAGATATGTAACTGAATACAAAATAACAAAAAGATTTTATAGGATTTTATGATGTAAGCTATAATAATTGTGTGTTGAGGTTGACTCATGTAATAGAAAATGTTTCAAATTTCTTTCATCGTCATCAAACTCATGACTGGCCATGGTCAAAGGGTTAATCTGCAACTGAGTCCCAGACAAGTTCACTTTTCATATCTAGGTTGAAAGCCAGAGAGGCATTCATGCATAGCCAGTTTTGAGCAAATAGGCACACAAGAGCCAATTCCTCTACAAGTCAATCCATAGCTAACCACCCTCTTCACCACAAAATCTTGGTGTGGAAAGCGGTCTTGTTTTTAATCCTGCTTGGTACCTAACTACCTTCCTCACCAGAAAAGATTGGAGAAACAGGTCTTTTTTTTAATCCTGCTGATATCTAAGAATATTTCATGAAACTACTTTGGTCACTGATGACATACACATGTAGGTGGTAGTACAGAGTTATATGCTATGAATCGCACTTGCATTCATATCAGAAACAAATGATGACAAGAAAAGATTGATTATATACAAGTGCATCAAAAGAAAAACTATACTGTTGGCCAAGCCTGTTTTTTCATCAAAATCAGGTCACTGTTTGCAGTCATAGTAATTATAAGCATACTTGCAATGAAGACAAACCTAATTCTAAGTGTGTCATTTAAATAGTTTGAAAAAATAATATGGCATAACGAATTAGTTAAAAAAAAATGACAGGTCTTCATGCATAGTCTGTTTTGAGCAAATAGGCACACAGGAGCCAATTCATCTACAAGTCAATCCAGAGCTAACCACCCTCCTCACCACAAAATTCTGGTGTGGAAAGTAGTCTTGTTTTTAATCCTGCTTGGTACCTAATCACTCTCCTCACCATAAGAGACTAATAAAGGAACAGGTCTTGTTTTAAATCCTGCTTGGTGTCTAACCACTCTACTCACCAGAAAAGATTGGGGGAGAAACAGGTCTTGTTTTTAACTCTGCTGGGTGTCTAAGTATATTCCATGAAACTACTTTGGTCACTAATGACATAAGCATGTAGTAATTACTACAGAGTTATATGCGACAAGTAGCACTTGTAGTGTAATATGATATAAACAAATCCTTTAATGACATAAAATTGGTTAGTCAAGCATATACTCAAGCAACTATGATAGTGGGTAAACAAAATGGAGTACAACTAATTAAAGGAGTGAAGTTTAAATACAGTGATTTAATTTGCTATTGTGCACTTAAACTTAATTTTAATTAGAAGTACTGAAAAATACAATGGAGTTCAAATGTTTTGTTTGCATTTGCATAGCCTCAGCAAAGTAGAAATGTGTCTTTAGAGATTTTAATAAAAGAACCATTTCCATCATCAAGGCTGATGTTAACCTCCAGGACAGTAACACTGTGCCTCCTCAGGCTAACGTTTTCTGCTGACATCAAGTGGAATGATTATATCGAATCAACTGCTAAGTCTACTGGAAAGAAAAGTTTGTTCGCTGTGTTGTATTAGACAATTTTCTTGCATATTTACAAGTTTATCGTTCTTCCACATTTAGAATATTGCTGCCATATATACTCAGGTGCTCATGCTATATATTTACAGATATTCATAAAATTCAAAGAAGAATCTGCAATGCCATTGATCCTGACCTGACATCTCAGATTTAGTCACCTTCCCACTATCATAATGTAGCTTACCTGTGCCTTTTCTAAAAATATTTTCATGGCAATTGTTCTGATGACCTTTCCTTTATTAATTTACGCTCAGTACTACATTCAGTTATATGCATTGTGGTGCAGTTGATATCAACTCAAAATGAAAAATTGGATCGAATTCCAGTTGAATTCTTTGAATTCACATATGTGCAAATACCCTTAGGAAAGGTATTAATTTGTCTCTTTTTCCCTCTAGCTATGGGTTAAATAGCAGGACAGATTGTGTAAAATAACCTTAGTTGACAACCAGTCTACCACAGAAAGTAATGGTAACCTACTACAGGAAATTTTCTGCCCAGTCAGTAATGGTCTCTTTCGAGACATGATTGCCCAAGCGTGTATTGCATATGGCACTTAACTGACTGACGCAACAGAAGAAGTTTATTTTTTAATTTCTTTTCTAGATGAGATTTGACTAAATTTACAGTAAGATCTTATCATTTTACAGTTGAAATGGCTAGGTTCTATGCTAATAGTTTCTTTTCTTGCATTTCTCATTTGTGGAACTCTCTTCTGGCTTCTTGTTTTGCTTGAGGTTTCATTTTCAAAAATTTAAATGCAATGCTAATCGCTATCTTCTGTCTTCTTAATTTCTGCTCTTTTGAATGATTAAACAAAAGAAAAAGAAAAGGCATATATCTTGTTCTTTTCCTTTCTCTCTACCTTCGCAACTGTCTTCACACCTGTGTTCCCATCTTTCACTTACCCTTTCTCTGACACACCCTGTAAGTGATTCATTTTTCTTTTCACTCTCCTCCTGTCTAAACTTTTAACCTTATGTAGCCTTTTGTGCATCAGTGGTGGTACCACCTTACTTGGGGTAAAACAATTAATATATATATATATATATATATATATATATTAAGGCCATTATAGTCTGAAGAAAACATTTTTTTTCGATGAATTTTTACAATAATTTTTTTCTTTTCTAAAGTTCCAAAAATATTCTTTAAATTCTTCAAATCCTTGTTTTGGTTAGGTTAGGTTATCAAGTAAAGACTATATTTATTAATCAAAAATTGTAAAAGCTTAATACAAACTTTCACACACCAAAATTTTTAAATAATTAAAAACATTTTTGTGTGTAGAAAGGTTATTTTTTTTTTCAAATATGGTACTTCAAATGTGACATTAAAAGATCGTGTGTTTCACAGTTTCTTTCCCTTACAGAAAGAAAAATTTAGACAATTATGTCAATTCTGATCAACTATACTTAGCATGTCAACACATCTGGTTGTCATTAATCAATCAATGCATTAGGAAAACAAGACCTCCATGATTAAAAAATGCTTGTATACTACGTTTCAAACTATAAGAAAGTAATACTTATTTCAAATCAGATTAATTTGACTTTGGATTTGCTAATTTTCCAAAAAGAATGTGTGACAGATGTATATTTTATTTTAGCAAGATTTTAAGCAGATACTTAACTTTGTTTACAAACATGTGAATATGACAAAAGAAAATGTTTAATTTTTTAACTGAAAATGCTCAAAATTTAAGCTTAATCAATATAATTTCTGCTTGAAATATTTTAATTACTGAAAATAGTAAATTTAATCATTTAGCTTTCAATTAAAGCTAAAATGAAAGCATTTTCATTTGTAAGAATTCATTTTAAAACTTAGGTATCAAAAATGAGTGAAGGTACCTAGCGTAAATAGTTAAAATGGATACCTTACTGAACTGTGACACTCTCATAGGCAAGTGGTAAAGCACGCCGGATCAAATAGATACATTTCTTTATTTTTTAAATACACAGGTCGACAGACTTTAAAAAAAAAAAAAGAAAAAGAAAACGGAGCTCAAGATTTTAGAGCTGGTCTAACTTTGTTCTAATTCCAAATATTTACTGAAATTATGAACATTTCTCAAGTGATATATGTTAAATCTAGGTATCTCCTCTAAATCACGGAAAAAACAACCAAATATGAAGAAAAAAGGCCCCAAACTTAATAAAAATGAACTTTTTATCCATCAAAATGTTGATGTTATTATTAAGAGAAAAGAGCAAAGTATTTTTTAATTATTTTTTTAAATTTTTTAATCCTTTCTAACACGATCAAAACTTTGGTAAAAATCTTGTTTTGATTTTCATTAGCTGCTAACCAAATTGTTATAAGAATTTACAATGGCTAATGTAATCTTATGTAACTCATTTTTTTTTTTTTGTGAAAATCACATTCATTTAGAAATTCTTGCAAAAATCAAATAATTGTTGGATTTTAATGAAACTTCAAGACTTATTCACAAATGAATGAAATTATTTTTTAAATTATCATTTTTAAAAAATCTTGTTAAATATACTTTTGCATCTGTTACTCCCACTCCACATAAATTCTTGAAATTTCAAGAAATTAAATTTTGTAAGCAAAAATGTCATCTATGTTTTTTTTTTTACTTTTCTCTGAAAATCTGCTTCCAATAGTAAAATAAAAATTCAATAAAACTATGACATTATTTAATTAGAAAAGTTTTTAATTGCTTTTATAAATAATATATATTAAGGACATTATAGACTGAAGAAAAACATTTTTTTATAAATAATGAAATTTTAAAAGAATTGTTTTAATTATGATAATTTATAAAATTTCATTTTTTTTATTCTACAAAGGCTTGCGGGGTTAGGTTATTAAGTATACCAAAGAAAACTTACAGAAAATTGTTAGCACAGAAAGAGAAACGATGCTAATGTTTTTTGTTTTTTTGTTTTTTGTTTTGCCCTGTTTGATGTGGCCAATTAGAAAAATTGCTCAGTGAAAGAATGGATGTTTTGAGCTTTGAGAGAGAAAGCCTGATATTTGAGATTGGTGAGCAAAAGTGAATTTTCATTGTTGCGAAGGGAAGGTTGGTTTTCCGACCCAGTTTTCATTACTACATTGCCTGCCAGACTCTTCACACACTAGATCTGCAATTGAACTTAGCTTTGGCAGATGGATGTTTTTGTTGTTCTTTTTTTGTTTTGTTTTTTTCTTTATTTCTATTACACAGTCTTAACAGGTGCCTTAAACAACACTGTTGAAACTTTAGAAAAGATAACATTGATAAAACAGGGGAAAAGTGAATGTATATTGTAAACTGTACACAGAGGGCTAGCAATGGCATTTTTTAAACACTTTCCCAAGTGATAGGTGCTATGTAGACAGTTTCATGATTTCAGCACTTGTCTTAGACCCAACTCAAAGTATTTGTCCAGTTATAATCGTTTGAAGTTAATCAAACTCGCACATACATTTAATTATTTATCTTTAGATGATCAGATCTGGGTAGTTGCCTTTTTTGCCGCTTGTTGCAAGAAAAGCCATTGGAATCTTGTTGAAATTAACTTTATAGGTGACATACAAGTTTAATTTGACACATTTTAAAATTGTTATGGAGTGGAATTTTTTTATTTATCTCTAGTTATTGTATTTTTATATATATTTTTTTTTTTTTTGGCATTGGGAAATGAACAATAAAATTGGAGAGCAATCCCCAAGTGCACCAACATGCACACACATCGAATTAAGAAAAGTAACAATTGGATGTGTGTTGTGGTGCAATGGATATTGGCTCAAATGAGAAATCAGAAAGCCAAGTTTAGATTCCAGTTGAATTCGTTGCATTCACTTATGTGCAACTACTCTTGGGAAAGGTAATCCATCTCTTCCCTCCAGCTATGGGTCAAATAAAAGGGCAGATTGGGTTCTATAGCCTTAGTTGGTAACCTGTCTACCACAAAAAGTAATGGTAACCTTCTGCACAGTCAGTCATGTCTCGAAAGAAAGACGGTCACCCAAGTGTGTATCACATATGGCACTTCACAGACTGAATAACCTTTATTCACAGGTTATCAAGTTAGCACTTTACAAAGAGCTGCTGAAAAATTCATGGCCCTACAAAACAAAAGAAAATAGAAAAAAATAAATAAAATCAGAGGTTTCGTCATTAGTCAAATTTGGGAAAGTGAACTGGGCCGAGAAGTTTTCAACACCCCCTCATAAAATGGAGTTAACTTGATTGAGGACTTAATTTCCACTGCTAACTTCTATAATGTCAGATTTTTTTTTTAGCATACACAGAAATATACTTCACGTAAAACAAGCATAGCAAATAAAAAATACAAAAAAGCATTCCTGTACAAATTACCTAGTTGCGTTTTTGCTCCACAGTAAGTAATAAAGGAGGAAAGCAAACAATATAGTAATTTCCAGTTCATGGCGAATTTCTGAAAAATTGAAGAAAAAAAAACAGTGACTTGGTGCACAATAACAATAATAATAATAATAATAAACTTTAAACAAAATGATTGTAACACTTTCAATATTTTTCAACACTTACAGAAGAATAAGATTTAAGAAAGGTTTTCATGCTTAATTGAGGGATTGATTTTGTTTTTCTAACCAAAATTTCACTGCCTGGTGGAATTTGTCTTTAATTTTTCTCCATACGACGTCAGTGCCTTTCTTTCTTTCTTTCTTTCTTTCTTAAGCTGGCTAGCTGTATTCTAGTGAACTGGTCACACTGTCTATTTGACTCTCCCTTCCCTGGCCTAAAAGAATATTTTCTTCAATCACCAACAGAAACTATATGGAATCATGTCTTAAAATATTGTTAAATGTAAGCCATTTTTTCTTTCTTTTAACTTTTGCTTAAATTTAAAAGTTTTCATGCTTAATTGAAGGACTGATTTTGTTTTTCTAGCCAAAATTTCACCGCCTGGACTTTAACTAAGTTAAAACTTAGCAAGTCACCATCATTTTCTTTCTATTGGAGTAGATAGACTAAACTATCGCCCGGTTCACACTCCACCCACGTCTATTGAACAGGTGAAGAGGCTCATCCCTTGTTTCCTGTTTAGGATGCGGTTTCCGGCTTTCTCTTTTCCAATCTTTTTACTCTTACGTAGCCCCCTGCGCATCAGTGGCGTTATCGCCTTGCTTGGGGTGATATGATTAAAAAAAAAAACAAAGAAAAAAACAAAAATATTTGAATTTAAAAATTTTCAACAACAACATATATTCGGACTTCGTTGCTGACGATATCCCTAGCAGTGGAACAAGAAGTTTACCCCCATAGATTAAAAAGGATTAAGTTCAGAATTGCCTATAGACCTGCTGAGGAAGACCGGCCGAAACGGTGTGATAACAACAAAGATGAAGATAATTAAGTCTTAGTGTTAAAAAAAATGTAAATAACTCAGAAATGCAGACAAACCAAAAACGTTTGACAATATTTTGACAGTATGTCTGTCTTCAAGTTATATTTAAAAACTTCATGTAAAAATAAAAAATACAAATTATATCTTTGTAAAACGTTGTCAGTCTCGAGAAAAATGGCTGCACTGGTAAACAGCGCAATCAAACAAATAACGAAACCAGGGTGAATGCGACGTAACTGTATATGGTAATATGCTCATCTGGAAATTTTCGTTAGTTAATTAGAAAATAAATTCAAGAAAACAGTTTAGCATGAAAAATTATGGTACTCAGTCATTTTTTTATTCCCCTACTGAGGTAGGAGGTTAAGTAGTTTGCATATGTAACTGTCTCATGCATTTTAAGTAGGTAATTTTCGATACCTAACTTTGAAACTGAATTTTTTAAAATATAAAAAGTTTTCGTGAAACTTTTATTTTAGCTTTAATAATTGTAGATACCTCCAGGCAATTGCTGAAAAAACAGCAGCATGATGTTAAAACTTAATAATAATATTCATTAAATGTTTAAATTTTAAACATTTTGATGGTGAAAATTTGTTAATGACAACAAAATGATAAATTTCTTTTTAAACTTTAAAAGGAAAGATAAAATTTTGTTGTCATTATTTTTTTTTTAATTTTAATCCTTTCTAACACTTTCGAAATTTCAGTTAAAATTCCTTTTTTTTGTTTTCCCTCAGAGATTCACGCCATGCTTACGTAATGTGACTATTCGGAAAACGTACGCAAGTCGTTTTTTGGCGTTGAAAGACACATTTTTAAATTCTTGCAAAAATCAACTGTCTGATTTTAATGAAACTTTCAGGACTTATTCACCGATGAATTAAATTATTTGTGTAATTAATTCTTTTTAGAAAATCTTGATAAATATATATATATATATATATATATATATATATATGATAATGTGTTTTTTTTTACATCTGTTATCCCCTACCCCACTTCAATTAATTGCATAAAACGTTTAGAAATATATTATCTGAACTTAATTTATAAAGTTTCATAAATATTCTTAAAATACTTCAAAGATTTGTTAGGGTTAGTTTAAAAACTTAAACGAAGAATATATTTACTAATCGAAAATTAAACTTTTTAATACAAATCCTTGTACCTCCCTATTTTTAGAATAATTTTGATTTTTTTTTTTTTTTTTGTCTGTGTATTTGATTTATTTTTTTAGTATGGTAATTTCTATGTGTAAATTAAAAGGTCATGTGTTTCAGGTTTTCTTCTCCTTACCGGAAAAAAATTGTACAATTATGTCACTTGTGATCTCTATACAGTTTTATCTTATCTCGCGTCTACCAAATCTGTCAGCACATACAGTGAAAAGGTCAGAAAGTTGAACTTTGTGTTTACGAAATAGTTTTATTCTAAATTTCATGCTATAAATAAGTAATACTTGTGTAAATCAGATTAATTTAACATTAAATTTGCTAATTTTTAAAAAAATAATGTGTCACAGATATATATTTTGTTTTTGAAAGGTTTTTAAAACCAAGAATTAACTTTTGTTAACAAATATGTCGATCACTGAAAAATGTCCGTAAGATTTCTTTTAAATCTCAAAATTTTAGATTCCGATCAATATAATTTCTGTTTGAAATACAACAGAGTATTTTGCTTACTAGAAATAATAAATTTAATCATTTTGCTTTCAATTAAAACTAAAACTAAAAAAAAGTTTCAGGAAAACATTTTAAAAATGAAAAATTTAGATATCGAAAATGGGCGGAGGTACCTACTATTATATAGATATATAGTGACGGTAAACAATCTGTGGTAAGAAAAATTGTGAATCCTAGTAATATAATATAATCCTAGTATAACCCGGATATAAGATAAATTTTATCTGGTCCCAAATTAGAGCCTGTGGTAATGTATATAAAATAGACCAAACCCGGATATAAGAGAACCATTATCCGGTCTCTTATATCAAGGTTACAATGTATTAAAAATTATCCACAAAAATAGCTCAGTGTATAATATATAAATGGAAAGGAAGTTAGGGGATCAAAGAGAGGAGAGAGTTAATCAATTATAAACAGTAAGTGTATAAAGGGGGAAATATCAGAATTAGTTATACTTTCGGCATTAGAAGAATTAGAGGGGAATGAATATATGGAAATGTAGTAGCTAATTGAGTTAAACCTATATTATGGAAATTTGAATTTGTTTTTATGCCGTCATTTAAACACTAATTCATTCTTCTGATTCAATAGTTGGCTTCGATTATTGTATTTAATTATTTCATTTTATTTTCTTTTAAACATAAGTTGCACCTATTTCTAAGACTATTAGGAGTAAGCGCGGAACCTATAATCTTCCAAATTATCTTTGGGCTTAGGCTTTCTCCTTCAATAACCAAAATTTTCTCCCGTATCTATAATCCACCTAACTCTTTTCATTTACCCATTACTTCTATTTATCTATGCTTTAATGTTATTCCAAAAATCCCTTATATATATATACTCTTTTAATTCTTCATATAAGCCCAAATAAATGGCACAGGGTTAATATTCGGGTTTTATTTTTATATAACTTCTTCATTTTAAGACAAAAACTTTCCACCCTCCTCTGACCCTTGTCTCGTGCCTTTCGTCTGATGAAATTATACTTCCGACACGAACTCAGTCCAAGCCGGGGTTGACAAGACAGACGACTGACATCTTCATCGGCAGAAATAGATTATTCCCCAGATGAGGTAATTTTAAATTTTTTGTTTATTATATATATTTGAGAGCACCATATGAATGGGTCTAAGGTCCAAATAAAAGTCCCTTGAATTTCTCTAATTTTGCTCTAGACGGTGGTTTGGTCCGCGTTCATATCAACAGTCGGATAATAGATAATGTCTATACTACTATTGTGTAAGGCATCTCTAATAATACACCTCTGTCGATGTACAAGATCTCTCGAAATTGCTATTGTATCTTGGCTGTCTGTCTGCATTTGCTTCTTAGATAGGCTAAAGAGGAATGGCTCAACGACAATTGTGCAGAAGTAGAGAGACTGAGCAGAACTAATAAAGCAGACATACATAAAGAAATAAGAGAACTGACAGGATGTATAAAATCCAAGTATGGAACGATCATATTGGAGAAAGAAGAAATACTCCAGCGATGAGAAGAATATATGAAAGATCTTTTCAACAACAAGAGAGAGCAACCGATAATACACAAAGATGAGGACGAACCGGAAATATTTAAATCCGAAGTGGAAGCTGCAATGGCCAAACTGAACAGAAACAAAGCAGCTTGACCAGACGGCATTGTAATAGAGCTGCTGATAACACCGAATTCTTCCAGGGGCTGAGAAAATTACAGAAATAATAAATGAAATCTATAATAGTGGTGTCATACCAGACAACCTAAGCAAGTCGATTTTCCTAGCACTGCCTAAGAAGCTAGGTGCAAATGAGTGAGAACTCCACCGAACAATCAGTTTAATGTGCCACATTACAAAACTGATCGTCAGAATCCTGATAAATAGAGTGAGAAGTAGAATCATAGCAGAGATAGAACAAGAACAGTGCGGGTTCGTCAAAGACACTGGAACAAGGAACGCCATATTTATGATTAAGATGCTCCCTGAAAGGACAATACAAATGAAGAAGAACGTGTAGCGATGTTTTGTCGATTATGCAAAGGCATTCGACAAAATATGCCACAAAGAATTGATGGAGATGCTCAGCAACCTCGACATATTTGGGAAAGCCATAGAGTAATCAAGAATCTCTACTGGCAGCATGCATCCTGCATACGGACAGGTAACGAATACAGCAGATATACAAAGATAGGTGATCCCCCACATCACACTACTGTCTGTTACTGCTTACTTAAGGTAACTTAAACTTTCCAGAACTGTATAGAAGAAACAAAATGAAGATAATTTTTGAAATTTTCTTAACTTTTTTCTGTCAGCCAGCCTGCAACTTGGTGAGTTTAGCCAGTGTGATCTTATTTTTTGAATTATTTATTTATTTATTTTTATTTGTATTTTATTTTATTTTTTTTCGGTTCTTATCTTTTCTGCCTAATTTTTGTGTAAATTGTTCTTAATTATCAAAGTTAGGTTTGGTAAATTAGGGTTTTGGTTATATGAAGGAATTCTAAGACCGGCCATGTTTGATTTTTTTTTAATTTTATTGTTCTCTCTCTCTCCCTTGCTAACTGGACACATGGCTTTGAGGTGATCCCCCCCCCATCACACTACTGTCTGTTACTGCTTACTTAAGGTAACTTAAACTTTCCAGAACTGAATAGAAGAAACAAAATGAAGATAATTTTTGAAATTTTCTTAACTATTTTCTGTCAACCAGCCTGCAACTTGGTGAGTTTAGCCAGTGTGATCTTATTTTTTAAATTATTTATTTATTTATTTTTATTTTTTTTTTTCGGTTCTTATCTTTTCTGCCTAATTTTTGTGTAAATTGTTCTTAATTATCAAATTTAGGTTTGACTTTTACTAAGTTAAAACTTAGTTAACTTCAGTCACACATTTATTCTTTTTTTTTTAATTGGAGTAGATAGTACCTTCTATCGCCCGGTCTCACACTCCACCCCCTTCTTTTGGACAGGAGTAGAGGTGATCGCCTTGTTTCTTGTTTAGGAAGGGGTTCTCCGTTCATCTCTCTCTTTTTCGGTCTTTATGTCGGTTCGGCTGGAAGCTTTTTGCAGTTGGTGAGTATGGTGGCATTGTCTCTTCATTCTGAGGGTACCGGGTTGGCAGTTTCCTGGTTGCTGCTTCCGACTGGTAGTTAGGAACCCGAACTCTTGCGTAGCGTCTCGAGAGGTTGCTCTGATCAACAGTTGAATAATATCGGGGTTCCTGTAGTGCCATTTCGCGCATGGACGGGCGTCCCTGCATGAATTTCCGATGGGCAACCCCGAGGCCACATTATGCTGCAGGCGGCGCCATTCACCATCCTTCACCTGCTGAAATTAACGACCATCTGACCCTACTCTAGACCTCTCTCTATCCACAACTATAACCAGCATGAAATTAAATAAACAAAATAGCAAGCCTAAACCAGCTAGTCGTAAATCGCCCAAACCTATCTGCGTTACCTTCACAAATATACGAGGTATTCGCAGTAACTTTAATAGTGTAGAGTCTTTCCTTCTAACTAACTCACCCGATATCTTAGCTATATGTGAGACTAACCTTGACCCTTCTATCCCCTCTTCAGAGCTGTTCGTTCCTGGTTACCTTCCTCTCTTCAGGAAGGACTCCAATGTCCATATGCATGGGCTTGGTGTATATGTCAGCGAACAACTCCCGCTAGCCAGGGTCACATCTCTTGAATCCCTTGATCATTCCTTCATGTGCTTCCGTCTCTCACTTCTAAGCTCGGTTAGCTATCTCTTCTTCCTCTACCGCTCCCCCTCCTCCTCTGACTGTACGTTACTTGATTGCATCTCTACTAACATTGACAGGGCCATTTCTTCTCACCCATCTGCCCATATATTTGTGTTTGGCGATTTTAACGCCCACCACACCAAGTGGCTTGAAAACTCAGCCACCGACCTTGCTGGGATCCGCACCATGCACTTTTCAATAGCCCAAGCTCTAACGCAAGTGGTGGACTTCCCCACGCGTTTCTCTAAAAACCCTAACGGAAGGGACTCTTTACTCGACCTTTGTTTTACTTCCATCCCAGACTCCTGCACTACCAGGCAACTCTGCCCCCTCGGAAACTCTGACCACGCCGTAGTTTCCGTAAACATATCAATCCGCACTAACTCTACCCAAGAAAACCAGACCAGCAGAATATCATACTGCTACCAAAGAGCCGACTGGGACTCGTTCAGGGACTTCCTCTGCGACGTCCCCTGGAACAACGTCTTTGATCTTCCTGTCGAAGACTGTGCCTCTGAAGTCTCCTCTTGGGTTAAGGCTGGCATCGATGATTTTATCCCTGCCAGAAAATTCCAACTAAAACCAAATTCGTCCCCCTGGTTCTCACCCGCTTGCTCGGCCGCTATTGCCCACCGGAACCATTTCTTCCGGCTCTATCGAAGCTGCTCGTCGAACCAAAACAGGCGCCTTTTCACCTCAGCACGGAACAAGTGTAAAAAAGTACTGAACGAAGCCAAGAGGGCGTTTGCTACCAGAATTAGGCAACGCATAGCATCCTCTAAGTTTGGCTCCAAAGATTACTGGCGTCTCTGCAAAAGCGTGCTCAGCAGGAACAAGACTTCAATACCCCCACTAATCAATGAATTTGAAGTTCTCACCTCCCCAGCCAACAAGGCTGAATGCTTTGCCCGTAGATTCTCAACCAATTCGACACTGGACTCGTTAGGAATACCTACACCAGACTTCCCACCCAGAACTAAGGCTCAACTAAATAACGTCCACATTACACCCTCGTTGGTCGCCAAGATAATTGCGCAACTTGACCCACACAAAGCGAGCGGCGGTGACGGAATCCCAGTCATAGTACTGAAGAAATGTGCCCCAGAACCTCTCCTCTGTCCTCTCTAAACTCTATAACCTCTGCCTATCTGCTTCCTGCTTTCCTGCCTGTTGGAAGTCCTCCTGCGTAGTACCTATATTTAAGAATTCTGGCGAACCCTCAGACCCCGCCAGTTACCGTCCTATTAGTCTCCTTCCAATCTTTGGCAAAGTTTTCGAAGCCATTATCAACGCCGAGGTGATTCAGCATCTTATGGCCAACGGGCTTCTCTCTGACAAACAGTATAGGTTTCGCTTCACCAGGTCTACTGCTATATGCTAACGACCATTACCGAGTACATATACCAGGCACTTGACAAGAATGGTGACGCCCGAAAGCATTCGACAGGGTCTGGCATGCTGGCCTCTTGTGCAAACTGCGGAGCTATGGGATAACTGGAAATCTGTTTGACCTCATCCAGTCTTTCCTCTCTAACCGCACATTGAAGGTGGTATTAAATGGGCATGCCTCCCAAAACTACCAGACGAACGCGGGCGTCCCTCAAGGTTCTATCCTAGGTCCCACGCTTTTTCTGATCTACATTAATGATCTCCCCGACACCATTAGATCCCAAGTTGGCATGTATGCCGACGACACAACAATCTACTCCCACATCGATCAGAAACCAGGTCTGGACGACAAAGTGAACCTCGCTGCCGTACTTGAAAGGGACCTCCAATCCGTAGTGACCTGGGGTAGGGAATGGTTGGTAAATTTCAATGCCTCCAAAACAAAGCTGTTATCAACTAATCACCATAGACAATCGCATCTACCTCCCATTAGCATGGGACAGGCTAGCCTCCCAGAGAGTAAAATACTACACCTCCTTGGCCTTACACTCTCGGCGGACCTCAAATGGAATGACTATATTGAATCCATTGCCAAATCTGCTGCTATGAAAGTGGGCTCCCTGTGCAGGGCCCAGAAATTTTTCCCACCTGAATCTATTCTGCACATATACAAATCTACCATCCGCCCGTGTATAGAATATTGCTGCCATATCTGGTCGGGTGCCCCTGCTGCTCTCCTTGGGTTCCTTGACAAAATACAAAGGAGGATCTGTAACGTGGTTGATACTGACTTGGCAGACCGGCTGCAGCCGCTCTCACACCGGCGTGATGTGGCTTCCCTGTGCCTCTTCTACAAGTACTTTCATGGCTTCTGCTCCGATGAGCTTAGATCACTGGTGCCGCCTAAGCACGAATTTACACGAGATACTAGATTAGCAACTAGGTCCCACCCTTTTACAGTTAAACAAATAAGATGTAACCGTAAATTCTACTCCAACAGCTTCTTTTCTCGCGCTTCCCGCCTGTGGAACTCCCTTCCACAAGTCTGCTTTCCCGACAGTTACAATCCCCAGGTGTTTAAATGTAGGGTCAATAGACACCTCCTATCACACTAACTCCCAACTATTCTCACAACACTCTCATCTACCCAACCCTCATTCTCGGTATCCTTACCCGCCTATCACCCACCCTCTGTCATTTCCTATATTTAATCAGCCTTTCTCCACTCTACGTAGCCCCCTGCACAGTAGTGGCAGTGACATGCCTTGCTCGGGGTGAAACGCTTATAAAAAAAAAAAAGAAAGGGACGTAAGACAAGGATGTATCTTTCACCGAATCTATTCAACTTATACAGCAATACTATTCTGAGGTCCCTAGATGTTATGTCAGGATTTGCCATCGAAAGCCACAATTTCAACAACATAAGGTACGCAGATGATACAGTGCTGATAGCAAACACGGAAAAGAAACTACAAGACTTCCTACAGAAGGTAGCCGAAGAGAGTGACAAGAAAGGACTACAAATAAACTGCAAAAAACCGAATGCATGGTCATCAGCAAAAAGAGCAGCCCAAAAAGTCAAATACAAGTGGGAGATACTAAAATCAAGCAGATACAAAAATTAAATACCATTTAAATTTCTAACAAAATACGGAAGGTGCGACACAGAGATCCGAAGGCGAATTGGCATGGCGAAGGACGCTTTCCAGAATCTGAGTAGAGAAAGGAAAATTTCACTAGAAACAAAGAAGAGAGTACTGGATTGTTATGTGATGTCAGTTCTTCAATATGGCAATGAATGCTCGACAATATTATCGAAGATGAAGAAAAAAATGAAGCAACTGAAATGGGGTTCTACAAGAGGAGGCTGTGGATATCATGGATCGAGCATGTGAGCAATGATGAGGTTTCGGAAAGGATGAAAACGAAAAGGAAATAAACACTGAGCATCAGGAACAGACAGCTCAAGTTCATGGGACATGCAATGAGGAAGGAGGGCGTGAAGAACCTGATACTAACAGGCAAGATAGAAGGAAGAAGACACAGTTCAAAGCAGCGTGTAACGTACTTGATTGGCCTGAGCAGGTGGATGGCAGAAACGAGGGTTGCGTGCTAAGAGCCACCAGGGATAGGGAGAAGTCGGCGACCATGATCGCCTACATCCCGAAAGGACAAGGCACATAGAAGACGACCCTGGTTATCTCCGAATATTTTTACGAGGGTATAGACTTGAAGAGAGTCCATTCTATTCAATAGTTGAATGAGTTATAAACTTTCTTGTGTGGTCTTTATTAAAGCCGTGTACTAAGCCTCACATGTGGATAGTATGACTGCGTGTTGCTTCTTCAATTTTCAGGAAATGGATGAACCATCCTTGGTTAGACTGAAGCAATATCCGGATGTACTGTGCCTTCTTGAGTGAAACAGTCACGTGGTTTCCATTTACATCTGGTAGGCATACCTCGGCGTCTCCCCTTTTCAGCGTTATGCTACTAGCTTTAGTTCCATCAGCTGTAGCTCTATTTGGTTGTTTTCCGGTTGGAATGTCTCGTCGTATTTTTTTTAAATCATATCACCCCGAGCAAGGCGGTAACACCACTGATGTGCAGGGGGCTACGTAAGAGTGAAAAGATTGGAAAAGAGAAAGCCGGAAACCACATCCTAAACAGGAAACAAGGGATGAGCCTCTTCACCCGTTCAATAGACGTGGGTGGAGTGTGAACCGGGCGATAGTTTAGTCTATCTACTCCAATTGAAAAAAAAAAGAGGAAAAGAATGGAAAAGAGTAAAAGATTGGAAAAGAGAAAACCGGAAACCGCATCCTAAACAGGAAACAAGGGGTGAGCCTCTTCACCCGTTCAATAGACGTGGGTGGAGTGTGAACCGGGCGATAGTTTAGTTTACTCCAATTGAAAAAAAAAAGAGGAAAAGAATGGAAAAGAGTAAAAGATTGGAAAAGAGAAAGCCGGAAACTACATCCTAAACAGGAAACAAGGGATGAGCCTCTTCACCCGTTCAATAGACGTGGGTGGAGTGTGAACCGGGAATTTCTCCACATCCTTGATAATGTGTGAAGTAGCGCATGCGTCAACCATTAGTTCTTTGAGTATAGTAGTCGTTTACTTTGAAGGCAAATGTGCTTTCTCTTATGTCAGTCTTCATAGTGTCTCGTATAACGGTATGATTCCCTATTGTGGGTGCTGCTTTTGCAGTAGTGTCACCACTGTTTGCGTTTTTTGTAATTATTTAAGTATATTCTGGCCATGTGCCCCTTTCTGACATACGTAAAACAGAAGGTTTCTTGCCCGACGTGGTTTTCCTGCTTTGTAATTTTGGAGGATGAGGAAGTCCACATCATTAGGTCGTCGCAGCTTGAGTTGTTTTTTGTGTTTCACCGTGTTAGAAATTCAGAAAACGTTAGTTCTTTGCTGTTATGAGTCACATATATGAGAAAATGGTTGAAGCTTTTAAGGCTTACAGTGCCATTACAACATATTTGCAGGGTCTGATCAGGTGGATGGGTGGATGACGGAACGGGGGTTGCCAGGAGCAGCAGGAGCAAACATACTAAGAGCCACAAGGGATAGGGATAAGGAGACGTGGAGAGCCATGATCGCCTACGTCCTGAAGGGACAGGGCACATAGAAGAAGTGCCATTACAATAATTAGGACATCGTCCACTATTTGCCGGCATTTCTCTTTTCTCTGTTAAGATGATTTCTATCCTTATAATGTATTCGTTGACGCTTTCGTTACAGTTCATTTTAAGTGACGTTAACGCGATTTACAGCGAGATAACCATGGGTCTTCTTTTTCTGCATAGTGGTCGAGTAGTATTCTTTAGGTTTTCTGTCGTTGTCTGAGGCTTCTCTCATTATTAGCGACAGGCTTTTGTCGTCTACGAATTGTAAGAGTTCAGCATAGGCTTCTTCGTTGCTTTCTGTGTCTTCCTCTCTGGTGGGCTTTACGCATAATATGACGTCCTTTAAGATGATTCCCTACGAACTTCGTTTCCAATATTTTAGATATTTCTTCATCTCCACTAAATTGGAGTCTGTTCCAACGACTTCCGTTATTCCTCCTGGGTTCATAACCTGTTAACATACTGCTTGTGGAATAAGGGTTAGGAATTGACATAATCGAACAGAGGAAAATGTGTGTAAAGAAAAGGAGTAAAATATTTTATTAAACTTTTGCTACAGGAGAGCTAAGGGAAGGGAAAGATAATAGAGTTATCAGAATTAGTTAAGTTGGTTAACTTTCCTCAAAAGAGACATCTATGCTGAATAAAAAACAATCATGAAAATCATTTTTTCATTCTGGGTATCGAGTTTAGAAATAAAATCAAATGTGTCGCGTTCATAAAACAAAGAGTTTTGTTATGGGAAGTAATAAGCAATTTAGCCCATCAGAAATTTTTGCAGTGCAACATTCATATTCACTACAGACCAATCATAGTGCAGGAAAAATTTCAAACTTTTTGTATATTTTTGGAAGGCCAGAGTATTAAAAAAAGGCAAGTATTCTTTGTCCTGAAAGTAATATTTTAGATTCCGTTTCATTAATAAAACTTGATTACTTTCATTTCAGAAAATCTTTTAAAGCTTTTTTCTGCAATAAGGATTACTTCTTCATAAGCACTCTTGTTGCTTAAAGCATATCCGCAAGCCGATATAAAACTTTAACATTTGGAAAAAACAAACAAACAATAATTAAAAAGCGCATTTCTGACCGAATCTCTAAACGTTAACCGGCATTGAAAACACTGTTCGTTATGCAACAACATGAGTAAAATAAATTCCATCACAAATTCAAAGAAAAACATTGATTTTTTTAAAGGGTATTGTACTTATTTTCATTTGATATACGCTGCCCATGGGTTACACATACAAAAATAAACGAAAGATTTATTAATGACCAGAAGCATGATGCCCAACACAATAATTTAACTATCTCCATTAATTTTGGATATCTAAGTTTTAAAGTGAATTTTTAAAAATGAAAAAGCTTTCTTGAGGCTTTCATTTCAAGTTTAATTAAAAGCTAAATGATTAAATTTACTATCCCCTGTAAGTAAAATATTCTGGTGTATTTCAAACAAGTTATCTTAATTGGAATCTCCACTTTTGGGGCGTTTTCAGTAAAATCATTAAAAAGTGTCTATTTTTTTTTTTTTTTTTTACACACTGACGTATTTGTAAACAAATTTAATTCTTGGTTCTAAAAATCTTGTAAAAGTAAAATATACACCTGTGATATGTTATCTTAAGAAAATTATAAAATTTAAAGTTAAATTAGTCTGATTTGAAACAAATATTACTTGCTTATAGTAAGAAATGTGGTATACAAGCATTTCTTAATCACGGAGGTTTTCTATTTCCGGTGTGTTAATTGATGACTGACAGGCAGACGGGCTCATAAAGTAAGTATGGTTGACCAGAATTGACATAAATTGATTGAAACCTAAGTAAACGTTTTCTTTCTTGGATTTAACAACCTAGTAATTCTTAAAAAATAACAGGATCAACACTTGAAACCTTTTAATCAAAATGTCACTTATAAAACTTCAGACTTAACCAAAAAAAAAAAAAAAGAATATTTCTACACACAAAAGAAATTCAAAATTATTTAAAAAATCTTTCAGCGCGAGAATTTGTATTAAGCTTTTCGATTAGTAAATATAGTCTTCACTTAATAACCTAACCTCATTATGGTTTGAAAGAATTTTAAAAATTATTATAATTAAAAAAAGAAAAACTGAAAACAATTCTTGTAAAAATTCATTATTCATTGAAAAGATTTCTTCAGACTATAATGCCCTCAATATATATTACAAGCAGGATAGCCCGTCGTTGCTCGGGTGTAATGAAAGCTTTAAAACTAATCCATGGTCCTGGAACTCAGACTCTTTGGACGTTGGCACGAAAGACTAAAAAGCAATACTTGTTTCCAGTTAAAGCGAAACCGTAGACTGAAAGAAAAATGAATGGATGTAAGTCAAATTTTGATTTCCTGGTATCGATATCAAATAAGCTTTTTTGTCGTAAACTGAATTTTGAAGGCTAAATAAGTCCTCTGAGTAAATGGTATCATGGCTGAGACTAAGAACTACAATTATACCTACTTAGAGCCAAACTCGAAGCAAAAACTAAAATAAAAGGGCTGAAAAATACAGACATACAGGCAGATAAACAGACACACACACACAAACATCTTGCCTTATATATATATATTATCGATTTTCTGCACTATTGTAAGAACTGCCACCTTGAAACTTCTGAATATCGTTTCTTATGTCTTTGTCTATGAGTGTATCAAATTTGATTAAAATCGGACCACTCCTTCTATAACCCGATTTTTTCGATTATCGATTTTCGATATTTATCGGAGGTACCTCGACACAAAACCTAGCTAAGAACACTCGCAGACGCTTATAGTACAATTGTGTAAATTTTCAAGAAAATCGGTTCAGCCGTTTCGGAGTCTATAGGTAACGGACACACACACACACACACACACACACACACACACACACACACAAAGTTCCATTAAAATAAGTTTAAAATTTAGATTAGATTTATAAAAGCAATTAAATTAGCTTATCAAATAAAAAACGGTAAATGGCATTTTTTTATTTTATTTTTCGGAGTAGATTTTCAGGAAAGTTGTAACTGATGAAAAAAAAAAAAAAAAAGAAAAAGAAAAAAAGATTACTTATTTCCCGAAGAGTCCTTCGTTTAATTAATAAAACAAAAAAATTTCGAATCGGTATTTTTTCTTCATGCTATGTTTGTTTGGTTTTGTTAGTTTTTCAGTTTGTCAGTCAGTTAAAGTGCCATACGTGATACACGCTTGGGCGATCATGTCTCGAAAGAGACACGACTGACTAGGCAGAAGATTATCCCGCAGTAGGTTGCCATTGCTTTCTGCAGTAGACTGGTTGCCGACCAAGGCTATATGTTCTAAAATGCGCCATGAGTAAGCAGTGTTTGGGAACCTCTTTAATAGAATACATTTTTGATTTTTTCATTCTAGCAATTGAAATATGTCGTTTTTAGGTGTGGCAAATTTGTTGTGAGATATTCCTTTTGCTTGGGAAGTATATCTGTTTACAGTTTAAAGTAAACAAGCATATAACTATTAAATCTTTCTAGCTCTTTTTACGTTCATAAATGCGGTTTTGTTTTTGAAAAAAAAAACAATGTTGTTTCATTAATAAATTTTATACATCCGTCAAATCGAATTAAAGAAAATATTAAAATAGATATTAGTTAAATTTATTAATAACATTATACATCTTTTAATTATTTCTATAACATCCATACCTCTTATCATCATGAATTATAATTTGAATGATATATGTTCAGTTTCTTTAGATATATGCAATTTATTTTGTACCTTTTATTTTCCCCATATCAAATCATCATGACATTATATTACACATTTTAACAGTTTCCTATGAATAATATTTCTTAATGACAATGAAAGAACAGGAATAAAAGAGAAAAGACAATGATTGAGACTGCGTTTAAAGAAACCGGACGAGTTCCACAAACGAGTAATGCGAAAATAGAAAGTGTTAGCATAGAACTTATGGTTGTATATAGGTAGCCATTTCCCCTATAAATTTGATGAGATCTTAAAAATCATGTTCAATAATTAAATAAAAGTATTAACGAATTTGTAGAGAAAGAGTTTTAAATCATATCATATATTTTCTTTTGCTTGTTTGACGAAGGGTGATTTTTTCCACTTATTAATTATCCTAACAGATTTTAATTAAATGGTAACGATTTTATAAACTGCATCCAGCAGACAGACCTCTGATTGGGAGGTTGTGAAAAGAATGGAACCACCTCCGCTGCTGTACCCACCGTCACACTGGGTGGTAGCAACTGTTAGGGTTCCAGCTATGGAAGTATAAAAATAGACCTTCATAGTAAAAATTCCAGGAATACATATAAGAAAAAAATATTAATAGCAATAAATTTTTAAAGAAAAATATATTACCAGCAATAAATCTGACTCTCAACAAAAAACACTTTACAAAAATATGTCAAAGAAAGCTGAGTTAAAAATTTATTTCCTACAAAGAATATATATTATATTGATACAAATCTATTGTAAAAAATCTTGCCGTCATCAAATAACCCATTGAGGTTGATATGTTAAAACGAACCAATCTCTATATATCTATCTATCTATCTATCTATCTATCTCTCTCTCTCTATATATATATATATCTATATATATCTATATATATATATATATATATATATATATATATATATATATATATATATATCCTCGGTTCTGATTAAGTTCTTGCTGAACGAAACATTGGTATTAATAAAATTTTAACATCCGAATGGTTTTCACATATTCCATTTTATTATATAAGAAGGTAATTTTTTTTTTTTTTTAGATATCTCACATGGGTAAAAATATAAGAAAAAGAAGCAGAAATACAACAGGAGTTTTTAAGAAAATGTATAACTTTACCAGCTTTATAACCAAAGTTATTTTTACATTAAGATGGAGAGATGTGTGGCTAAGCTGTAATATGTTCTGCATTGTGTGTACATTTTATAGCGGATATGGAGTATTAAAAGTTTCTTTAAAATAGAAAGAAAAATGCTCACGCGTGGCAAGTGAGAGCTTTGAAAGAACGCACCTTTTCAAAAACACAAAATAAATTACATTATGGTCAAAACACGAGGGAAAAATAACAACAAATCAGAAACATAACATCCTTGAGAATGGCCAGTGAAGTGGTTAAAAGCACTTAGAAAAATAATAATTACGAAACATTTTTATATTCTTTATCACCAGCAAAAAGGAAACATGTAATTATTGTAATAATACTGAAAAAATTAAATAAAAATTTAATAAAATCTTTGCCGTTTGTTTTCAAAGAAACACACACACACACACACACATATATATATATTTACACTCTCACACTCTGGAAGAATGGTAGACGTTGAAAAAACAGTAGCTACTCTAGCATCTATGCATCGTTAATTCAGTAATGAATCTGTTAGCTATTGGCGTATGAATACATACATGGTATATCACACGCTAAAAGTTTGCCTCCTCCTACCGAGCGCCTAGAATCGCCGACTGACGCTAAATCGGTCGGGTTTCAATCCTGGGTAAAAAGCAATCGGATGTCTAACCGCACTGATGAGCTGTGATACAACGAAACAGATCTGTCTGTGGAGGACATATATATTTCGTTCTCCAGGCCTAATATTAATTTAAAGTGACCTTTGTCAATGAACGAAAAATAACTTCCGAGGAATTTTGTTGTTGCTGATTCTATTTTGACTCGAACTTTCGTCACTTATTGATAATCCGATTTAAGACAAGCTTTTAAAATAGAATCACATATTAAAGGATTAAACAGAGATTTAGTTTTACACAAATAATTCAATATTTGTCTATATTTCTGAGATGAGGTAGTATTTACACTAGTTACATTATTCGGACTATTGTCCTCTTTTTTGTTGTCATTTGTACAACGTTTCGGCCGTTATGCACTCCGGCCTTCTTCAAGTGCTAGGAATTACAATCACTGCGTAGAGCCTCTTTTTGGTAGTCATGAGTTATCTCCTAACCCTGTAAGTTACTTGTACACCACTGCTGTAGCCTGGTATTGAACTCACAACTCTTTGGGTCAAGTCACAACCAACGTCTATATCCATTGGCCATGTGTCCTTAAGAAAGAATTCAGTTATTACAGAGAATCTTCTACAAATCCTCTACATCCCTAACCGTTGCAAGCTACTAACCGAAAACTATCGATTTTTTTTTTACAGTAATATATCAAATGGAAAAATACAACAAAATTTCACCTTGGAACTTCCTTGTTTATTTCTCATCTTGTTGATAAAATATGCAGGCGTGTCCGAAAATTCCGACTTTGAAATCTTTTTCTCTATGCTTTGGTTTTTAGTTATTAGAGAAGAAGCTGTGTCCTAAGTAGTTTGAGATTAATGCAAGCTCATTTGCAAAATTAGTATTCATGATGTATACTGGTATAGTCACATGGCAGAAATTCTGGCATGTTGTTCAGGTGAAGCCAATGTTTTTTTTTGTTTGTTTTTTTTTTTTGTATTTTTTGTTTTTTTAACTGCGTAATCCAGTTTTATGATAAACAAGAACGATGCAAGTATGTCACTTTGGTAAAAGCCCTTCCCACTACGAAAAGCTCGCGTTTTTATCACTAACACAATGGTTCCCAAACTATTTTTGTTCTATGGGCTGCAATTTCAGAATTAAAATTTGTTCATGCCTCACCAAATTTTATCTGATAAGTACATTTAAGAATGAAAAATACAGAGAGAGGGTTAAATGGGAATTACCACAGATTCAAAGTCAGAACATTGTCACTGATAACTCTCTCCTCCAATTTGCTGACTAGTTACTATAGTCTTAATACTTGGTATAATGCAAAAATATCACAATGATAAAATCAGTGAATAATTATTTATAACTATAGTGGAACTCATGCATACAATTACAAGTAGTCCATAATATTTAAAATTTTGAAAACGTTTATTTTTGGTATATGAACTCTTGGAAATTGTTTCTTTGATTGTCTTTCAATTATTCCAATTCACCAACAATCCTCTTCCGCCACAACTATGAAGCACACAACACCATTTGAAAACCACTGAACTAGCATGAAATAATAAGGATTGGAAGTTACTGGATGCCATTAAAGGTCACACAAAATAAGAAAATAAAAATAGAAAACATTATGATGGTTACTTATATATAACATAAATAACACAGTGATGTAAAAATAAAAAATAAAATTAATCTATAGTTCAACTCCATATCCAGGACGCTAGAAATATGTACCGTAATTCTGTGTATAGATCGTTAGTGAGCATAAGATGCAGTTAAAAAACAGAGAAATGAAATGTAAAAAAAGCTTATTTGCTTTTGAAAAAGGCACCTAATTTAAGAGCAAAGAAAATGACCAAAAGCTGTGAAAAGGGAAAAATAAAACAAAAAAATATCAAAATAAATCAGGACATTTTATTTACCTTCGTAATTTCTAAGCATTACGAAAATGGACAATGACTCTTTTAAGACCACTAAATCGCCAATGCGCAATGAGAAAAAAAATAAAAATAAAATTGAATAAATTAGTTTCTTTGTTTTGGTTTGAATTATGAAAGATTTATTTCACTTTGTTGCAATACGCCATTATATAGATATTATCTCTCTGGTAAACTAATAAATTCAATTTGACACGATTTTGTCCGCTTTCACTGCTGAAAAAAAATGGGATTAAGTTTTAAAATAAAGTATAAAATGCAAACTTTCGGACACAATTTGAGATGAAAAAAATGGGTCTTATACACATAGAATTTACAGTATTTTTGATAACTTGTTAGATAAAAAAAGATGAAGCACTTTGGATTTCAGATGATTAAAAATGTATGTAAAATATTTAAAGTTGTTTCCTGATTTTTTTTTTTTACAGTTAAAGGGTAAAACCAGAAATAAAAAAAAAAGTGTTTACATTTATTCTCAACATTTAAACATTTATAGCCAGAGGCTATAAATGTTTAAAGATACTATTCCATGTATCTGAACTCACCAGGGGATTGGTAATATGCTCTTCCTTCACTCGGCAATTTTTTTCATTTTCATATCTACGCAATGGCATGTATTTTTTTTTTTTTAAATATAGCAAGGCCTACTAACACAACTTTATGTAACATTTACCATCAGTACTTTTATAGTAGTAGTAGTAGTAAGCCTCCTTCAGTCAGGGTTGACCATGGGTAGCATGCTAGTTGTCTGCTTGACTGGAGCATCGGCGTCTGTGACTGTAGAAACCGATGTGAGAGTGACAGTCTTTGTTGCAGAGGCTGCATTTATGTTTTGTTTCTAGTCTGCTGGAGCTGTCATTTTGCTTTCTGTGAACCCTCCTCTCCATGGCGACTTGTGTTAGTTTCTCCTCTCTTGATTTGAGTTGTTGGGTCAGGGTTCCTCTCCATTTGAACCGGTTGACTGCTACGCTCTCCCATGACTCCATGTTGATGCCCACAACTTTCATATCGCGTTTTATGATGACACGATACCGCAGTTGTGGCCGCTTAGTGGGTCTTCTTTCAGAGGACGGCTTTTCATACAAGAGGTCTTTTGGAATGTGGTGGACATGGCCTAGCCAGCGGAGTATGCGCTGTTTAAGAAATGTGACCATGGTAAGCAGACCGGCTCAAGACAAGACCTCAGTGTTGGGCACCTTGTCTTGCCATGATATTCCCAATATACGTCGGATACTTCTCATGTGGAAGGTGATCAAACACCTCTCTTGTGAAGCGCTCAAGGGTTGTGGCTGCCTTCCCAATTCTCTTGTCGAGCTCTATGTCCAGGGAGAGGTTGACAGTGATGATAGAGCCAAGGTAGGTAAACTGATGGACCACATCCAGCTCATAGTCATTGATGGTAATGACCGGTGGTGCTGCGGTACCTTGACCCAGGACGCTTATTTTTTTTTTTTTCAAGCTAATGGTCAGTCCAAAGTCTCTGCATGCCTGAGAGAAATGATCTATCAGTGTTTGAAGTTCACGCTGAGTGGGGGATGCTAGTGCCATATCATCAGCAAACAACATGTCTCTGATAAGGACTTTTCGTACCTTAGTCTTGCCTCTGAGACGGACGAAATTGAAAATCCTGCCATCTGATCTCGTAAGCAGGTAAATCCTTTCCCATTATGTGTCGAGTTCGCGCTTCGGAAATAGCGCGAAAAAGATTCCGAAGAGAGTGGGGGCGAGGACACAACCTTGTTTGACCCCGCTGCAGATGTTGGGCTCCGAGATGTTGCCCTTGAACTGCACAGTACCCCGCATATTGCTATGGAAGGAATTAATCAAGCTCTGAAGCTTTAGTGGGCAGCCAATCTTGGACAGGATTCTGAAAAGGCCTTCCCTACTAACGAGGTCGAACGCCTTGGTCAGATCGATGAAAGCGACGTACAGGGGCATCTGCTGTGCACTTCTCCTGGAGTTGACGGAGAGAAAAGATCATGTCTACTGTTGATCGTTCTGATCGAAAGCCGCACTGCGACTCTGGGTAAACATGTTCAGCTAGTTTCTGCAGACGAAACAAGATCACCCGAGCAAAGACTTTGCCCACGACGCAGAGTAGAGAGATGCCTCTGTAACTGTTGCAGTCGCTTCGCTCGCCTTTGTTCTTGTAGAGATTGATGATCGTAGCGTCCCTCATATCCTGTAGTACAGCTCTTTCTTTCCAGCACTGGCAGAGGACTTCGTGCATAGGAAGCAGTTGGACAGTCTTGCAGTGCTTGATAAGATCAGGAGGAATTCCATCACTGCCTTGAGCTTTCGCTGTGGTCAAGCTGTCGATGGCCTCGCCGAGTTCCTCTATCGTCAGCTCAGTTTTGAGCTCTTCCACTACAGGTAGGCACTCAATGGCATCAAGGGCTGCAGTCGTCACAACATTCTGTTGAGAATAGAGGTTGAAATAGTTCCCTACCCATCTCTCCATCTGTTGTTTTTTGTCTCTGATGACTACCCCAGTGGTAGATTTGAGAGGAGGTGCCTTGTTCTGCACTGATCCCATTGCTGTCTTGATGCCATCATACATTCCTCTGATATTCCCTGTGATTGCCGCTGTCTGGATTTTTTCACTGAGCTCTGTCCAGTACTCGTTGGTGAAGCGTCTGGCAGTCTGCTGAGCTTTGCTCCTGGCAGCCCAAATGATCTGTAGGTTTCTCTCATTGGGTGACCGCTTGTGCTTCACTAGAGTGGCACGCTTGGCTTTAATGACGGGAGTCATCTCGGTGTATTTTGACTCAGGCCAGTCATGTGACAGTGTTGAAATGTGTCACGAACCAAAATTATTTCCGTCTCTCTCCTACTGCCGTAGCGACACGCACAGTCCACACCTCAATCCTCTTTCATTCCAGCTCTTTACATAGAGCTTGGTAACTCGCCTATGCAAAACACCGCATATTGCATAGACAAGCCAGCTACCAATCACAGTTTCCGCGCCTGCCCACCTCCGTTCGCTTTGGGGGTGTCAAGTCAACCGACCGACTCATTACAGTGACTTCAAGGCTTTTCTACCAAAGGTGGCCAAGGCAGTGCGGTGATAGCGTCCCGTAAAGTAGCCCACTTCTGTGGCATTGTCCCCGATTTGTGAGGTTTTCAGTTCACTCTCAAATCTCACAGCAAACCGCTCCACAAGGTTTAGATGTCTAATTTTTTGACATCAATGCGAGAATTCCCTTGTTTCTTGCCATGATGTAACCTCTTCGGCTGAAGCTTGATCTTGCAGAACACTAGTGAGTGGTCTGTGTCACAGTCCGCGCTGTGATAAGAGCGAGTGTGAAGAACGTTCTTAATGGCCGTTCGTCTGACAAGGATTAAATCCAACTGGTGCCAGTGCCCTGAGCGTGGGTGTCGCCAAAAGGCCTTGTGCTGGGGCTTGGTTTTGAAGGAGGAGTTGGTTATTCACAGGTTGTGGTATGTGCATAGCTCGAGTAGTCTCTGGCCATTGTTGTTCATCTAGCCGAGACCAAACTGTTCAAAGCACGAGTGCCACGAGTCGCGATCAGCACCCACTCTGGCATTGAAGTCGCCCAGGAGAACAAGCTCTTCCTTGTTTGGGATGCTGTTGATGGTGGCTGCAAGTTTGTCGTAGAACCCGTTCTTAGAGTCCGGTGTGGCAGAGTGTCGGAGCATTGAGGCGGAGAGTGAGAAGTCGCTCAGAACCGTTACTACATGGTTCAATCATATTCAGGAGGCTGTTCCTAACTGCGAAGCCCATACCGTGTTGGCGAGGTTCGTTCGAGTTCTTTTCCTGCCAGAAGAACGTGTAGTCTTTCGTCTTCAATTATCCAGAGTCTGCCAGATGTGTTTCCTGCAGTGTAGCAATATCCACATGAACTCTCTTGAGCTCGTCATTGATAACTGCAGCTATCCTGGAGTCATTGATATCCTGGAGGTTTTCAGAGATGCCGGTCAGCATAGTTCGGGCATTCTAACAGCCCAGTTTTAGAGCTGGTTTCCTTTAAGATTTTATGTTGCTTGGTGCAAATGTTACGGTCCACTTATTGGATGTCTCCTAATCTCCATGCACCCAATGAAGAAAGCAGACCGTGGCGAGACACCACCTTACTGGCTGGGGGCTGCCCAGCTTGAAGCGGGCGGTAGCTGTCCAGTGAGATTGAAGAATCTTCCCACCGACGAGAACGACCCCTAGCGCTGATGCCCTACGCCAGTCGAGCGGTAGCTTATAACCGGTAACTGTCGTTTCCCGTCATGTTTCCCGTCTTGTAAACGCCAAGGGCGAAGTGAGAGTATCCTCTCCAGGTTTAGCGTATTGGTGCAGTATGATTACAGCCTGGGCAATTTTATATGGAGGACAGGCTGTTGCCCATGTATTATGTCCCCGCTCTCCACGTCACTGATTAGATCAAAGTAACGATAGGGTCGTTACAATTTGGGACCAATGCCGTCGCAGGAGTTGCCAGAACTTGTTGAATAGAACAGCAAACTACCTTAGGGACTCCCACTCCTAATGTTACCTCGAGGTTTACTACTGAAGCCTTTTCCATGACTGGATATGGCCGCAAGGCAGCGGAGGTTTGAAATGAAGGTTTTTCTTCCCGTAGGTGAACTACCTTCCCAGGCTGACGAACTCTACCTACCCGAAGCAACTGGTTATGAAGCTCCAGTGACCCGCCTTTCACTCCTTCTCTCTGTAAAAGTAGTTCCGCGACGAGCACACCAGGGGCTGAACGTAATCAGTGGTTATTGCCATGGGAGCGTTTTATGGATAGTAGGAGTTTATCCTCACTATCACTATGACCATCTTGTATATTCAGTTATTTATTCATTAAGCTAACCGAGAATAGTCAACATTACCGAAAATTTAAAGTAAAAAACGTAATTTTTCTAAGAATATCGTAGAGATATTGTATCGTATTGTTTTTTCTTTCGTATTGAAAACCGTTAATTGGATATTATGAATTATATATATATTTATCTATTTAATATTCTCATCATTGTTTACTTACCATATCGGTTGACATTAACTATATAAATGCAATTCATATAGTTATTTGATACTTACTGATACATTATTTTATAATATTTAAATGCATTATAAGCTGAATCTCAATTCAACACAAATGACTGGTAACTTATTTACATTTTTATGATTTAACGTTTGTTTCTTATATAAAGAAACGCAATTTTTCGCTCTTAGAAAAGACGCATTCCTGTGTGTAACGCCTAATTTCTAATGTTGAATTTAGAAATTCAACATTAGAAATTAGGCGTTACACACAGGAATGTGTGTAACGCATTCCTGTGTGTAACGTAGTATTACTTTTTTTTATCATTTCACCCCAAGCAAGGCGATACCGCCACTGATGTGCAGTAGACTACATAAGAGAGTTAAAGTTTTAGACAGGGGGAGAGTGAAGACAAAAACGAATCAGCTACATGAAGTGAAAGAGAAAGAGCAAGAGAAGTATGTGAACACAGGAGTGAAGACAGTTACGAATGTAGAGAAAAGAAAAGAACAAGATACACGGGGTGATGGGGAAAGGGCTGGAGCTAAGTGGATAAGAGATGGGAATTGACGTTGCATTTAAATTCTTGGAGGTTGTAGCCGTCAGGAAAGCAAGTATATAGAAGAGAGTTCCACAGGCGGGAAGCGCGAGAAAAAAAGCTGCTGGAGTCGAATTGCCTTCTGCATTTGGTAGATCTAACTGTAAAAGTATTGGACCTTGTAGCCAGTCTGGTTGCCCGAGTAAATTCTTGAGGAAGGGGCACCAGTGGCCTAAGTTCGTCAGAGCAGAAGCCATGAAAATATCTATAGAAGAAACAGGGGAAAGCCACATCCCGCCAATGAGAAAGTGGCTGGAGTCGAGCTGCCAGGTCGGGACCAATCACATTACAGATTCTCCTTTGGAGGCTGACGAGAACACTGAGACGAACAGCAGGGGCGCCTGACCAGATATGACAACAGTATTCCATGCACGGTCGAATGGTTGATTTGTATATGTACAAAATGAATTCAGGCGGAAAAACTTCCTGGCCCGACACAGTAACCCAACCTTCCTAGCAGTGGATTTAGCTATTGATTCAATGCAATGATTAATGTGACAAAACGAAAGAAACGCAATCAGTATGAATGGCATGCAACTGAAACTTGACTAACATGATGGTGATCGCGCTCATCTTAAAAAAAATATCCGTTACTCACTTAGTTATAGTAATTAATCATTCATTTTAATAGAAATGTTTATGGAACTCTCTTCTTGTCATTTTGTTCATTCCATTGTGGTAAAGGCGTTTGTAGTTTGCATATGTAAATATCTTCAAGTGTTTTAAGGGATGAAAAGTTGGTAAATTCTGGATATTTTTAAGAATGTGTACTTTAGTATCTGTACTTCCGCTAAATCGCTGAAAAAAACAAAAAAAAACAAAAAAAAACAGCATAGTATGAAGAAAAAAAAACCCAAACTTAATAAAAACGAACTTTTTCCATCAAAGTTTATATGTTATTATTAAGAGAAAAGATCAAAGTATTTTTTAATTATTTTTTTTAATTTTTTAAAACTTTTTAACACGTTCGAAATCTTGTTTTGATTTTAGTTAGTGCGTAACCAATTTATTTTTTTAAGCTGACTACTGTCTGCAATGTGCGTTGTGGAGCATTGGATATCGGCTCGGAACGAGAAATCGGGGAGCCGAGTTCGAATTTCAGCCGAATTCATTGCATTCACTTACGCGCAAATACCCTTGGGAAAGGTATTAATCCGTCTATTCCTTCCAGTTATGGGTTAACAGTACAGATTGGGTTCTATAGCCTTGGTCGGCAAACAGTCTACCGCAGAAAGCAATGGCAACCTACTGCGGGATAATCTTCTGCCCAGTCAGTCATGACTCTTTCGAGACATCATCGCCCAAGCATGTATCACGTATGGCATTTAACTAACTGACTGTCTGCAAACTCGCTTTTATAGTTAAATGCAGGACTTTTGGGGGAAATGTGAATCATTTTTTTTTTTCGAATAGTAGCCAGTTTTCTGAAAACCTGTTCCGAACAGTAAAATAAAAAATGCAATAAAACTACTACGCCATTTTTTAAAAATTGCTTTTATAGATGTATTAAGGATATCTACAGTAAAAGTTTTCGATTAATAATGAATTTTTACAAGAATTGTTTTTATTTTTTAATTATAATAATTTATAAAGTTTTAAAAAATCTTTCTTAAATTTCTTCACTATCTGTCTGTATTAGATTATTGAGTTATCAAATGAAGACTATATTTACTAATTGAAAACAGAAAAGCTTAATAGAAATCATCATGAATTAAGATTTATTTATTTTTTTAACGTAAAATTTCCTTTTTTTTAAGTATGGGGTTTCATAAGTGACATATCATTAAATAACAACTTTACCATGCCATTACCATCATGATAAAAATTATTAATAATAGAGAATAATATGAAAAATAAGATATTAAAATATAGATTAATAAATACCATAAGAATTCATAAATCATTGAGTTACCTCTATGATGGTATTTAATTTCGTTATCTCAGTTATTAAATTTTAAAATTAATTTAAAAGAAAGTTTTATATTGTTTTCATTTTTATTTTATTCTATTTATTACTAAATAATTTCCAAAAAGTAGATAACATTCTATTATCATTTGAAATTTTGAGAGTTCAAATAATTAACACGTTTTCCTCTGTCTTCGAATCTATTTTCTTGCTCAGACCAGAGTAAAGGCTGTCCATATTTAGCGTGAGAGGAATGTACTATACCAGTGCCTTATTGCAAAATTAATCAAATTGTGTGCATGTACTTGTGTATACATTAAATAGCACAAATACATGAATGTCACTCACTCAAACACAGACATACTTTTTATTAATGTTCATCCAATACAAGGCCCAAAAGCCACTCAAGGTAGAGGGTTACTGTGTAGATTTATATTAGCATAGGAAAGAACAAGCATTAGGAGTATTGAGCTGAAGCAAACTTTAGAAATAACTGGAAATCGAATCCTAAACTAAGGAAAAACCTCTACTCTTCATATCACGTTAAAGAAAATGGGAGAAAAAAAATACTTATACATTACACCAGAAATCGACAGTTGCAATTTCTAGGGTATATGAGAAAAGTGGGCTTGGAAAACTAGAAACTCGCAAGATATACTGAAGGCAAGAAGAATAAAGGAAAACAATGCATAACCTACCTAACAAGCTTAGAATAGAAGGTATAACAAAAAGACAGAATTTACTAAGAGCTCCAAAGCAGAGGAAGCTGTGGAAAGCGATGATCGCCCATGTCCTTAAGTCACATTGTAGCAGTAGTAGCAATAATCAAAATAATATCTCAGTCAATGGACAGAAGTATTGGGGAGTATTATGGCCAGGTGTCTAGAATGTTGCTTTTTTTATTTTTAAGTTTGAAGGATGAGCCAACCAAGGTGATTTGTGAGTCATTTGGATGAATCTTAATCGGAGACCGTCTGAGTGGGTTCAGTTAACTGATTGAGCCGCGCCTGCTTTGCTTTCATGGAAACTTGTAAGCGCATATATTTGGTTATAAAGCATGGGCATAGTATAACCTTATCAGACTGGGTTCCATGATGGGCACATTGGACTTTGTATATTGTCTGTATTAGATTATTGGGTTATTAAATGAAGACTATATTTACTAATCGAAAATTGAAAAGCCTAATAGAAGCATTTTCTTCTTCCACAACAAGAAGAAACACCAAATAATGATGCAGTATATTGGAATTGAATTTGTAGATAAACTGTTGTGGAACTACGTCGCCAATTTGTTGTGGGGTTGTGGCGAAACTTTGCCGTAAAATTGTAGTGACCGGTTTGTGCCGGAAGTAAGATACGGAATAAGCTAGGTTGGTTCAAAACAGTGTATTAGTATAACAAGAAACAAGATATTCAAAAGAAGTGTTAATAATAAGTAACTAGAAGTAAGTCCGAAGGTATTATTACGCTGCTTATTGCCTGACTAGTAGTTGTTGTTAGCAGCCGTTAACTGCTCTAATTAACTGCTCTCGTTAACTGCCGTACTAGCTACTCTTTAACTGCTCTCCGGAAGACACGCAGGTGATTACATATAACAAGAGGAAGAGTCTATTCCTTGTAGGAGGGCACCATAACATAAACTGTCCTAAGTTCATGCTTCTGTTATTGTTGCTTTTATTCAAATACTTTATGCTCTCCGGCCTTCATTAAAATCATGAAGCACAATGGCCAAAACTTTGTGATAGCAACAAAGATGAAGAAAATAATATGAATGTAAACAAAACGAAGAAAAAGACTTGGAAGAAGACTAAAAAAACAGAAAAAGACAGAGAAAAAGACGAAGAAACAGAAGATATATCCTCCGGCCTTCACAAAAATGGAGGGTACAACAGCCTAAACTTTGTGATAACAACAACGAAGATGAGGACAACAATTCGAATATAAATAGTGTAAATAATGATAACTCCTCATCCTAGACATTCAGGCAGAAATGAGCTAAAATTTACTGATAATTATGGCATCTCTTTATATATGCTTTAGTATTTGCTGCGTCCATCTTTCACACATATACACGTGATATTAACGGTTAAATAATAAATTAGCATCATGGACGGGAACTGAGAGGGCATTGTGTTTTGAAGCATGAGACAGATAAAGGTGATTTCTGAGTCACATTTACATACTTGGGAAGAGACTCTCTGGGTGGGTGGAATTAACTAACCTGCAAATATTTCTGATTGGGCCACACCTGCAAGATTTTGGTCTGCTTTCATCAAAAAAACTTATTAACACATTTCATATATTTGGCTGTGAAGCATGTACCTGGTATACCTTTATCGAACTGGATGCCATGATGGACATATCGGACTTTTGTGTATTTGTACTTCAGCGTCATTTTATTGCTGTTTTGCTCTATTATTATTATTATTATTATTATTATTATAGTGATAATAAGTAATGATCCCATGTTCAAATTAAAAATAATTATTATATGAGAATTGAAATGCAATATTCTGTTTTAAATAAACAGCAGATGTCAATCAAACTACATTTATTTTTTATGAGATTAAGCAGATCAGTGGATGTGCGTTGTGGTGTAGTAGATATCGGCTCGGAACGACAAATCGGGAAGCCGAGTTCGAATTCTAATTGAATTCCCTGTATTCACTTCCGTACAAATACCCTTGAGAAGGTATTAATTCGTCTCTTCCCTCCAGTTATGGGTTAAATAACAGGACGGATTGGGTTCTATAGCTTTGGCTGGCAACCAGCCTATCGCAGAAAGTAATAGCAACCTACTGCGGGATATCACATATGGCACTCAACTGATTGACTGAAGCAAATCAGAATTTGCAATGTTATCAACCCTGACCTGACTTCGCAGCTTCAATCGCTTACCCATTACCATAACATCGCCTTCCTATGCTTTTGCTATAAATATTTTCATGGTAACTATTCTGATGAACTTTCCTCTTTGGTACATCGACTTTACAAATTTAAGTGCACTATTAGATTGGCATGTAGGTCTCACCATTTTACATTTGAAATGGTTAGATATAACTATAAGCTCTATGCTAACAGTTTCTTCTATCGCACTTCCTGCTTGTAGTACTCACTTCTGGTCTCTTGATTTCCAGTCTACTTTGATATTAAAAGATATAAATACAGTGTCAGTTGCTATTTTCTGTCTTCTTAATATCTGTTCTTTTATTGTTCTTCCTCTTTTATATTTTTCTCATATTCTTTCACACATGGTAACCTCTTGTATATGAGTGGCTTTATTGTCTTGCTTGGGGTATATATTATAGGTAAGTATATACGCTACTGTCGGAGTGTCGGCGACTAAACCGACTACCCCACTCCAGACCTATCAAACGGTGGAAGAACTCTCAACAACAACCAGCTAACTAGAGGCAGTGTTTCAATAAATCACGATGCAAAATGCAACGGGAAATCACTCCACTATCAATCCGAAGAAATATGATGGCAATTATCAAACGAAATATGAAAGCTAATGGTATGACAGGAGTTAAGTCTATGGGAATTAACTCCTCGCCCGATAAAGAGCAACAGGTGCCACCTGACCGTTGTCCAGCGACTGTTAACATAAATAGCGTAAAGAGTATAAAAATTCCTCAGAACTGATCTCTTGCCCGGTAAGGAGCATGAGTGACAGGTGTCATCTGAACATCATCCATCAAACAAAAAGTAATTCTTGGGACATGGAAAGCTAAACAACTGTGGCCAGTTGGAAAATATAACAACAGAAAATGAGTAGGTTAAAGGTCAACGTTTTAGGAGCATGCGAATCTAGGTGACCAAACAATGGAGATTTTGTCAGTGACAACCACAAGATTATATATGCAGGTGGAGAATTAAAATAAAAAAGTAGTTGGATTGATACTAGATCAAGACATGAAGAAATGTGTTCGGTATACTGTCAGCTATTTGAAAGAATTCTTGTCGTTAAACTAAAAGGAAAGCTTTTCAACATATCTATTATAGCAGTGTATGCACCGACAGCACAAAGCACGAAAGAAAAAAATTATACTCTATGCTAAACAATGCCAAGGCTCTGTGTAAATCACGAAAAATTACAATAAACATGGGAGACCTGATTGCTAAAGTAGACAAGGAGAGCGATGGTGAAACAGCTGGCAAATTCGGACTAGGAACCAGCAATGAACGGGTCCAATACTGCATATGCAACATCTGATTCCAACAGATTGAGGACATGGCCCAGTCGATAAAAGCATTTACTGGACCTAGTGACTTGACCCAAATAGTCTTCAGTTCAATACCTGGCTACAGCAGAAGTGAACAAGAAAAAACAAACAAAATACTTAGAAAGTTCAGTTAAAGGGAGATAACTGACACTAAGAGTCACGACTCATGGAACTAAAACAATATACTCCAGTGAACGAAATAAAGGGTTCAATTAAAAATTCTAGTCACCTGAAGAAGGTCAAAGTTCAATGGCCGAAACGTCGTGAATATGTCAACAAAGATGAAGACATCAACTCGAACAATGTAAATAGTGTAAATATTTCATTTTATTATCAAACGATCTCCAAAAAGTTGATTAAATATTATAAGTATTTGATTTTTTTAAGAGTTTTAAAAAATTATGTATTTTTCTTGTCTCCAAACATTTATAGCCAAACTTATACTTTTATAGCTTAGTATGAGTTGTACGGACTGAGTGGGAGGGTAACATTTTTCCATGTCTTATTTGAAAACCAGTTAAATTGTATGTGTATGTGTACACATTAAATAACCAAGCACAAACATACACATACAAGGTTAAACGCAAACACTGTGTTAGAAGGAATAAACTCTTTCTTAACAATATAGATTAACACAAAAAAATCACAGAATGTAATTTAATTACAGTAATTCCCTGAACAAATAGCTAAGCATCAGATATGTGTGTGTGTGTGTGTGTGTGTGTGTGTGTGTGGTTTTGGGGGTTTTGGGAGGGGTTTCTTAACTATGGGGGGGGGGGGGGTTCTAGATCCGGTCGAGTATTTTTTAGCAACCACTCATAGACTAAAAGACATTAAGGCGGGAAAATGTACAAATGCGCTGCAAATTTCACATACTACCTGAAGGCATCTACAACCGCTAGCACTGTATTTCAGTACACAACACTGAACACCATCACATGATCAACTGGAAATCAACAATTTTGTAAAAATTGTAATTTTTTAAAAAATGATTTCATAACCAGTAATGGATGGAGGTTAAATCTGGTGTCACTTGAAAGAGAAATCAATTTACGCTTATATAAAACTAGCATTATAGCCCGGCGTTGCTCGGGTGTAATGAAAGCTTTAAAACTAATTCATGGTCCTGGAGCTCAGACTCTTTCGACGTTGGCACGAAAGACTAAAAAGCAATAGTTGTTTCCAGTTAAAGCGAAACCGTAGACTAAAAGAAAAATGAATGGATGTAAGTCAAATTTGGTATCGATATCAAATAAGTTTTTTTCGTCGTAAACTGAATTTTGAAGGCTAAATAAGACCTCTGAGTAAATGCTATCATGGCTAAGACTAAGAACTACAATTATACCTATTAGAACCAAACCCGAAGCAAAAACTAAAATAAAAGGGCCGAAGAAAAATACAGACATACAGGCAGATAAACAGACACACACACAAACGTCTTGCCTTATATATATATATATATATATATATATATATCCGAGTGAGTATAGAATGAGGAGAGAAAAAAAGAAAAAAATTTTCCGTCCAAAACATTAATTTAAAATAGTGCTCGATATATGATGTATAGAGCAGTGAATAATATTCAGTGAATATTTATTATAAATTATGTTTTAGAACATGTACATAATTTCTTCTTAGGACATATATAGAAGAAATTATGTACATGTTCTAAAACATAATTTATAATAAATATATTATCGATTTTCTGCACTACTGTAAGAACTGCAACCTTGAAACTTCTGAATATCGTTTCTTATATCTTTGTCTATGAGTGTATCAAATTTGATTAAAATCGGATCACTCCTTCTATAACCCGATTTTTTCGATTATCGATTTTCGATATTTATCGGGGGTACCTCGACACAAAACCTAGCTAAGAACACTCGCAAACACTTATAGTACAACTGTGTAAATTTTCAAGAAAATCGGTTCAGCCGTATCGGAGTCTATAGGTAACGGACACACACACAGACACACACATAGAGACAAAGTTCCATTTATAAATAAGTTTAGATCACACCATACTCGATTTTCAATGGTTTTACGATATATCAATTTTAATTGAACTAACATCACATACTGAGATTTTTCAACAATTTGGTCTGAAATCCAGGGATTTAACTATTGAAATCATTTATGTAGGTACATTCACTCATTCGCTGAAAAAACAGCATATCATGATGTTAAAAGGCCTCAATCTTAATAAAAAAAAACAAAGTATTATCGTCAAAATGTTTTTATTATTCAAAGCAAAGATCAAAGTATTTTAATTATATTAAAAAAAATTGATCCTAATACGTTCGAAATTTTTGTTAATCTTTCTTTTTTTTTCTGTCAGCGAGTGACCAGATTTTTACCAAAGTTTATTACTATAGCAAACGTAATATTACGAAGCTCATTTTTTTTTTTTTGCAGGGAAAACTACATTAATTTGGAAATTCTTTTAAAAAATAAATCAAATAATTGGCTGATTTTAATTAAACTTTCAGGACTTATTCAGAAATGAATGAAGTTATTTTGGTAATTTTTTTGTTTTACATTTGTTACCCCCCCCCCCCCATTAAATTGATGAAATTTCTAAAAATTCAATACTACCCGCAAACTTTGTTTTATTAGTTAAATGCTATGCTCATTGGGGAATGTAAATTATTTATTTATATATTTTTTTCACAATGTAGCTCTGAATCTGAAAATATGCTCCGAATAATAAAATAAAAATGCATTAAAACTACGCCATTTTTTATTTAGATAAGCTTTTATAAATAATATATATTAAAGATATCATGTCCAGAAGAAAAATATTTTTTCGCTAAGTAATGAATTTTTACAAGAATTGTGTTCTATTTTTTGTCTTTGTTAATTATAATGATTTATAAAGTTTCAAACATCTTTAAAATTTCTTCCAGTCACCTGTGTGTATTCGGTTATTAAATGAACCCTATATTTACTAATCAAAAATTAAAAAGCTTAATACAAAGCATTTCGCACTAAGATTTTAAAAATAATTTTTAAATTTATTTTTTTACGTAAAATTTTCTTCTTTTTTAAGTATAGAATCTCATATGTTTCAAATCATTCAAAAGGTGATTTAATAAATAAGATAAACTTTACCATGTCATAAACATCATGATAACAATTATCATTAATAATAAAGAATAACATGAATAATAAAATTAATAAATACCCTGACATTTCATAAATTATTGAGTTACCACTGCCTTATTTAATTTTATTATCTCAGTTACTAAATTTTAAAATTAATTTAAAAAAAAGTTTTATATCATTTTCTTTCTGAAAGCATCTTCAGACATAAGACTAGAAAGGTAAAACTAACTAGAATTCAATTAGATAATTTTTTAAATATTATGTTGTTTTGTAGTTATGTAGTTAAAAACCAAAAACGAAATGTTCACTTAGGTTTCATAAATTTATATCAATTCTGGTCAACCATACTTAGCTTTTCCAGTACATTTCAAGCCATAATAAAGTAATATTTGTTTCAAATCAGATTAATGTAACTTTAAATTTGCTAATTTTTCTAAAATAACGTGTCAGTGATATATATTTTATTTTTGTAAGATTTTTAAAACAGAGAATTAACTTTTGTTTACGATCGCTCAAAAATGGCCGAAAAAGTGAAAAAAATTTATATTCCAATCAATATAATTTCTGTTTGAAATGCACCAGAATATTTTTGCTTACTGAAAATAGTAAATTTAATCAATTAACTTTCAATTAAAGCTAAATCGAAATCTTCAAGAAAGCTTTTTATTTATTAAAATTCCCATTAAAACGTAGGTATCAAAAATGAGTGGTGGTACCTACATTTATAGGCTAATAATAATCATCATCATTATTCTGAAGAGTTTTTTTTTCTCTCTCTCTCTCTCAGATTATACACCTACTATATACTGAAAGTGATGTAATTGATAAACGACTTGGAATAAGAAATCAGAGCGCCAAGTTAGAATTTCAGTTGAGTTCGTTATATCTACTTATGTACAAATACCGTTAGGAAAGGAATGAATCCATCTCTTCTTTCCCCTCTCCATCTATGAGTTGAATAGCAAAACAAACTGGATTCTATAGCCTTGGTTGGCAACCAATCTACCGGAGGAAAAATTGCAATCTACTGTGGAAAAATCTCTGCTTAATCATGAATCGAAAGAGACATGATCGCCTACACGTACATCACTTATGACACTTGAAACTGACTGAAATGCTGGATAATGCAATTGACCAAGATAATGTGCCACCATCATTAAGAATACAAAAAATAAAAATCAATTAACTAAATAAAACTGAGAATTTTACGCTTACCGGAAATGTTTCAAACTGTTCTTCGGTTCTATTGGCATAACATAAAACTGAGAACGCATTCAAGGGAGAAAATATCACATTCTAATAACAAAAGATTCAGCTTGAAAACTATTGCACAAAACATCCAGAGAAACCCAGTGGGAATTACTCTGACTAAGCCTGCATAATTTAACAGTTTGTGAAACTCAAGTAATACATTTATTGGTTTGTCCTGGTTAATGCATAATTAATCTCTTTTCCATAACAAATGGAGTCTGATTATGACTAAGATTTCCAGTTAAGCTTCTATACAGCGTAACGTCAAATAATTGATCATTTAAGTTTTCCTCAAGGTGTTTTTTGAATTCAGAGTTTGTTTTTTTTTCTTCTCTTATACCGGTTACCAACTAAGGCTATAGAACCAAATCTGTCCTGCTATTTACCCATAGCTTGGGGTAGAGAAGGAAAAACTGAATTCAAAAACTACCACGTCCAGAGGGGAAAAAAGTGGGTTGCGCAGGGCCAACAACCTAACCTGTAAAAAGACAAGTTACGGAAGTATAGACAACGAACAAGCCCAGAACAGAAGGCGATGACGAGGGGTTGTCGATGGACTAAGATTCACTGAGAGCGATGAGCTAACATGTCTTCCTCAGCCTTTCGTTTTTAATAATCCGTATTTGTAAAAATCCCATGATACCTTTTTGCAATTAAGAAACATTTTACTTTAAAGTTCAGTTGAACTTATTTATAAACTTAATAAAACAAAGTTTTATTGTCAAAATCTTTGTTATCATTAAAAGGAAAGACCAAAGGATATTTTAATGTAAAAAAATTTTTTTAATCCTTTTTAGAACCTTATACATTTTGTTGTTCTGTTGTCATCGCAGAATCATAAATTTGAATGGAAAACTTGATCGTCTTTTTGTGATGAAAAACAAATTGATTTGGAAATTCTTGCTAAAACAAGAGAATTATCAGATTTTATTAAAATTTTTCATAATATATTTCCAAATAATAACTTGAATTAATTTAGAAATGTTTATTTCTTAGCTAATCTTGGTAGTTTTATTTACATTTATTACCCCCCACACACACACACACTTATTTAATTTAATGACATTTCAAGAAATACCTTATTTTTTATCACTTAATGTTTATATTAGTTATAAGAACAAGTTCTGGAAGAATTTAAATCATAACATTTCTTTACTCAATCAGAATCCTCAGTTACCGAAAACCTGGTCTGAATCATAAAATAAAAATTGCAATAAAACTAAGTCAGTCAGTTAAGTTCCATACGTGATACACGTCTGAGCAATCATTTCCTGCAGTATGTTGTGAATACTCTCTACGGTAGACTGGTTGCCAATTCAAAATCGTCTCTCCGAGTTTGAATTCCTGTCGAATTCGTTGCATTCACTTACGTGCAAATACCTTTGGGAAAGGTATTAATCTGTCGCTTCTCCCTCCAGCTATGAGTTAAATAGCAGAATGGATTGGGTTCTATAGCCTTAGTTGGCATCTAGTCTATCGCAGAAAGTAATGCAATATACTGTGGGAAAATCTTCTGCCTAGTCAATCATGTCTCAAAAGAGACATGATCGCCCAAGTGTGTATCAATTATGACAACTGGCTTAACTATACTAAATTTATTACTTACTGATAATTTTCCAACATTTCCTCAACAAGTTTTTTTAGCTATAAGACTGAAGTACCTAAAATTCTATATAATATTAGAGTGCATAAAATAAATTTAGCTTACTTGGTAGTCAAGAAAATTATATAAAAAAGGCATTTAGTTGTATTCATTATGTAATTTTATATTGCAATTATCTCCTCCTTACATAATTCCACAAAATCAGACTGTCGATAAATTTGTCAACATATATATATATATATATATATATATATATATATATATATATATCCACCTCCGTGTTAAAAATGTATTTCTGTTATATTTTAAACTAAAAGTACTATTTGTTTGAATTCAGTTTACACTTAAATCAGCTTTTTTTTTCAAATAACGTTTCAGAAAAATCTTATTTTTCAAAAGATTCTTTTAATTAAAAAAAAGTATGTTGTATTGACAGATCTGTCAATATGGACAAATTTATAGATTTCACTGATAAGCTGTGCTTCATTGACAGAAGAAGCTCTTTAGCCTTAAACAATCTTTCTAGAGATGGTGTCTCGAAAAAACACTAGTCAGTGGCTACCCTTAAAACACATCTCATTAACGAGTGCAATGTCAACTAAAAATGTATCAAGTAACGGTGTCAATGCAACTGGAGAAAATAAAAAAGAGGTCTTATCCGGTAGATGCTTTATATTTGAACAAGATGAGTGTGACTGTGGTCATGATTGATGTTCAAGAAAATGACAAGAAGAGTCAGGAAATCCTTGCGATTGTGGTTTGGAGCCACTACAAAATAATGCCGGTTCAAAACAGCAAGGGTACTTCAAAAATTGACACTAATTAAATTGACTGGACCACCTGTAAAAAAATAAGGAAAACTTTTGATGGGAAAATGTAGCTTAACATTCAGTATACTTTCCTCGAAAAACATTGTACAAATTGTACTAGACAAAGCAAAGGCAAAACACTACTACTAAAAGTAATAATCATAAGACTAATACTGCTAACAATAATTAGATTGTTAATAAATAGAAAGAGCAATCAAAGGCCGTAAACCACCGCCAAGCAGTACCGACATCATCTCAGCGGTTAGCAAGAGATGATTATTAAAATGAACTTAACAACTTAGAAAGAAAATACAAAAAATTGACTCGACCGCTCACTTGAAATGAGATAGGCGAGGTAATTCAGCATTTAAAATGATCCAGGGGAGGTCATTCAGTATTTGGTATTTGAAGGCAAAAATTAAATTCTATTAATAAAACCAGAAAAATAACCCAAAAACTTTATCTCGAACTGGATCGAACCTAAAATCTAATCAGCTCGTGCCAGTCATGAGGCCAAATATCACTGAAAGTTTCATCCGGAATCAATCCAGCAGGTCTTGAGATATCTTGATCACGGACAAACAAGCAAACAGACAAACGCGACCGAATACAATACCTCCGCCAAATGGGAAGGTAATAATGCTACTAACAAGAACAACTACTACTACTACTGAGGCAGTAAAATGCCGAGTTGGTAAGCGGCATAGAATAGCAGTGGGCAGAAGAAGTCTTTTAGCTATGTATGTGCGTTGTGGTGCATTGGATATCGGCTCGGAACGAGAAATCGGGGAGCCGAGTTCGAATTCCAGCTGAATTCATTGCTTTCACTTACGCGCAAATACCCATGGAAAAGGTATTAATCCGTCTATTCCTTCCAGTTATGGGTTAAATAACAGGACAGATTGGGTTCTATAGCCTTGGTCGGCAACCAGTCTACCGCAGAAAGTAATGGCAACCTACTGCGGGATAATCTTCTGCCCAGTCAGTCATGTCTCTTTCGAGACATGATCGCCCAAGCGTGTATCACGTATGGCACTTAACTGACTGATTACACTCTTTCTAAAGATGATATATCGAAAAAATATTGGCCAGTGGCTATTCTGAAAACATATCTTATTAATCAGTGCAATGTCAAACAGTAATACATCAGATAATGGTGTCAATGCGACTGGAACAAATGGCGAAAATTAATCATCCAAAAAATTAAGTGAAGCAAAGAGCTTAATATTGTAATGAAATGTTATCTGGGGATCGATACTTAAAAAAAAAAAGAGGCTTTCGGAAAAGAGTATTAATATTATTTTAAAACTTTTCCATTTCTATGGAACCGGGATTAGAACAAAGAGTAGTAACATATGTATGCTTGTAAAATTAAAAATAATCCTTCACTATGCATATGAACAATGATTTAATAAAGTGTTTTACATTACCTGATCTAAACCAAAAAACCATCAAAGGCAAACAATTTACTTATGGAACAGAAACAAACAATACATTACTTTTCCTCAATATTATATTAAATCATATTGATAACCATCTAAATTAAATGCTTATCAAAATTACAAAATGTTCTCATAAACTTCTCGTAATAACAAAAATTTAAATTAAGAATAATTATCAGCTTCTATTTAAAAGCACACCAAATTTATAAACCTCAATATTTACATGATAGAGAAAAATATATTGAAAATACTTTCAAACTCTTCCAATATCGTAATACATTTAATGCTAAGAGAAAAGCTCATGAAATTTAAATAACATAAAAATAAACAGTCTTAATAAAATTTGACACACGATATTACCTATCTACTCAATAACGACTACAATCTAAACTTAATGTCAAATTTGTTACAACTATCAAAAAATAAGTGATTTAATTAATACAAACAAAATTACAATCTAAAACTTTAAGCACGAATTTACATGATAGAGGCTAATAAATGTTATTGAAATATATAAGTAAAACTTCTAGGGATTTAAATAAAAGAATATAAGATAACAATAGGATTTTTTACAAAACAACACAATGCATTAGTTATCCATCGTAATGAGTCGGATATTAATTTCAAGTTAATGAATGCAGTTTTAATTAATAAACAATGTAAGTTTTTTAAGGCTAAAGAATGTGTATTATTTTCTAAGTCTTCCACAATAAATTTATTCCCCAGTTCATACAGCATTTCACCTTTCTTAAAACTACTGTTATTACAATGTGGAGTATTTGAAAACATCAGCAATAAAAACAAAAGTGGTAATAAGCTGAATGAAGTTGACATGACTCTGCATCTATACCAGTGCTTCTCAACTGAGTCCATGTAACAATACTAGGGGTCTACACAAAAAATAGCAAATTCGGGGTTCACAGAAATGTTCTAGTAGTTAATAGAACAAGTTCACTTCTAAACGATTGTTACAACTGAGAATCAGAATTTCTAGGAAAAGAAACAAAGGGTAAAGAAATATTTTTTTTAAAATAATGACTTTAAAAATTGTGCAAATTAAAATTTACTGCTCAGTTTGAAAATATCATTTGTTATGAATAAGACAATAGAAAAAATTGGATTAAAAAGTTGGTATTATCATACTTGACACAAGAAAATGAGGTGTGGTCATCGCCCCCTGTGCTGAAAGTGGAACTATATTTTTCCTCATTTTAGATGGGAGAAGTTGCTCAACCCGGAGGTTCTAACCCTGTGGCAGCACCTTCCTCATGGCACTTTATCGAGGAGTCTGTGTAATGCCGATGCCAACGTGACAGTGGTCACAATGATCTGAGCAAAACAACATTTTTTGTCCTTGGCCCAAATGCATACGTATAGCGCTCCTTACATAAAAACAATCTTCTGTCACACCCAGCCTTGGTGGGGAGGCCAAGTAAATATACCTATCCATCACTATCAAACAATTGTACACATGGGAACTCACCAGGACTTTCCAGTACTGCTGTAATTATAGTGGGAATGGTAAGCTTTCGTAGTTTTGGTGAAATATTATCAATTGATAGGGTCAATTTTTTTGACCAGCTAAATTCATGTATGTGCGTTGTGGTGCAATACCAGCTCAAAATGAGCCGTGTTCAAATTTCAGTTGAATTCATTGTATTCACTAATGCGCAAATACCCTTGGGAAAGGTATTAATCCATTTCTTCTCCCTCTAGCTATGGGCTGAATAACACGACAGACTAAATTTTATAGTCTTGGTCGGCAACCAGTCAACTGTAGAAAGAAACGGCAACCTACTGCGGGAAAATATTCTGCTTTGTCATGTCGCGAAAGATACATGATCGTCCAAGCGTGTATCACGTATGGCAATTAACTGACTGACTGAAGTTCAACAATGGGACAGATAAAGACCAACCCTTCCACATCGCCCCATCAATTGACCTCATGCCAAATTTCATGTCTGTTACGTAAATAAATATTATCTAAGTTGGGAACACAACAGACAAGCTCTAACGTTACATGAAAAGTATTAAAATAGTATTCCTATGATTTAGGGGGGAAATTCAACAATTCGCCTCAATCAGTAAAATGTTTCCATATAAAAAAAATAAAAATTGTTCTTGTTATTGGTTAACAACTGTCATTGGTGTGGCAAGGAGAATCAGCAAATTATGCTCACATTTCGGTTAACTTGTGTTCACTTCCGCCCTTGGAAAACATGTGAATCCAGTTGTTTTTCTACTAGTCCTCATTTAAATAGCAAAATAGACTACTAGACTTTATAAAATTTAATGGAGAAAGAGAAAGATTACTCTGAATTCAAAACAATATAGAAGGAAACGGAAAAGTGCTCTACTATCTTACCCAAAAAGTCATTTATCCCAGATAATAAAAGATATATGCGGATAACCATGATCACTTTCAGTTAAAAGAATGTGTAGATAGCAACAGAAAACCAATCGTCTATCTTACCAAAGAATCCGTGGCAATTGCTAAATAATAAAGAAAATACATTTTTGGAAAAACCTGATCTCTTTCAATTACAAAAAAAATGAAGGCTACATGAAATCTATCTTCTTCCTTTCTAAAGAAGTCATGGCAATTGCCAAATAAAAGAAAATACATATTTGATGAGGCTATATTTTCAATTAGAATAAAATCCGTGTTGTAGGAAACAAAAAGCATCAATCATCTATCTTTCCCAAGAAGTCGTGGCAATTGCCAAATAAAGAAAATAAATATTTATAGCGACATAAGCGTTTCAATTAAAAAATGTGTAAAAGGAAACAGGAAGTCAATCATCTATCTTCAAGAAAAAAAATATGGCAATCGCCATTTGGTGAAACACATCGATTTGATGCTCTGGCATACATTATCAGTAATATTTTTAACCGAGGATCATTAGGAATTTCGAGTTTTTCTCCACTGTGATCCAGCTGATACGTTCTGATATCGCCTTGTGTGGTATCCATCAGCTACAACTGTTCTCGTAATACGCGTAACAAACTGCGACAAGTCCAATCACGAACAACATCCGATTCGAGGCTTTTGCGATCTTCTATTAAAAAAGGAAGCAAACATATTAACCGTTTCGCTATCGCAATAAGTATGGCGACACTCTCGATTTGAAGCGTTGAGTAAACATGTTTTCGTTTTACACACATAAATAGCCAATTCTACACAATGCTAATTCCTCTTATCCTGTTTTTCTTCATGCTAATCATCCAATCAAATAAAAAAGAAAACTAATATTGGTCGGGATAGGGGCAAACAAGTATTAGATCTTAGCCAACGATCATTGATAGATAGCAATGATCCGAAAATTTCAAATACAAAAAGCGTGAAGAAAACAGCAGGAAATCAATCTGTCTTTCCGAATAAGTAAGAGCAATTTCCAAATAGTAAAGAAAATAAATATTTGATGAGCCCTCGTCGCTTTCAATTAAAAAAATGTGAAGAAGGCAACAGAAAATCAATCATCTTTCTTTCTTATAAAGTCATAGCAATTGCCAAATAATAAAGAAAATCTTTGGCGAGTCATCATCGCTTAAAATTAAAAAATGTGTCTAAATCAACCGTTTATATTTCACAAAAGGTTATGGTAATTGCCACGGAATAAAGAAAATCAATCTTTGGAGAGCTATGATCGCGTTCAATTCGGAAAAAAGTGAAAAATGCAACAGGTAATCAGTTGTCTATTTTTCTCCAAGAATATGTAGCAGCCACAGATCTATTTCCTTTCGCGAATCAATGCCCCCGACGGGAGATTCGGTCACTCACTGACCAATCAACGGGCGGAGCGCATTGATTCCTCTCTAGAACTATTTTTCCTAGTCCTGTTTGTAGAACGGACGAAAAGCCAGAGAGCCATGAGCCCGCGGCAGTAACGTACGTCTCTTTCACATCGCTACCACTGATTCCCCATGGAATGCTTTCGCGGAAAACGCTGCTGCTAGCTTCACCATGGACACTTACATACTATCTGCTGCTAGCTTCACCATGGACACTTACATACTACCAATCTTGTACGTTTACTATGTAATAAACCATTCTTTGTTGTTATTCTAAAAGCAAGTTTCGTCATTCATTTGTGTGCCTAAAAAAATATAGTGTTGGGGAAATTAAGCATTTCCCATAACCCCTATAAATACCTAGCAACTGCCGAATAGTAAATAAAAATATTTTGATCACAATGACCACTTTCAATTAAAAATAAAATATATGAAGAAGACATTTATCTTTCAGTATTTCAAATAATTTCTCCGTACCAAAAATTATTTTTATTTATTGGACTCATATTCGGAGCCCTTCTTGGATGAATCAACCTGCATCTGAAATAAAAGGTGACATACCTCCGGAAATACAATAGAACCTATTATTTCAACTGACATCACTAAAGTCCAATTTTTTATCTCTTATTTGAGAAAATGACAAAAACTCTTTTGGAGTTTCTGGACAATGCAATGTGTTGGAAATCAGACTAATCAATTAGAAAATAAGCTTAATCAGGCACAGAATAAAACGAGAATGCTGAATGGCTAAAAGAAGGACCAATCACTGCCTCTATAAGAGTAACTTGATCCTAGCTATATAAGCGCCAAATTAAAAAAAAACCTATACTACTTTTCCTCCCGCCACGTTAATAGGATCCCTGAGACTATGCGGCATATGTTGAATTGAATGGTGATGGAGTAAAATTGTAAGAAAGAATGGGTCATGAATCATATTATCTTGGTGTAGGATAGTCAGTGACGACTAATCCTTCTTCCTTGTGCCACAATTGTATTTTAAATAGAATAATAAATGTTTCCTTCTATCACGTAACTCGGGGAGTACGAAGCAAAACTTCTCACATGTCATCAGGTTACGAAAGAACGGAGTCCGTGACCTCAAGAGAAATTATTATTAGATAGAGAAAACGAGATTGAAGATCTGTTCTTCAACAAAGACAGTTAAAAAGATATCCGGACGCTTTTTTCCTTAACCTAAGTCTGCAGATGCACAACATCTACAAACACTTTTTTCTTTACAAAAAGTATGGTCACAAAAACCCCTCAATAATCTCAAAATATAAAATATTTTTCATAGTACTTTATTTAAAAACGTTTGCTTGAAGAAAGAGTATTAGTAAAACTCGAAGGATTTTATCCCGATGTACTAAACATTGTTTCCATGGTGACGGAGAGTTAAAGAAATAGAACAATAAGGTATATTTAATAAAGAGAAATGACAGGAGCAGCAGTAAGAATAAAGAAGTGGCACTGAATGCAGTCAAGCGTGACAGCAACAAATTCTCTCCCATCTTTTCTACAAAAGTAAATATTTATTTCTTGTCCCCTGTTTAAGATTGGGTTTCTGGTTTCTAAAGTCTGCTTCAGCCCTATAGTCTTAACACTTGTTCTTTCCTATGCTAATATAAGCCCACACAGTAAACCCTCTATCCTGAGTGGTTCTTGAACCTTGTATTGGATGAATATTAGGAAAAAAGGCCTTAAGTTTAAGGCTTCAAGTTCTAACTTCATAGATTAAAGAATTGGTTAGTGATAGTATTTGTGAGTTCGATCCTTAGGCTGAGTGGTACATTAAATTCAGTGGAAACAGAGTGAGAAATAACTGAGAAGTAAATAAAAACAAAACAAGATATCACTAAAGACAATGGAACCGGAAAAAGCAACGTTCGTAGATTATTAAACAAAGGGTTCACATTGAAATTTCCTGATAATTGCTGAAGAACGGGGGGGGGGGGATAAAACTGCCGAAATGTGATAACAACAAAGATGAGGGCATTAATCTGAACGTATAAATGCTAACTCCTCACTACATAAATCCAGTCATAAAATACTGAAGTACACAAGCACAAGAAAAAAGGTATAGAAATTTCATGATGAACATGTGCACCGATCATTTTTTTTTTTTTTTGTAAGAAACGCAATAATTTGGAAATTCGTGCAAAAATCAAGTAATTGCCAGATTTTAATGAAACGTTCAGGACTTATTCACAAATTAATGAAATTATTTTGGAAATTATAATTTTTAGAAAATCTTGGTAAAAATAGATATTTTACATCTGTTACCCCCACCTCTACGTAATTTAATGAAGTTTAAAGGAGTTAAATTCTGTTTCGAAAATTTCTTTTATTAGTTAAACACAGGACTCCTTAGAAAATGTAAATCGACTATTTTTTTATAATTTTAAAGTTAACTTTTCCCGAAAATCTACTCCCAATAGTAAAATAAAAAATGCAATTAAACTATCACATTAATTAGATAAGCTTTTAATAGATAGATAGATAGATAGATAGATAGATAGATAGATAGATAGATAGATAGATAGATAGGTAGGTATTAAGGACATTATAGTCTGAAAAGGTTTTTTTCGTTGAATAATGAATTTTTTCAAGAATTGTTTTTAATTTGTTTCTTTTTTTAACTATAATAGTTTATAAAGTTTCAAATTTCTTTTTAAATACTTCAAAGCCTTGTGGCGGTTAGGTTATTAAGTGAAGACTATAATTGAAAAGTTTAATACAAATCATAGAGCCATCGAATTTTTAAAATAATTTATAATTTTTTTTTTTTTGTGTGTGCGTGTGTTTGAAGTTTTTTTTTATATGGTGTTTTCAGTGTTCCATTAAAGGTCATTGTTTCAGTTTCTTTTCCTAGGCTAATAGGAAAAAAATTGGAGAATTACGTCAATTTTGGTCAACCCTACTTAGCTTACGAACGCATCTGGCTATCATCAATCACTTAACAAGTCAGAAAACTATGACCTTTGTGATTAAGAAATACTTTTAATCCAAATTTCATGCTAAAATAATACTTCTTTCAAATCAGATTAACTTCAAATTTGCTAATTTTCTAAAAATAACGTTTCACGTATGTATATTTTATTTTTGCAATATTTTTTAAAACCGAGAATCAATTTTTGTTTACAAAGTTATCAATCTGTCAAAATGGACGAAAAAAATGATAACTTTTGAAAACTCTCAAAAAGCAGATATTCCAATTAATATAATTTCTAGTTAAAATACACCAGAGTATTTTGCTTACTGGAAATAGTAAATTTAATAATTTACTTTAACTAAAGCTAAAATGAAAGACTCAAGAAACCTTTTTTTATTTTTAAAAATTCACTTTAAGACTAAGATATCAAAAATAAATGAAGATCTAAACTATCGCCCGGTTCACACTCCACCCACGTCTATTGAACAGGTGAAGAGGCTCATCTCTTGTTTCATGTTTAGGTTGTGGTGTCCGGTTTTTCTTTTTTCCAATCTTTTCACTCTTAAGTAGCCCCCTGCGCGTCAGTGGCGTTTTCGCCTTGCTTGGGGTGATATGATTAAAAAAAAAAAAAAAGATAGCAAAATAAATTTTACACTTAAATATAAAATAGATTAGAATTGTCCATACCAATCTATAAATAATTTAAGAAACGTGCAGTGTATTGAATGTTCTTAATTCTTAGTGAGACACGTTTAATGACTAAATTTGCTATATAACACTTATTTTCAAAAATAAAAGTAAAATCACATACCACGATTTATCTTAACTAAATATGTATATTGATAATTAAAGATTATAAATGTATAATATAACAAAAATTATTATAAACAACAAAAAATATAAGAATAAACGCATAATTTAGAAAAAAAATCAAAACTTTCCTTTCAAAATACATCGCTTTTTGAGTAATGAAAAAGCACGTCATCTCCGATGTCTTTTCCATCAGTCCAATAACCAAGAAATTGATATTGCTTCTATCTAAAAATAAATTATATTTAAATTTTCATAAACAAGAGATTAAGAATATATTTATTTATTTTATACGATATTAAAGAAATTTAAAATTAAAATGGCTATTAAAGTGGTGAAAATACCTCCAGTGAAAAAGGATGCTTAATGGAAAATACACAAACGATAATGAAAACGATTTTATCGTTGAAATTGTTGTTAAGGGGAAAGATCAAAGGATTTTTGTTTTTATGAGAAATTTTTTTTTTAGAAACTTGGGAATTTTAGTTAAAAATCTTGTTTTTCTGGCGGCAACGCGTGACCATAAATTTGTGAAATTTTAGTGTTGATGAAAAAAAAATTGCTTAAAAAAATCTTGCAAAAATCAGATAATTGTCACATTTAAATGAAACCTTTAGGACTTATTCTGAAATTAATTAAATTATTTTTAAATGTTTTTTTTTCCCTAAGAAACTCATAGTAAAAATAATTTTTACATCTATTACCCCACCACACACACATCATTTAATTTTACGAAATTTATGGAAACATAGCTCAATATTTTTAAGCGTTAAGGCAAGACCTCCTCCTCCTATATATATATAGGAGGTCTTGGTTAAGGACAAGCTTGTAGTGCAGTGGCTATCGACTCGGAACGACAAATCAGGGAGCCTCGCATTCACTAACGCGCAAATACCCTTGGGAAACGTATTAATCGGTCTCTTCCTTCCAGTTATGAGTTATAATACGACAGATTGGGTTTTTATAGGCTTGACTGGCAACCAGTCTACCTACTGCGGGATAACCTTCTGCCCAGTCAGTCATGTCTCGTTCGAGACATGATCGCCCAAAGCGTGTATCATGTATGGCATTTAACTGACTGAAGAACAAGCTGATGATTTAAATTCTCCAAAGACTTGTATAGATATTAAATTCTACTCAAAATATAATTTTATGAAATTTCGAGAAATTTATAAGTGGACCGGAGGGAATTAACATATGTAAAAATAAAAAGGAAAGTTTTCTACTGTTAAATGACTAAAGTTAGGTGCTTAATACAAGGCCTGTTTGTTGTTTTTTTATTTGGAGGAAGCGAAGATTTTTCTCAATGTGCAATAGACGGGGGGGGGGGTCGAATATTAACTGATTAAAAAATTAGGATTTAATTTTTTTTTTTAATTAAGTTTAGCACATGGTAATCACAGAAACACACGCACAATAGAACATTATTTTTAAACAATGCAATCATAAAACTTCAAAATATGCAAGAAAAACTTTCGAACCAACTGTTTCCAATTTTAGCTCTGATGTAAAAGTATGAAATTAAAACGGAGTTGGAAAATATTCTCAAAAAAATGAATAATGAAAATAAATGTCCCTAGACACCTAGACTACTGGTCTAAGAGTAACACTAACAGTCAAACAGCTAGCTAGAGTTAAAGCATTCGTATACTATTTATCATAGTAAAACTCTTTTCTACTGCCATCTCACTCTTATTTCCTGTTGTCCGACTACCATTGCTTTGAGCAATAATAGCAAACATCAACATCGCTAGTTACGCCAGCAGGGATCACTTCTTTCAATCGAGTAGAAGTCTACTTCATTTACTGCTTAAATAGCGCTCATTTCCGGTCATGGGGGATGGTTGGATGTTTTTCAGAACTAGGTCCCTAAAGACAAAAAAGTAGTTGTTTTGTAAAACGAAAACTGCATCACTTTTATATGGTTGAAATTTTAAGCCAACCTGAGAGGCATTGCATAAATATAGATACCTCCACTCATTTTCGATGCCTAACTTTTAAATTGAAGTTTTAAAAATAAACTTTTCTCGAAACTTTTAGCTTTAATTGCAAACTAAATTATTAAATTTACTATTTCAAGTAAGCAAAATACTCTAATATATTTCAAACAGAAAGTATTGATTGGAATCTAAAATTGAGATTTTTAAACTTTTTTCCAAAATTATATGTACATCTGTGACACGTTATTTTCAAATTTAAAGTTAAAGTATTTTATAGAATTTTAGTTTAGATTTATAGCCAGACATTTGAATGTGCTTTCTGAATAAATAAAAATTTAAATTTCTTTTAAAATAATTTTAATTTAATAAGAAAGAATGAAATTGAAATAACCGAACTAAGTTATATTATGTTATTTATTAATAAGTTATCATTAAGTTTAAGGCATGGTAAAAATATCTAATTTAATTTTTATGAAAACATGTTAAGACTCCTATGGTACATCGTACTTAATCAAAATGAACATATTTACACACAATTTTTTTTTAAATATATATTTAAAATATTTCTGCAAAACGATTTTTATTAAACTTTTCAATTTTAGATAGGCAATATAATCATCAGTTATTAATTAAAAAGTCTACTCGCAATCAATTCTTTGTAGATTTACAATATTCCTTGCACTAAAACACTACGTTCTTACTTACCATTCTTACTACTATAACCATAAAATCCTAACTAATCCCAATATTTACAATTTGTCTAAGTGAGGAATAAAATAACAACATTTAAAAATGAAAACCCCAAAATTATTTACATTTTGAATAATACTATATACACAATAAATTAAGAAAATAGTGTTAGTAATAATAAAAAACAAAATCCTTAATTATGGTAGAAAACTCAATTAAACGAACTAAATTAATGCAAGACTTTGAAAAATTAAAACCAATCATTCGACTAGGATTTTCTAAGCGAAGCTTTGATGTGGCACAAGGTCAAAAGTGTAGCAACCAATGAGAATTGAACTCACTGTTCTGTCGTAATTGATTTAGCGAGACAAGCTTGTTAACCATTACGCCACGTCGAAGCGCACTAAAGGATTTTCGAAGCGTAGCTTAGATGTCGCACAAGGACGAATGGACAATTCTCCTCCACCTCAAGATTGTTAGTTGAGAGGAAGTTTTTAATTGTTTAGGCCACAAAATTATTCTCCCAGATTTCGTGGAACACGGTGATGTGTTTTGTGGAGTGATTTTCACTCAGTCTTTGCGAGAGAAGACTAAGTAGTTGTATTGTTTATTGCATTTCTGGCAAAGATATTTTATATGTGGTATGAAGGATAATTTTTTGTCAAAGATTATTCCTAGGTGTTTATATTGATCTACTACAAGCACTTCTGTACCATTGAGTCTCAATTCGGTATTATGGTGTTGCTTTCGATGTTGGCAAAAGTGTATACATTGAGTCTTTTGTCCAGATAATCTGAATCCATTTTATGTGGCCAACTTGTTTACTTTATTTAGACACTGTTTAATTGTATGGATATTTTTCAATCTGTAACATATTAGAAAGTTATCCACATACAGTGAACAGTCAACTCCAGGGTTCAATAATTTATAATGCTACTTATTTTAACATTGAAGAGTGATACCGATAATATGCTTCCTTGAGGGACATCCATTTCTTGCTCATAATGTTCTAATCTAATAGTGTGGTATCGACACAAACAAAAGGTTCGTTCTATCAGGAAGTTATTGATAAGAAACGGTAATCTTTTAAAACCAATTTTATTTAATACCATGATACCATATCTCCATATAAGGTATCATAAGCTTTTTCTAAGTCAAAAAAATTGTCGTTAAATGTTAACGAAAAGAATAACGAAATTTCTTTTTAACAAAAGAATTTTCGATAAGACTCCAATCGAACCAGGTAATCGATTGTGCTTTTGTTCTTTCAGAAGCCAGATTGGAAATTTGTCATTTTTTTGTTAACTTCAAGAAACCAAGTAACTATTATTAACAATTCTTTCAAACGCTTGCATAAGAAACTCCTAAGTGCGATTGGATGATATTTTAAGGGATTTTACAAGTCTTTTCCATGTTTTTGCTTATTTACAGAAACTGGAAATATAAGCAGTGACCTATATATTATTGAAAATTTTGAGTAGGTAATTCAAGGAAATATTTGGTAGTTTTTGTTTTGTTTTTATAAATTCATAGTGAATTTCGTTTGGGCCAACTGCTGAGTTGTGTGTTTTTTTTGTTTTTTTTTTTCAGATAGAATCTAATAAATCTGATAAAGTAAGAGCCTGGTTGTAATCTTCTTTATTGTTAAAGTAGAATTTTTTTTTTCTTCTCTTCATATATTTTGATATTCTGAAATAGTTTTCTAGTATTATTTGAGGAAGGGTTTTGAGAAGTTTTGTGCTAATGAATTTGCAATATCCTCTTTGTTAGTTGATTTGATATTGCTTTGACATAAATGTCTCAATGAACTGCTTTTATTTTTCCCATCGATTTTATGAATTATAATCCATACTCTTTTTGGTTTTAGAATCAATATTACACACAAAGTTCTTCCATGAAGATCACTTAAATTTTGCGTGCTTTATCTCTATATATTTTGTAGTTATTAAGATTTTCTTTTTCTTTTAAACACGTCGTTAAATCAAGGTATGTAATGTTTGACAGGTTTAGATTTCGATACGTATTGTTCCGCAATACTAAGAAGTGATTTTGTAAAATAAGTGATGTTCTCTCCATTTTCTACATTGGCTTCTGGTGTAAGCTTTACGGCACGTGCGTTTTTAAATTCCTTCCAGCTGGATTTCTTAAGTTTCCAAGATGGTATTCTTTCATCTGGTAAAGATCCAGTGTTTTCCAACACAACTAGAAAGTGATCACTACCACATGTATCAGAATGTACTTTCCAGCTATAGTCTAGTTAAGTTGCAGGATCACTTAATATATGACTTGTCATCGCATAGACATATATTGTTTCTATTAATAAAATCCTCCATTATCCTTCCCTTCTGGTCAGTATTTTTGCAACCACATATGATGTTATGGCTATTAAAATCTCCCATTAAAATAAATGGTTTCGGGAGCTGCTTCAGTAGTTTAACTAATTCAGTTCCATCTATAGGATCTATTAGAAGGAATGTAAACTGTGCATATGGTGATGATTTTATGTAGTGAGGACATTATTGTAGTGCGATATTCAAGTCGATTTTAGTTTGGAAAATATTTTTTTACTAATATAGTAGCAACACCTGAAGCTCTGCTTCCACTTTTACTAATAAAATTGTATACCGTATAGTTTTAATATCTATATTTTCATTTACCACTAAAATGTTTTCCTGGAGGCAGATGATTGCAGGACATACACCCTTGTATCAATTGAAACAACTGATTTAGTTTCCTTTCTTTCATCGTACAGTCAGTTTCAGACCTACTGGAATTACAGGGTGTAATTGATTTCTTTTTTTTTTTCTTCTTCAGATTAGGTCATTTGAAATGATATGCAGTAATATGAATTTATTTTCGGAGTGTATGATGGAATTTGGCCTTGAAAAATATTGTATCATCCATGATTGCATCAGAATTTTATCACAGGCACTACTGTCTCGACTGTTGATTAGTTGCCCTACGATCATTGTCTGTATTGGACGTTATTCCATGCGATTTTCAGCATTAAATTTATATTAAATTAATAGCAATGCCTGGAAAAATCATGAATTACATGAAAAAATGCGCGCATAAGAAGTAATATTCTTAAGATTATATTAAACCTGGAAAAAAACTGGACAAGTTATTAAACCTGGAAAAGTATAGAACAAGATATTATAGTGAAGTAAAAAAAATAAAAAATTTTTTACTTAAAATATTGCAGCTAAAAATAAATTTTGACAGCAATATTTTAAGTAAGAACTTTCTTATTTTTTACTTCACTAGAATATATTGTCCTTTACTTTTCCAGGTTTAATATAATCTTAAGAATATTACTATTCATGCGAACATTTTTCCATATAATTATATATTGAGAAAAGTAACTATGGAATTCTGATTCGTTATCAAAACTTGATTCAGATAAGTTTTTTCATTTTATTTGTTGTCATATTATTATTTTTTTTCCTCATTTTTTCTCCCCACCATCCTCGGAGCCCTATCATGGGAGACAATTTGGGGAATACCATTCACCCAAGCATCTCAAGGATACAAAAATGATATACTCATTTATATGTAGTCATCAATAATTTCTTTCATTCATCTACTCTTGTGATCAGTTTTAATTTTTGATGATACATTTTAGTTATAACCTGATTGATCCTTGCCAGTACCTTCTAGTATCAATTTGATTAAAATTGGTTGGTGTGTGTATGATTTTTTTTTTTTTTTTTTTTTTCGTAGGTTATTGTTTTGGGTGGGTGAAATGGCTTGACATGACTAGCCAATTGTCCAGATTGGGTCTCTCTGACCGTTCGTTTAGCCCAACTAAGGGCCAAAATAGTGTGTTGGAATTTAGAACTATTCTGCCTAACGCCTGTAGCTTACAACTACCAGGATCCCGTCCTCAGGCATCACGAGTCGCCACCCACGTTAAACAGATGACCTCGTTGAGTAGAGCTCTTAACCCTCTGCAGAGGTGCAACTAAATGAATTGGAGAGGTCCAAGAGCTTTCAGAAATACGGATTATTCCCTGTTCCATTAGGTTCTGAAACTTTTGTTTAGAAATTTGATGCTTATCCAGTCATAGCCTACACATTGTCGCATATGTAGAATGTTCCTTTGTCTGAATGTGATGAATATTCGTGTGCTTAACAACTGTAGGTTGTAATAAAGAACGAATTGTGTCCGGGTATTAGCGAAAATGCGGCTGAATTCTCTTTCGATGAAAGTGCAGCAGCAATTCCAGTCGTGAGATATGCAATGAGAACGCCTGAAATTTTTAACTTCGTTTCGTCATCTGATAGGGTCTCTCTCTTTTTTTTTTTTTTTTTTTTTTTTTTTTTTGCCAAACTCACAGATAATTTGTAATGAGTGAGAAAGTCAGCGCCAATAATGGGTATTTTAACGTCTGCTACTATCGGCTCAGAATGAGAAATCGGAATGTAGAGTTCTAATTCATTTCATTCAGTTACACACAATAACCCTTGGAAAAGGTATTAATCCATCTCTTCTCCCTCCAGCTATGGGTTGAATAGCAGGACAGATTGGGTTCTGTAGCCTTGGTATAGAACTGGTCTACCTCAGAAACAATGGCAACCAACTGCGGGAAAATCTTCTGCCTTCATGTCTCGAAAGAGACACAATCACCCAGTGTGTATCACGTATGGTACTTAACTGATGACTATAAATACCTATTTTAACTCTCGCTTCAAACCAATATCTAACCCAAGTATTTTTCCCTAGACGGCGTTATAACCGATCCATTTTATGCCGGCACCTTATACGCTGAAGTTGAGGTATTTTGTTTTTTCATACCGAGTTTATCAGTTAACTGCCATACGTGATACATTCTTTGGGCGACCATGTTCCGAAAGTGACATGACTGACTGGGCAGAAGATTATCCCGCAGTAGGTTGCCGACCAAGGCTATAGCACCTAATCTGTCATATTATTTAATTCATAACTGGAAGGAAGAGACGGATGAATACCTTTCCCAAGGGTATGTGTGCGTAAGTGAATGCGAGGAATTCAACTGGAATTCGAACTCGGCACCCCGATTTGTCGTTCCGAGTCGATATCCACTGTACCACAATGCACATCCAAAATAACCGTATAGGTTTCGGCGAGTCTCGAACTCGCGACCTTCTGCGTGTAAAGCAGACGTGATGACCACTACACTACGAAACCGCTGATGAACGTGACTAGAAGTACACTCACTTGTACTCCCGTGACTATAAAAAAATTCACGTTAGTCGATTTGTCCATCAAATAATATAAACGATTAATCTGTGATGTTATTTGTCCAGTCAATGGAGTCGCGCTAATTGGCTGACTGATTTTCTTCTCTGGTGACGGCATGGCTTATTGCGTCTGTGGGCTTATTTTTTTTTTAATCATATCACCCCGAGCAAGACGGTAACGCCACTGATGCGCAGGGGGCTACGTAAGAGTGAAAAGATTGGAAAAGAGAAAGCCGGAAACCACATCCTAAACAGGGAACAAGGGATGAGCCTCTTCACCTGTTCAATAGACATGGGTGGAGTGTGAACCGGGCGTATTTAACATTTAATACTTCATAATTATTTTGTTCATTTTTTGACAGACTAATATTTCAGATCAACTGAAACAATTTATTATACAATGGTATATTATGTTATTTATGTAACACATGCTTATATTTGTCAGTTTTAGATTATTGTTGATATATTAGTGTTTATTGTTGCCAAAAGTTTTAAGATACCGTCATAATGCATCATCGTTTGTTTGTTTTTATGTCTACTTGTACTTCTCTTTCTCTCTCAGACCTAACTCGAACGCGATCTGCTGCTTCTGTGCCTAATTAACTGTCACATTGGAATGGTAAGTTCAGAGATCGCCTTTTTAATTTGACTAATTTCTTGGTCATTTTGCCAGTCGTTATTCAAAGAATGCATTAAATGGTCATTCTCTGTTGTCTGTATGCGATTGGCGACATCAGCTAGTTTTTTTTTTATCTTCATCTTTTGTCATATATCCTATAATCTAAGGAGTGCTCGTGGGTAACTGTAATTATAAGTTATATCCGGAATAAGACGATCTTGAAACTACGTAGTCAAAAAAAAAAACGTAATACAATAATGTTTATGCAATGCATTGAAACGCAAGACAAGGATATTTTTTTTATAACAGGTAACAATTTATTTGATGCTTGTCATGAGTTTAAAAAACAAAACTTAAAATAAAAGTTCAGTTATACACTTTGAGGTGCGTTCAATAAAACCCTTGAAAAGAAGGGAGAAATTTACTTACATTGAAATGTGCTTAATTATAAAACCTCTGAAAAAGACGAAAAGTTCACTTACACATACTGAATTATTTACATTACTTTACATTGTTCGGACTGTTGTCCTCATCTTTGTTGCCATATTCATTACATTTCGGTCACTGTACGCTCCGGCCTTCTTTAGGTTATTTGAATTTCAAACTGAACCCTTTATTTCGTTCACAGTTCCATGAGACATGTTTCTTCCAGATTTCTCCGTTTAACTCAACTCCCGACGTTTTTGTCTATCGCTGCTGTAGCCAGATATTGAACTCACAACTCCTTAGATCAAATCACTGCGTTCAACCAACGTTTTTACCCACTGGCCCATGTGTCCTTGAATAGTTACTTAACTTTGGAGAATCTACATTAGCAAAGCAGGAAAGGTCGATTCAGTTGGTGAGTAATCCTTGTCTAAATTCACACAAACTGGAATCCTCTTTGAATCATTCCTTTGTTATATTCCTTTGTTATATTTCTTATTTATAGTTTACGACTAGCAGGCGCTGCCTTAAAAAATACGAGGGAAGCGCTATCAGTGGTCGAATAAGATGAATTTCACCTTCGAATCTTTCAAAACGCTGCCGAAAGTGCCACTCGGAACCTGTGTGTAGATGTCTGATTTTGGTCATTCGACTCCTGACTTTCAGACGGCAAGAGAAAAAATCGTTTTGAGACGCTTTTTTTTCTTTTTTTTTCCCAAAAATTTTATTAAAACTTTAAAATTATAATATTCTTAATCTTTTTCAGACGTCAACTTTTTAATTTTTATCCAATAATTATTACTAGTAAAATGAACAAATTTCAAATCTAAATTATTTGTCCATTTTAAAAGACTACATTTATTAAAAAATATTTTCAGTTTAGAGAAAGCAACATTAAAAGTAGGTGCTTCCAAATATTAACTAAACATGAGCACACTTGAAAAAAAAATCAAACCTAATAAAAACAAAGTAAATTATTTTAGAATTTTTCCTTTTTATTTAGAAAATCTTAATAAAAATTAACATCTGTCCCCCCCCCCCCCCAACCACATTTATCTAACTTTGAGTAATTCAATTTAATTCTTTAGTTTAGTTAAGCACAAACCCTTGGATAACTTGATAAAATTTCGTAAGTACTGCCGTTGCTATTAGTATTCCCCTTCAAATGCGCCTTCTTTTTTTTTTTTTTTTTTTTTTCGGTACACAATTTACAGATAAAGTTGCGTTTTTTTTTTTTAATATGAAAATATTTGTTACATGTGCTTTAATTAAAATTCAATTAGAAAATAAAAAAAAGACGCATTTTCTTATACGTAAAAATTGAAAACTACGGAAATTTTGAAAAGAGAGTGAACTAATGCCCCCCCCCCCCCGCCAATTTTTTCGGTACACAATTTAAATATAAAATTGCATTCTTTTTAAGAAATTTGAAAGTATGTGTTAAATGTTTCTTAATTTTACTTCCTATTAAGAAAGTCTCTTTTCAAAAAGAAAAAAGGCGCATTTGAAGGGGAATAGCAACAGCAGTACTTACGAAATTTTACCGATAATTTAAATCAATTTTTTTTTGTTTTTTTTTTTTTGTTTTGGTAAAACATGACCCTTACAGAAAAATCAGCTCTGAATAGTAAAATAAAAATGCAATAAAACTAAGACATTATTTAATTATAAAAACACAAAACTATTTTATGGATAAGGAAAACGTTTTTCGTGAACAATGAATTGACAATAGTTATTTTTATTTTCAAACATAAAACTGAATAATAATTTTTTAAATTGTAAATGTTAGATGATGTTATAAGCTTACTACAATTCAGCAAACCTCAGTATTAAGAATAAACTTTGAATGTTTTGTGTGTGTAAGTGTCTTTGATAGTAAGAATACCAAAGTACATAAAATTCAATAAAATGTTTCTAAAAATTTTAAAGATTACTGGGTAGTTAAAAAGTTACATAAAGTCGCTCACTTTATATATTCATAAAATAATTTTTAGTTATGTTTCTCGTAGTAATTCCCAAAACAAGTCTCTCGAAAGAGTTGTCAAGACCTCATAAAATCATCCACCTCCGTGTTAAAAAAAAATACTTTTCTGTGATATTTTAAGAGTAAGTAATATAATTTGTTTCAAATCAAATTAAACCTTTTAACCAGCTCATCTTCAAATAATATCTCGGAAAAGTATTTTTTTTTTTTTTAAGATTTTTCAATAAAGAAAATCATGTTTACAGATTCACCACTATATAGTTGATTTTTAGTGATTTTTTTTAACTAGAATCATTTTAAACTCTGACATACAAAGTATTTTGCTTGTTGGAAATATGACATTTAATCTATTAGCTTAAAATTAAAACTAAAAGCTTATAGAAAGATCTTTTCATTTATAAAAATGCATTTTAAACTTTCTTCTATGTGCCTTGTCCTTTCAGGGCGTAGGCGATCATGGCCTTCCACGTCTCCCTATCCCTAGTGGTTCTTAGTACGCTTTCTCCTGTAACATCTCGCAACCCCCCCTCGTTCTGTCATCCACCTGCTCAGGCCCTTCAAATATGCTATCTACTGCTTTCCTCTGTCTCTTTTTCCCCTGTTACTATCAGGTTCTCCAAGCCCTCCTTCTTCATTGCATGTCACAGGAACTTCAGTTGTCACTTTCTGATGCTCAATATTAATTTACTTTTCGTTTCCATAATTTCTAAGATATCACCATTGCTCACATGTTTGGCCCATGATATCCGCAGCATCCTTCTACAGAACCACATTTCAGCTGCTTCAAGTTTTTCATTCATCTTTAATGATATTGTCCAACATTCACTGCTGTATTGAAGAACTGACATCACTTAGCAGTCTAGTACTCTCTTCTTTGTTTCTAGTGAAAGTTTCCTGTGTCTTAATACTTTATTCAGTTTCTGGAATGCGTCCTTCGCCATGCCAATTCGCCTTCGGATCTCTGTGTCGCACTTTCCGTGTCCAGTTAGAACACTTCCAGGTATCTAAATGTTTGTACCTGCTTGATTCTAGTATCCCCCACCTGTATATGGCATACAATTAACCCCAAAAGATCTGTACCGTATATTTCAGCTTCTACTCTTGTTACCCGGATGTTGTTGTCAAAGGGAAACTAGTCATCCCGACAGAGATATCCATTTCAGTTTCATTCAAATTGTGTAATGTATATTTTAATCAAATGACACACATAAAAAAATAATTTTCACAAAATTAAAAAAAAAAAGTTAAAGCGTAATTCTATTATTACCGAATAATACTTTCATTCTTCAATAAAATCTAAGAAAAATCTACGTTTTTAGGATTAGAAAAAAAACTTTTTATTCTTGTCTTCGATAGTGCTTTTATAAATCATCTCAAGATAGTTGTCCTGTGGGAAAGAACTGTATTATTTCTTTGTCTTATTTCAAATTCAGTCAAATTTTAAGGCTCATACATGTCATTTACGCACAGACACATGCAAAAATCACACGTAGATAATGAAACGAACAAAGAACCAACTATTCATTTAGAATAGTTTTTTATGATAGTTTAAATTATCTTGTAATAAGGATATTAGCAAAAATACACAATTTAAGGACAAATAAACCATGAAAGTATTAGGTTGTCACATTATTATGCACTTTATAAGAAATTAATAAAACGCTTCTGAAATGTTAAATAACTAATTTATTCAGTTGAGATAGGGACCATGTTGAATGACTGTTCTCCAACGTACCTTTAAATTCTTGATATCATCTTTAAAAAAACTTTTATCCTTTAATGTAATAAACAGTTCAAATGCTTCCATTGCCTCTTCCTTATTGAAGAATTTTTATTCCACATGAAAAGTTAAAAATGCTTAAATAAGTAGGATAGATACCTGGTGAATATTGATGAGGCAACATTTCAAAATTCAGGCTGCCTAAATTATGAAATTATTTGAACAGTTGATTGAAAAGCAAAATTGGTCCATCTCCATTCCAAAGTCTAGGCTGTTTCTTTTTTCAATTTTTCGAGAATACACACAATTTGACCACAATACGAGGTTGCCGTTATTGTTTTCCTTTCAGACAATGACTTTCTTGAAAGACCACCATAGAGTAACCATTCAATTTTGGGGGTGCAGTGGAGGTTTTGAGTATTGTTTTGGTGATTTACTAGTAGCCACTAGCCTACTCTCTTACTGTTACCAAATAGTAACTATTTCTCGTCACATGTAATGATTCGATATAAAAATTGTTCCTTCCCCCCCCCCCCCCATGTTGTACTCATACAGAAAGATTACTCAATATTGTTTGATTGTAATCATTTTCATTGGGCTTATGAGTAACAATATATTGTAAGAAAAATTATCTAGTAAGAAAGAGCCAGGAATAAGTATAAAGATCCTTTTAATTTCATGTTTGACAACCTCATATTTTCATGGGAATTATTCATTTTTTTCAAAAATAAATCGATGTATTACACAGTACAGCTTATACATGGCAACGAAGTCACACTTCAGTTCAACTGAAGCACCTCTTGATAGATAAAGCAATGGAGACTTTCTATACTTCAGACGATATCAAGTTTCGTGTACTTTAATTGGAGGTATGTGATTTTTCAAATCGCAAATATTCACCTGAATGACACAAGTCGTGTATTGACGTTATGAAGTCATTTTCAAGATCTAATCAGACCATATCAAATGTTTTGTTTTTATTAGCTTTCATTTCTTTTATACTCTCCTTGTGAATCATGTGACACCAGGGATGCTTGTTTTCAAGACAGCTGCATCCACGCATACATGTAGGAGTTATTGATGTGGATTTTGCCAATAAATCCTATTATAATTGTGCTCGTCACTACTTTCGTTAGTTCAAACGACAGTTACGCCTTGCCAATAGCTAATAATGGACTATTCCGTTTCCATCGTAGAAAGAGGAAAAAGTTTAAGTAACAAAATTAAAGTAAGGAAGACAAATGTTCAACGGCTGTTTCAGTAAAATGGAAAAATTTACAAATTTCAAATCATTTCATTTGTACCAACTTATTAAAATAACGTCTAGAATTCATTTATGATTGTTATAACAATATTTTGATAAAGTTAAGCTCAAATATTTAACGATGCAATAGGGGAATTTCAACGGATATTTTATTGTTGAAAAACTCGCCATGAGCTTATTCAAGCATTTTATTGTTGAAAAACTCGCCATGAGCTTATTCAAGCATTAACTTTTTGGTTTTCCTATTTTAATGAACTAAAGTTCATTAAAATAGGAAAACCAAGAAATGTTCACGAGTTAAAACTATTGAATGTATAATTGTTGGCTGATTGGAGAGAACATTAAGTTGATGTGAAGAGCCTAGATAGAAAATCTAGGTAATTGGGATTTTATTAGCATTCCGGAATTATCTTGGGGTTTGGTTTTTCTAGTGGACTGTTCTAGAAATAAAAAATATATATTTCAATTACAATAAGTTGAATTAGTGTCCGGATTTTAACTTATGACTTAACCGATTTTTTATTAAGATCAGGTGAAACATCACCTTGAAAAACAATAATTGAGATTAACCAGCTGGTCCATGCTAAGTTGAATCTTGACCAACATTCAGAAGTAGATTCTTAGGATGTTATTTTTCATAGTACCCATCTTTCTACCTTGCTTGTAAAGCTTAAGAATTCGACTGACCCCGCCAAAGACAACAATCCATTCTCAGCTACGATAAAATAGCTAGAAAGACTGTCCTTGAGTGAAACGGAAACTCTGAATTAAAAACCATCTATTGCCTTGTAAGTGCTGCCTCTTTAGACAAAGACAAGAGAAGCTAATGTCAAAAATCATTCTCTTCACGTATTAACTTAATAACCTAAAGGAAACGATGAATGAAAGAAATTTAAAGATTTTTAAAAATAAATTATTATAATAAAAATGAAAATTCTTCTAAAAATTCATTATTCATCGATTTTCTTTCTCTTCCGACGATGATATCATTATTGTTTATAAAAGCAAAAGTTTATCTTTAAAAACTGGCATAGTTTTATTGCATTTTAGTTTTCACAATTCGAAACAGATTTTCTGGAAAAGGGTTATAAAAAAAAATTAAAGAGGGTGATTAACATTTCACAATAAATCCTGCATTTAATAATACAAATTTCCCGGTTGCTCGTTAATTTAGACATTTCAAGAAATTAATTGAAGCTGGAGTAATATATATATATATATATATATATAAATTCAGATAAAATTTAAAGAGTGGGGGAATAGCTATTTTCAACATGTCAGTTAAAGACATGCACTGACAACCCCGTTTAATATATATATATATATATATATATATATATATATATATACCAAAATTTTCTAAAAATAATGATTTCAAAAATGATTTCAGTCATCATTTGTGAATAAGTCCTGAAAGTACCTCCATTAAAAAAAACATAGTATGAAGAAAAAAAGCCTCAGACTTAATAAAAACGAACTTTTTTTTCCACAAAATATTTGTTATTATTAAGAGGAGAGATGAAGGTATTTTGTAATCATTTCTAACACGTTCGAAAATTTGGTAAAAAATCTTGTTTTGATTTTATTTTGCGTGTAACCAAATCGTTAGGAGAGTTTACAATGGAAAACGTAATATTTACATAACTCAGTTTTTTCCGGTGACAAACATTAATTTGGAAATTCTTGCAAATATCTAATAATTGTTGGATTTTAATGAAACTTTCGGGACTTATTCACAAATGAATGAAATTATTTTTTTAAATTATTATTTAAAAAAAATATTGGTTAAGTTGTTTGTTTCATCTGTAACCCCACTCCACGTAAATTCATGAAATTTTAAGAAATTAAATTTTGTGAGGAAAATTGGTTTTAGTTAAACGCAGGACTCATTGGGGAATGTAAATCATCGATTATTTATTTTGAAAAATTTTGCCTTTATTTTCGAAAATTTGCTCCTAATTGTAAAATAAAAAAATGCAATATAACTATGACATTATTCAATTTGATAAGATTTTAATTGCTTGAATAAATCTAAATTAAGAACATTATAGTCTGAAAAATAAATTTTCGCTTAATAATGAAATTTTAAGACTTGTTTTCATTTTTTTTTAATTATAATAATTTATAAAGTTTCAAAAGTATTTTTAAAATACTTCAAAGATTTGTTGGGGTTAGTTTGTAAATATATTTATAATCGAAAATTAAGAAGTTGAATACGAATCGTCGTGCCTTCCTATTTTTAAAATAATTAACTTTTTGTGCATTTGAAGTTGTCTTTCTTTTTATGGTAATTTCTATCTGTAAATTTAAAAGGTCATGTGTTTCAGAGTTTATTTCCTTTACAGGAAAAAAATTGTACTATTATGTCACTTGTGATCGGCATACACTTATCTCGCATCTGTCAACACAAGGTCAGAAAGTTGACCTCTGTGTTTAAGAAATAATTTTATTCTAAATTTCATGCTATAAATAAGTAATACTTGTGTAAATCAGATTAATTTAACATTAACTCTGCTAATTTTCCAAAAAATAATGTGTCACAGATGTATATTTTATGTGTGCAAGATTTTTAAAACCGAAAATTTAACTTTTTTACGAATGTGTCGATCGCTTAAAAAATGGCCGAAAAATTCAAAGATTTTAAAAAAATGAAAAATTTTAGATTCCTATCAATATAACTTCTGTTTGAAATACACCAGAGTATTTTGCTTACTGGAAATTATAATTTAATCAATCAGCTTCCAATTAAAATAAGTTTCAAGAAAACTTATTTTTAAAAATTCAATTTAAGTTTATCGAAAATGAGTGGCGGTACCTATTCAAAATATTCATCATCATCATCATTGAAAATATTCAAACTTTTTTTTTCATCATTCAATATATCCTTCAAATTTTTCATCATTCAAAAATATTCATAGAACTATTCAATGCTAATTGTTGTAAATTGCATCTTGAACATTCAAACAAAAATATCTTTACTGCATATTATAATCCGTTTTCATTTCAGCAAAATATTGCAATGTAGACCAAGCGTAACAACTCTTAATTTGTGTAATACATACACTCTCGATCAAAAATTTAAGACCACTTAAAAATCTTTAAAAAGGATTTTTTTTTTTTTTTTTTTTTTTTACAGATAGATTTTAAACTCCTTCCACTTAAGGTTACCAATACTACAATCTAAAAGGTTATGGAAACAAAAAGCTACATTCCAAACATTTTATTTAGAAATTTACATTTTTATAAAATGAGGCGATTTACACATGATCAAAATTATAAGACCAGAGACAAAAATTCTACGAAATTGTACAGTGTATGAAAATATTCAACAACCAAATTTAATAATGAAGTCTACCTCCACTGCTTTTGATGACTTCAAAAATTCTGTCGGGCATGCTAGAAATAAGCGTTTCCATTAAGGTGCGGGGGATGTTGCTCCAGCTTCTGAAGATGGCTTCACAAAGTTCATTTTTTGTTGAATATTGTTTGCCATTTCGATAACTTGTCATCCATCCCCAAACATTTTCAATTGGGTTCAAGTCCGGTGAGCATGCAGGATGTCCCAAGAGATGGACCCATTTTCTTGTAGAAAGGTCAAGGTCCGTCTTGCAACATGGATTGCAGCATTATCCTGTCGGAATAACCATCCATCCCCACACAAACGATGGCCCTCCGTCATCAAAGATGCTTCTTGTATCATGTTAACACAACCAGCCGCTCTCTGACGACCCTCCACCACTATGACGTGCGGAGAAAATTTCAGGAGGCATGTTTTTGTTATACCAATATCGTTGGAAGCCATCAGGACCATCGAGATTGAATTTTTTTCTCATCAGAAAACAGGACTTTCTTCCACTTCTCAAAGTCCCATGTTTGGTATTCACGACCAAACTTTAAGCGGCCCAACTTGTGACATGGAAGCAGCCTAGGAATTTGTTTACGCTTTTTATTTACCATGCCTTTTTGTCTTAAGTGTCGTCTGATGGTTACGGGACTGCAATCAGCATCTGTGACTGCCTTAATTTGACTAGAAGAAAGTCCCCCCTCTTTCATAACAACCCGTCTTATTCTCCTACTCAATGCAGGAGAAATTTTTTGGGGCCTACCAAAGTATTTTGCTTTTCCATAATTCTCACTGTTCTTTAGAAATTTGCAAATCAGTTTTACTGCGATTTATGTTAGCTGCGATCGCCCGCTGTGACAAACCTTGCTTATGCAATTCTAGAATTCGAGAATTTGGTAAGTTTGCTTGCTTTAGGCATGGTAACACCTTTACTCAGTGATTGCTAATCTCTAACTGAACTAAAAACATTGGAATTGCCATAGATCTAACAATTTATACCCCTGGTCTTATAATTTTGATCATGTGTAAATCGCCTCATTTTATAAAAATGTAAATTTCTAAATAAAATGTTTGGAATGTAGCTTTTTGTTTCTATAACCTTTCAGATTGTAGTATTGGTAACCTTAAGTGGGAGGAGTTTAAAATCTATCCATTAAAAAAAAAATTCTTTTTAAAGATTTTTAAGTGGTCTTAAATTTTTGATCAGGAGTGTATTTTTACCTTGACTCACATTTGTGAACTTTTTAAATGAACATTATTAATCTTCTTCTCGAACATTGCTTGCAGCTGATTTAATTTTCTTTCATCTGTATTTATATATTTATCGAAATACATTATTTGTTGTTATAACAATTTGTTGATTTTCTCAATTGAATTCAAAATTAAATTATATTAAAGATTGTGAAAGTGTGATGCTGCCACAGGTTGTTATGTTAAAGTATTAAAGATTTGAAAATTATCTAGACTCCTCATACCCACCTTTTTTATATAAAAATAAAAATTAAAAAAAAAAAGAATTTAAAACAAAAGCCGCTAGTCTCTGCACAATATTATTATCGTTAGTATTGCGAGAATTTATTAGATTTCTTTTACGAAAAAAAAAAGTCAATTTTTTAAGTGGTTAAACAACAAATCATGAAAAAAATTCGGTGGGAGTACATGAAGTCGACTTATACATGAGTATATACAGCAATCCAGTATAGTCCATCATTAAAAAAAAGATGGGCAAAATAAAAGGTGTGTCAAAAGGACGGTTTTGAACACCGCTATTATTTTGACTACCATCACTCCTTGGAAATACTTGTTTTAAAAAGTGATTATTAGAATTATTGAAAATCTAACCTGAAAGTTATGCTCATTGTTCTTGATAATTGGCTACACTAAAAAAAATATTTCACTATTGGAAACATCGGCTAATAATCGCCAACGCCAATGATTCCAAACTTTATAAAATGACACTTAATAATTTTTAGTAGACTGACAACTTCCTCAGTAGATCTAACATTGAAACAAACATCTGACTGAGACATCTCTCTGATTAAGAACGAAAGAAATAAATAAAAATAGTTTCAGTATCCTAAGTACAGACAGTGAGTAGGGTTAAGGTTCCAAAATGACATATTTTTTACCAATGCTTTTCACTGGGCTAACAAAACAGATCTGTTCTTTGGCATTTGTGAGTTCAACTCACAAGTCGGATAGTGTCAAAAACTACAGTACACTTACACTACAGCTTGACGAACAGAGTAAAAACAGAATAAAAAGATTAAGTTATTAAAATTAACTGATACGAAATATTCCTTATGGAAATGCAGAATGAATTTTTTTAAAAAGGGTTACGTTCAAAATTCAACCACCATGACAAGTTTTCAAGTCAACAAAAAACTGAATAATAAAGTTATCAATATCGGGGCCACTACCACCATCAATCTATGATGATTTTCTAAGCGCAGCTTAGATGTGGCACAAGGCTGAAAGTCTGGGACACCCAATGAGGATTGAACTCACTACTCAATCGTAATGATTCTCGCGAGAATCATATCTCCTACTCTCTACATTTTAATTTTCATGTTAAATACAAATTTTATATTGTAACCTATGTACAAGTGGGTCATAACATTAACAATCAATTAGAAAAATTAAAAATAAACAAAACATCTCTTTAGTTTAGTCTTTTGAATGCAAAGAGACATGTCAGATTATTCCATAATTTATTTAAATAAATTAAAAATATAAATCAACATTCAACAATGCTTTGCACTGCAGCAATCAACTTGAGATTTTTCTCGTTAAAAAGTTGAATTTTTTTTAACACATTCAATTCAATCAATATTAGTAAATTTTTAATTTTGTTTTTTTTTTTTAGACTTTGCACGAGGAAAACAAATTCATGAATTTGGAAAGAAAAAATGTCCCCAGAATGACGTCAAGGTCCGTAAAAAAGTTTCTTAGTCAGTTGTTCGGAGTTCAAATTTGTAATGTAGGTAGAAAAAAAAGCAAATGTTTAAGTAGCGAGAATCACAAAAAAGCACTGCACGGATTCCGCAATCAGGCCTCCCTTCTCACCAGAACGCACCGGCCTTGATCAATATTTTAATAAGCTGCTGAAACTCATACGACGTATTATTGTTCATATAAAAATTACAGTTCGGTTACTAACTGAATAATGATAATCACTGAAAACATTAACTCGCATAATAAATTCTGAGAGTATATATAAAATGTAGAATAATTTTTAAATTTAGAAACATTCCTTGTCAAAATCGAAAAATCGATTTTTTTTTGTTTTTTTTGTTTTTTCTTTTAAGGAGATCCTGTTTAGTGTTTGATCGATACATTATCAAATGGACCCTTAGCTTTTTTTAGTTATTATTAGACTTAAAATGTTTTACGAAAGCAAACTTTTTGTGGGGATGGATACAAAAAGATCTTTAAAGAACAAAAATGGACATTGACAATGTGAATGAATCCATTTGATTTTTGTTCTTTAAAAAAAATGACACATTTTATAATTTATTTGTAAAGAATATAAAAATAAACATTTTCAAGAAAAAAACAAAAAAAATTAACGAAGGAAGTTTAAGAGTTGTTTTTTCTTTTTAAGAACCATCATCGGTGAAAAAAAAAAATGATAAAAAATAATCAACAACCGTAATAAATTTTCTTTGTTTTTTTTGTTTGTTTTTTTTTTTTTAATAAAAAAAAAAAGTCAATTGGGTCAATATGATTTTAAAAAAAGAAAACTGTCACTGTAATTGTAAGAAAAAAAATATAATTTCATTTTATACATTTCCACTCTTTTTTAAGGTGTCCGAACATAGTTTGTTTTGTTTTTTTTTTGTTTTTTTTAATGGAAACTACGTCGACAATTTGTTCTTTTGTTTTAATGTCACGGTGCTTGAAATGCGCCCTGAAACATATTGGACTAAAAAAATCATTAACAAACAAAACAAAAACAAGTGTTTCTCTTTACTTAAAAAATTAAGCATTGACATTTAAAAAAAAAAAAATAAAAAAAAAAAGATAAGCAAGACAGTTAAATGAAAAAGGAAATCTTTGACATTTTTTATTTTCCATAATAATAATTTTCTTTTTTTAGTTAAGCAAGTTACAGTTATACATTGTGTAGTTAACACTTAGTGTACAGTATTTAAAAACGCACCCAGTAACTTTTGTATTCTTTTAATCAACAAATTGAAATTATAAATTGCTGAAAATTTACATTTTTTTATTGTCAGTAACAAAAAAAAAAAATTATTCCAAGTACCACTTAGATTTTTCATCATTATTTTTTTTAAATTTTAGTTAAGATTTTTTTTAGTTAAGATACTTTGGTTTAAAAAAAGATAAGTCCGTGTTCATTGTGAATTAAAAGTTTATAAAGTTATAAAGACGTTTTCTGATTTGTTTTTTTTATTTGTTTTTTTGTTCTTTTTTGCAGTTTCAAAAAAAAATCAACATCTATATAGTTGAAAGAAACTGTCACAGAAAAAACATTTAGTAAAGTAGAGAGAGAGAATGTCGGAGATTGTGCTGTAGTGACAAGCTAGCTTTTTCATAAGGATTGGGACTTTAGGACGATCAAATTCAAAAATATATGATCAAATTCAAAAACAGTTTTTTATATTCTTTTTTTAGAAATATAAAAACGTTTATCTCCCATAATGCATGTATAAATATAGTGAATTAGACAAACTAAAATTCCAACCTTTTTAAAATTAAAAATCAGACAGTCAACAATAACATCATAAGCACCGTTGTTTATTACCGCTTTAGCCCTTTAAGCTTTTGTTGTTGTCTTGAAACCAAACCTACGGTATTACCACTTCACTTAGAAAATATGTCTCTACTCAGTACTCTCTCTCTACAAACTTCGTAGATTGGAAGTACTTTAACTTCAACACATGACAGATCACATTGAAAATAGCAATAATTTTAAATGATTTATATCTGTAAAACGTTTTGTAAGTAATACAATGCTATTTTAAATATCTTACCTTTTGTTGCTCCTGTCAAATCATAAATAAATCCCTTATGTACAAAACATCGGGGAGCGATGAAAAAAAAAACAAGTGCGACCCATCAAAATTATGGGGAGATAACTCGTAATAACTTATAGCCGCTGCTACTGCTTCTAAAACTTGATGTTAGTTATTATTATGCTTAGCTTTTTACAAATTTTTACGTTTTTGTATGTCGTACAAGGCTGACTCGATGTTACTAAGGTTGACATTAACACATGATTTCATATATGATACTATCAGAAAAGTAGCTGATCAAATTTTAGTTAAAAAAACTTTCCAAATAATTCTGAAACTAAGTTAACACCCCCACTACCACCATAAGATCAACAAAGAAAGGACTTACAATAAAGTTAAATTATTAAATTGGAGGACACCTCTTGGCATAAAATTTACTCAAACACGTAAACCATTTTGTTTTTAAGCTATTGTTGTTGTTAATTAATAACTCCAAGCTTGATTAAAAAAGCTTACCTCATAAATTTTATTATAAATTAAATAGTTTTTTTATGCTGTTCGATATGAGTCATATGGGGTCGTCATGTGACGCGTAACCGTAAGTGTTATCTCCAGCGTAAATTTTTTAAAAGGTTTCCAATTGCCTTTTGAGGTTTGTTTTATTTTTTATTTTTTTTTTTTGTATTTTTTTTGTTATTTTTTCTTTCACAATTAATTATCAAACATTTAAAATTAAAATTATATTTCTGTGCATTACACAGTTATTTTTTAAAACTGATTACTTGATGCCGTAAAAATGACAAAATTTAGAGAAAATAACTCTTTCTTTATTTACTAACTAACATTTAACAACATAAACATTCTCTAGATTCTATATACCAGCGATACGGCAACACCTTGTTCACAGCGGTGGGGAAAAACAAGGGCATGAAAATATTTGAGAGAAAATATGTTATCTGCATATTGTTAACACTAACAGATGTATGTAATTCTAATAAAAAGCGATACCTAAAGTTTAAAATGCATTTTTAAAAATGAAAAATCTTAAAGATGAAGTTTAGTTTTAATTCCAAGTTAAATTTTATTATCCATAAATAAAATAATTTTTTTTTATTTCTCAACCGAATATAAATTTTTAAACTGATTGGATTTTTCTCTCTCCTTATCAGTAAATAAATCATAAATGCATCCATATTGACAGATCTGTTAACACAACATAATTCCCAGCACCTGACGAAGGCCTGAGCGTACAACGGCCGAAACGTCGTATAAATGGCAACAATGCAACATTCCTTTATTAAAAAAAAAAAAAACATTAAATTAAAAAATAATATATACTATTCTGATGTGCATGTTGCTGGAATTATATATACTGTGTTTATATAGAAAATATGTCTCTCCTGGTATATTTTCCCGAAACAATTATTGCGGTCTTGAATGCGAGTTCGGGTAAAAAAAGAAATAACACACAAAAGAAAAAGAAACAGTTTATAGAATAAACGGCAATGTTAGTATTAACAAAAAAAGTATACAATAACAGTAAAAGATAAACATTTGAAGACTAATTTACAGAGAAAACATTTAAATTAGAAACTCTGTATTTGTAGAATGTGTGTAAAAGTACAAGAGAAAAGTATTGAAAGGGAAGTGAACGTACCCCAGTGGGGGACACTTTTTTTCTTAAGTGCGACTACGTCTAAAAACCGGAGAATGACTGAGAACATTATTGCCTATTTATAGACTTAAGGAGCTTTCCCAAGCGACGGTTTTTTAGTTATTTGTGGTGAATTTGCTGATTTAGAGTTTAATTAATTTAAATTGAATCAAATATTACTTTCTTTTAGCTTAAAATATCGCAGGAAAGTTTTTGTTACGTGTTGAATGATTTATTGACGTCCTGATGTTTGTGAAATTTAAATAAGAGGCACATAATTTAAATAAAATTTCATATATATAACGTGAACGCATTTTCATATGTAACTACTCAGTAATCTTTAAAATTTAGAATATTATAAAATTTTACTTTTCATTACTTAGTCATTAGCGTAGTAAAAATGTATAATCGTTTAAGTTTTAAACACGTTTTTGTTTTGTTTTTGTTGCTGTTGTTGTTGCTATTATTATAGTTTCGAAAAGTGTATTTTTGCGCCAGACGGGTTTATAGAAATAAATTGTTGCCGTTGTAAAAATCTGCTTTAAAATTACTAGCTGAAGAACCGCCAAAATTTTTTGTGCAAAGATTGTTGTACGTTGTGGTGCATTGAATATCGGCTCGGAACGAGAAATCGGGGAGCCGAGTTCGAATTCCAACTGAATTCATTGCATTCACTTACGCACAAATACCCTTGGGAAAGGAATCCGTCTATTCCTTCCAGTTGTGGGTTAAATAACAGGACAGATTGGGTTCTAAAGCCTTGGTCGGCAACCAGTCTACCGCAGAAAGCAATGGCAACCTACTGCGGGATAATCTTCTGCCCAGTCAGTCATCGATCTTTGATCGGATCGAAGGCCGTCGCTCGCCGTCCGCATCGAATGGGCCTGGCACCCGCCGCGGGCGGCCCCGATCGAGGGAACTCCGAACTACGCGAGACGAAAACGAACGGCTGCCTTCGACCCATGCGCCACACGTCCCGAATCCGTTTACTTGCGACGGGATTCGGCGTTGGGCTTCTCCCGGTTCACTCGCCGTTACTAAGGGAATCCCGGTTGGTTTCTTTTCCTCCGCTTATGATTCCTTCTCGACGGTTAATTGCTTTCTGTTGATCCACTAATAATAATCCCTTTTATTAAACAAAGTAGGGTCACATCGACCCCATCCCGGATTTCACAAAGATTTGACGTGCCCGTCTCTCGTTGGCCGGTAAATAAAAAACCTTCTTTATCCATAAATTCAAAAACCGAATCCGCAACGATTCGCAAATTTTGGCGGGTTTCAACCGCTGAGCCGAAAAGATCATAAAAAAAATGCAACAATCTTTCAGTCAGTCAGTTAAGTGCCATACGTGATACACGCTACGAGAACGGAAAAAAAGTTCAGCTGAAGGAGTCATAAACTAACAGAGGAAAGAAAGAACCGACAGATTCAAGACAGGTTCTACTGAAAGTATTGAACATTCCTTTCTGTATCTTCCTAAAAAGAATTAAAAACGAACATTCATGTTTAACTTTCCAGAAACTTTCAAGTACTATGAGAGGCTCTATGGACAACAGCCTGATGAATTCGCCTAACCCCTTCGTGATGAGACGTACTTCTTGGGTATTCAGTTCAAGAAATGAGGCGGGTACGCTGTATTTTGTGCCTTGTACTATTTTTTTTGCTTCTTTAAGTTTTTTTCCCTTTTTTTTTTTCTAATTTTTAAAGGGTGTAATCTTTTGTGTAATCGAACTTGTATCCCTTTTCTAAACAACTGTAATACTTTTTGCCTTTATATCTGATGGTAATCCTTTTTTAAAACGTCAGAAATTCGTGTATCCTGTCGTAATAGGCGCGCATAATGAAATTTTTGTACAACCTTTATTTATTTATTTATTTTTTTTTTCGAATTTCACGCAGTGGTTGTCTTTTTATAATTTTGCGCCTTGTGGTGATACCGACCGAGCAAAAGCGAGGGACCGGATGTTTGCTCTATCACGACCAGAAAGCAAATGAACAAAAGTCGTCTCTGCGCAGGTGTATTCGCGCAGATGTTCCGGTTGAAAAATAAAAATTAATCAAATGTCAAATTTCCATTTCGCGAGCCTACACGAATTTTATTTACCAGCCAATAGGAAGCCCAGAATCAAATACAAGTATGAAATCCCAAAACGAGCTGCTTTTGATCCAAAAATCAGATATAAAAAGCGGATACAGACAAGACCCCAGAAGACAGACGGGCAGAGACCAAGGAGAAGAATGTAATTAATATCCACTTGACTTAAGTCAAGTGGCTACTACGTTCGCTTCCCTTCACCTCTCTTTCCTTCTCCCTGTCTCAAAAGTACTTACTGACCTAAGGCGCGACTACTTCAAAGACATTCCTCACATACCTCCGCTCCCCACATTCCTAAACACTAATTATCTTTTTCAGCATTATATTTTCCATGAATATTTAACATCTGTTGGACCTATATTCATGTATTATTTTAATCGTAAAAACATTAATTGATATGTGTGTATATATATATAAATGTTATTTTCAACTCAATTTGCTTTTCTTGATTTTATAATCATTTTATGACTTATAGTGGGCTATCTACCACAAGCCCAAATTCCGCTAACCTGCAACAATTTACAACTTCCTTTCACTAGAACGGAATCCTACTACAACGGGAAAACAATAAGCAACCCACTTTAGCCTATTTTAAGTTTTTGTGTTTGACACAAAGACTTGGATTTGGTGGAAAGAAAAATATTTTTTAAATATTTTAAGTATTCTAATATTTGATTGGATTTTAGAAAAAAGTTGCTTGCTGAGAAAATTACCAATAAATTTCCTATAGGTCAATCAGTCAGTTAAGTGCCATACGTGATACACGCTTGGGCGATTATGTCTCGAAAGAGATATGACTGACTGGACAGAAGATTATCCCACAGTAGGTTACCATTGCTTTCTGCGGTAGACTGGTTGCCAGCCAAGGTTATAGAACCCAATCTGTCTTGTTATTTAACCCATTCAACCCATATTAAACGGATTTATACCTTTCCTAAGGGTATTTGCGCGTAAATGAATGCAGGGAATTTAACTGGAATTCGAACTCGGCTCCCCGATTTCTCGTTCCGAGCCTATAATCACTGCACCACAACGCACATCCTGTAGTTACTGCTCTTATTTTCTGACAATGCTGGGTATGGACATACGCATTTACAAGAATCGATCTACACGTTTATACACGAAAAATACGTTTTATATTACAAGATGGTGAATTGTAGTGAGCGTTTCCATTTATGATTAGTAAATAGTTCTAATTTAAAACAATATCAAATTAAAACAAACTTTTAAAAGGTTTATAAATTATTCTAATTATATTTCTTAAAGTGAAAACAATTCTTGTAAAAATTAGTTTTTGATAGGAAAATATTTTTCAAAGACAATAATGTCCATATGATATTTTATTTATTAAAGCAATTAAAGGCATTACTAACTAAATAATTACTTTTACGATTTATACCAAATTGTTTTATATGGGGGTTCCGTTTAACCAATTAAATTATCCGAGTATTTATCCTTATAACAAAAATATGCCAATGCGAATTTCCTTTTACTATAAAATGAGGAAAAAATTAAATTAATAAAAGAAGAGTTTTTAAAGTTCTATGGAAGTTTTTATTGCGGTTAACTGCATCCAGCCAATGTCAAATTACTCGCCAATATATTATCGGCCTTAACCAAACACGCAGCACTTCAAAGAACTTTCTTTCAACAATCTAAGAAAGCTGAATATTTCAAACTATCGCTCTTCGTCTACTTTAAAGGTATGCAAACCATATATTCCTTCTGTGAACAACGAAATCTCTTACATTTGTCTTAAACGTTTTTTAATATTTTGTATCAAATCATTTAATCTGTTGTATGAACATTTTATCTTCATTGTATTTCGTTAAAGTAAGGACCTTAAAATTGTATGAATTATTTTCCTGAAACAAGCTAACGACACAACTTCACACAGGTAACTTCGTAAATAAATTCCTCATCTTGTTTTGTTAAAATCACCCGTGTATTTCCTCGTCATAATCATCCTCTCTTAACATTCTTGGCGCGGGTGAATCAACTGTTAATTCTAACTCCTAAACCCCTCGTTACTATGTACATAAAGGATAGAGAAACAGTGAATTAAGTTCTAAATCGGTAAATGAATTGTCTATGTCATGACTCAGTGATTTTGCCACGGCCCTTTGAAATTAACTCTAACTAGTTGGGTTAACTTACCTTTTTCACACTTCCAGCACTCCAAAATCTTTTACTTAATAATACTTTATCCTTCCTTTCGTTAGTTTACACGAACATTACGCCATGCCAATACCTCATAAATAATAGACGACTCCGTTTCGATCGTGTGGAAAGAGGGGAAAAGATACTATATGGTTTCAGTGAAAAAAAAAATGAATGAATGAAAAAAAGACAGGAGAGGAAGACAGAAATATAACGGCTGTTTCAGTGAAATGGAAAAAGTTGTAAATTTAAAATCTTTTTATTTTACCTGCTTCTTTAAAAAAAGCTAACATTCATATTTTATGATTCTTGTTGCAATATTTTCTTAAAGTTGTTAAACTCAAATATTTAACGATGCAATAAGGAAATTTGTATGGATATTTTATAGAAGTCTCTTTAAGCTTACTCAATCATTAACTTAAAAATTAAGTATCATTAAAAGAATTTTTATTTGATAAAAACAACAAAAAATAGTTCGAACAAGTGTTTAAGTTAACATTTATGGGCACACAACAAAGACGGATAACACAAGCCGAATTTAAGAACAACCAAAAATTTATTGTTAACACACAAAATCATGAATGAATTACACAAATTAAGTGCATTGTATGCCAAATGATGGTCAATAACATGTATGTAAAAATAATCAATGCATATGAAATATACTCTTTTACAATAAAAATTATAGTGCTCTATAAGGTCATTAGAAAAGGAGAAAATACTTCAAATTGTTTTCAAAGATTTGGTACAATTTTCGAAGTAAAGTTCATACATAGTAATAGCGAAGAATAGAACAATCCCACCAGCCAAAGACTTTTCCTTGATGTGGGAGCAACTTTGATGTTCCTTTCATTTCTTATTTGGTGGTTGTCAATTTTTTTTGTATTGTTTTTCTTTCTGGACCGTGGAGACCTGCAGCAGATGTTCGTTGACTTCTTTGAATTTAAAAACCCTTTTTTATAACATGCAGGTAGTATTATTTCCTCATTGCTTAAAACATTACAAAATCTGTTTCTTTAAACTATGCCTGTTCACAAAACTTTTTATTATATAATTTTTATACATTTATTCATATGACTACTATTACGTCTATGCGCCAATTATAAATAAATGGACAACGTATCAGGTAATCAGTCCAGTTGTAAAAATCCATCTTCCTAAGAAGACACTGGAGTAAAAAAAAATGTTGTAAATCATTTCAACTATTTCTGGATTATTACATTTTAGATTTACACTTGATTTGCTTTATTCTTTTACTTTGCTTTTTCTTTGTGGACGAGATGAATATTTTGAAAGGCCAAATGTTCACTACCTCAGCCTTTCGAACATTCATTCATAGAAACACATCTGCGTTGATTCAAGTCCCTTCTTCGTTTGTGAGTACATCACTATGAAATATTTATGGACTAGCGATTTAAATTATTCAATTTAGAAAATTACTACACAATTTCTTAATCCCAAAGCTGAGTATATTGAAACAGTTGTCAAATATTAGGTCGCTCATTAATATATTGTGTTTTTCTAAATTGATGCAATTTCAATACAATTTCTTACTCCAATGATATATGCAGAACGCTATTATTTGTGTAATGTGCCCCTTCCAAACATTGATGAATATGTCTTTCCACAGCTTCCTATTCTTTGTAGCTTTTAGTAATGTTTTCCTTAAAACTTCCTTGTTACTTACACGCTCAGTTCATGGTATTTCAGCATTCTTCGATAAAACCACATTTCTATTGTCTCAAGCCTTCTCTTCGTCTGTAAGGAAATTGTCCGCCATTCACTGCCATTTAGGAGGAATATTATTATATAGTAGCTTAGTACTCTTTACTTTGTTTCTAACTAAATTTTCCTTTTTTTTTATACTTTCCTTGGTGTCTGGAATGTATCTTTGTTTATACCAATGCATCTCCGGACTTCGGCGTGACGTTTTACATTTTCTGTTAAAACATTTCACAGATATTTAAACTTATGTACTTGTTTGATTTTCATATTGCCAGTTCCTAGTTCGTGTCTTGGATTTTTTCGCTTGCTAATAATCATATCGAGATCCGAACTTGCGTTAGACGAGCGAAAGGAGCATTTTAAAAGTTAAGCAAGGTGCTGAGATACGAAAAGAAATTGTTAAAAACAAAACGGTGCTGGATTTAGACAATCTCCAAAAACGAATGAGCAAAAAACTAGAGGCATCAGACACGAGGTTGTACAGAAGGATACTGTGAATGCCATGGACAGAGTGAGTAAGTCAAAAGGACGGGTTAACGAAAATGACAACAGAAAGAACAATTATTCTCAGAATCAGAAAAAAAAACCGTTAAAATTATTTAAACATATAATGAAGAATGATGACTTGTAACACCTAACCCTTATGGGATATAATGTGATAAAATGATTAGCATGCTTGTCTCGCTAAATCAATTACGACCGAGTAGTGAGTTCGATCCTCATTGGTTTTCCCATATACTGTACTACATATAAGCTACTCTTAGAAATCGCTACTTAACAGACGGGATTATGTGAATGAACAGCAAGCGAACCAGGAGGCGGAAGTCTCAGGAAAAGAAGTGAAAGTGCTAAGTGCTACACGTGATAGGAGGTTGTGGAGAGCAATGATTACCTATACCTTATAGGAAATGGCACATAGAAGAAAAAGAATAAGAAATTTTATGGTTAGTCCTTTCTTGACGCTCTACTTTATTACCTTTTCTAAGCGGTCGTGAAACTTTCCTTTTGTGTGTTGCCATCAACACAGTGTCAATCTGCGTATCTTATATTGTTAAAATTGTGCACACTGATTATGTATCTTATTTATCCTGGTTTGGAGCCCAAAACTTTGAAGCCACCAGAAGAGAAAATGAAGAAGCCAAACGACAAGAAAAAAAACTCGACAAAATCAACCTGGTCCTCTACTAACGTTACTATGCAGTCAATACCTTTCAGCTCTTTCATACAAGAACTGGTCTGCTGTGTCATCAACACCAACATTATAGGAAGCGATCAGCAAATAAGAAAATAAATTCTTGGATACGAGATAAAGCAGACGATACCGACGACGCTTCTGGTTGTGTCGCCAGCTCCCTTAGAATAGCCTCGCTATAGAGATCGAATAAATCCAGTGAGGAGACACATCGTTGTCTTTTTTCTCTTTTTATTTTTGTGTACCTATTCAAAACGCAAGAGAACACTAATGCAAATGTTGACGCCATCATATTCAGCATTATGTATTTATGTGAGGCTGATAGATGTTTGAAACGGGGGTTAATACTGTTGCTAGGGATATTAAAATTATCATATATCGATCTAAAACACAGGACGCATGTGTATGAAGCGTTATACTAACGTTAAATTCTCTGACGTTTTAGTTAAAAAATTATCAGTGTAAGATTGTCTGTAAATAGGATTCCTGTTTTACAAAAAGAAAATGAGTTCTGCTTTTAACTAATATAAACATTAAGCACTACAAAAATTTAATTTCTCCAAATTTCGAAAATTAAATAAGTGAAAGAGTAAAAGGTGTAAAAAAATATTTTTACAATGATTTCTAAAACAAAAAACAAAAATAATTTCTTAAATAATTTAAAATTCATTCATTTGTAAATAAGTCCTGAAAGTTTCATTAAAATACGACAGTTACTTGCTTTGTGCAAGAATTTCTAAATCAATGCGTTTTTCAGCGAATAAGTCGTGCTACCTAAAATACGACAAAAATCAAAGTCATTACACCTAAGGAACACGCATAGTTATTAAAAAAATTAACTGACAGAGTGAAATACACGAACGCATATTTTGTTTTATTTTGTTGTTAGAAATTTATTTGTATCTTGTGAGCGTTATCTGGACAGGCTGACGCTTAATACACATACGTTCTGTGTTTTAGATCGATATATGATAATTTTAATATCCCTAGCAACAGTATTAACCCCCGTTTCAAACATCTATCAGCCTCACATAAATACATAATGCTGAATATGATGGCGTCAACATTTGCATTAGTGTTCTCTTGCGTTTTGAATAGGTACACAAAAATAAAAAGAGAAAAAAGACAACGATGTGTCTCCTAACTGGATTTATTCGATCTCTATAGCGAGGCTATTCTAAGGGAGCTGGCGACACAACCAGAAGCGCCGTCGGTATCGTCTGCTTTATCTCGTATCCAAGAATTTATTTTCTTATTTGCTGATCGCTTCCTATAATGTTGGTGTTGATGACACAGCAGACCAGTTCTTATATGAAAGAGCTGAAAGGTATTGACTGCATAGTAACGTTAGTAGAGGACCAGGTTGATTTTGTCGAGTTTTTTTTCTTGTCGTTTGGCTTCTTCCTTTTCTCTTCTGGTGGCTTCAAAGTTTTGGGCTCCAAACCAGGATAAATAAGATACATAATCAGTGTGCACAATTTTAACAATATAAGATACGCAGATTGACACTGTGTTGATGGCAACACACAAAAGGAAAGTTTCACGACCGCTTAGAAAAGGTAATAAAGTAGAGCGTCAAGAAAGGACTAACCACAACATTTCTTATTCTTTTTCTTCTATGTGCCATTTCCTATAAGGTATAGGTAATCATTGCTCTCCACAACCTCCTATCACGTGTAGCACTTAGCACTTTCACTTCTTTTCCTGAGACTTCCGCCTCCTGGTTCGCTTGCTGTTCATTCACATAATCCCGTCTGTTAAGTAGCGATTTCTAAGAGTAGCTTATATGTAGTACAGTATATGGGAAAACCAATGAGGATTGAACTCACTACTCGGTCGTAATTGATTTAGCGAGACAAGCATGCTAATCATTTTACCACATTATATCCCATAAGGGTTAGGTGTTACAAGTCATCATTCTTCATTATATGTTTAAATAATTTTAACGGGTTTTTTTTTCTGATTCTGAGAATAATTGTTCTTTCTGTTGTCATTTTCGTTAACCCGTCCTTTTGACTTACTCACTCTGTCCATGGCATTGTTACGAAGATGCATTCATATAAAAAATAATATTAATAATGTCTAAAAAGTTATAGTAAGGGACTCTATTGAGTTCTACTTGTTATTACAAAAAGATTTTAATTCATGAAGTAGTTGTAAAAATAAGGAAATTAGAAGTAGAACGTTTGGAAGATGCTAAAATGTTAGAGAAAATTCCAGTAGATTCGAGAGATTTGGAGAAATATGCAAATTAGGTGTTAGTCCCTATAGAAATAGGTTTTGAGAAGAGAATAGTTAGTTGTTAAAAGAATTTGCTGACATTATCAACTCCGGCTTTGATTTAAGGATTTGTATATCCAGCCAAAAGAATCTCTAAGAGAAGTTGCCGACCAACTAAAACCCGAAAAAGAACCTCATGGAACTAAGTGGGTAAATAAAATTTTTTAACTCTTTCATTGACCAAACTAATAATTATTCTTTGTATACACATTTGCGGATTTCTAAAAAGTATAGCACTTAAACTACTTCGCTAGCTTAACTGGGTAAAGATACTTGACACCTTATCTTCGCCTTCTCTCCTCGTAAAACTTGCCAGTAGTAAACGCTATGTTTCCTGTTATGAATGCAACAAAAATTGTATGTTTGAAAACATTTTGTTTGGTGCTTTTTGTAAATTAACTATTTGTCTGTGATTTAGCTCTGAGTTTTGGTCAATCAATTTTTTCTTTTGTTACAACTTAACACATAACAGCATTTACAGTATCCTTCTGTAGAACCCCGTTTCTGATGCCTCTAGATTTTTACTCATTCGTTGGGAGATTGTATAACATTTACTATCATACAAGGACGTGGATTTTTTTTAATTTTTTTTTAACAATTTTTTTTCCTATCTCAGCACCTTGCTTAACTTTTGGAATGTTCCTTTCGCTCGTCTACCGCATGTTTGGATCTCGGCATAATTATTAGCAAGCGAAAAAGTCCAAGACACGAACTAGGAACTGGCAATATGAAAATCAAACAAGTACATAAGTTTAAATATCTGTGAAATGTTTTAACAGAAAATGTAAAACGTCACGCCGAAGTCCGGAGATGCATTGGAATAATGAAAGATACATTCCAGACACTGAGCAAAGTATAAAAAAAAAAAACAGGGAAATTTAGTTAGAAACAAAGTAAAGAGTACTAAGCTACTAATATTCCTCCTAAATGGCAGTGAATGGCGGACAATTTCCTTACAGACGAAGAGAAGGCTTGAGACAATAGAAATGTGGTTTTATCGAAGAATGCTGAAATACCATGAACTGAGCGTGTAAGTAACAAGGAAGTTTTAAGGAAAACATTACTAAAAGCTACAAAGAATAGGAAGCTGTGGAAAGACATATTCATCAATGTTTGGAAGGGGCACATTACACAAATAATAGCGTTCTGCATATATCATTGGAGTAAGAAATTGTATTGAAATTGCATCAATTTAGAAAAACACAATATATTAATGAGCGACCTAATATTTGACAACTGTTTCAATATACTCAGCTTTGGGATTAAGAAATTGTGTAGTAATTTTCTAAATTGAATAATTTAAATCGCTAGTCCATAAATATTTCATAGTGATGTACTCACAAACGAAGAAGGGACTTGAATCAACGCAGATGCGTTTCTATGAATGAATGTTCGAAAGGCTGAGGTAGTGAACATTTGGCCTTTCAAAATATTCATCTCGTCCACAAAGAAAAAGCAAAGTAAAAGAATAAAGCGGATAAAGTGTAAATCTAAAATGTAATAATCCAGAAATAGTTGAAATGATTTACAACATTTTTTTTTACTCCAGTGTCTTCTTAGGAAGACGGTTTTTTACAACTGGACTAATTAACTGATATGTTGTCCATTTATTTATAACTAGCAGTATAGCCCGGCGTTGCTCGGGTGTAATGAAAGCTTATATATACAGGATATTTACTCTTCTCCCCCACTTGAAAAAGATGTGACACAAGGTATTTTTTAATGTGGGGAACCTGAGCACGTACGCCCAGGTACTGGTCAAAATATTACCTATCCACCGCGGTAGATAGGTTCAAAACCGATCTAAACTGGTCTTAATTGGTCATTTCCTATGGAAGTGGTGTACGATATTTTTCACTTGCCAATTCCAGTTATAGCTACTCGAAAACACCTTGTTAGTAAAAGAAAAAGAAATCCTTGAGCTGTTTCGTAAGTGAACCCCAAACGAAGAAAATACGTATTCAAAAGAGAATCCATGCATACACACCTACACATTTTCACGGGTTATTTAAAAAAGCAAACACATATGTAGTGGATGAAGGCCGTCCACTTACTAATTTATATTTTAACGGTCGACTCGACGTAACATTCGTTAAGGTTTGAAGCAAGATTTATGAATGAACAAGAAGGCGAAAGTAAACGGAAAAACAATATATTGAAAAAGGTTACATAGGGTTGAGAAAGCATGCATAAGAAGTTGTAGAGTCCGGTTTCAATGAAAGTTAATGTCAGAGGAGAAAATTAAGAGAATAAAAAATATTTGCGCCACTAACTGCTACCCGCAATTAGTGCGCGTGTGTTTGTATGAGTTAGGGAGGCATGTCTCTTCTTGTCTGCCCTCGCCCCGGGACGAAATCCTAACTCCTGTATCACGTGCTGTTTTCGGTTTTTAAAGGCTTCGTTTTTGGTGGGAACTACGACTGTCACGTAGACGCCGCGTGACCATGCGTATGTATGTGTGTGTGTGGGTGTCAATGTATGAGACCTACAAATAGCCCCCCCTAGATTGAAACAAATATTAAAAATATTTTTTTTCAATATGTCCGTATAGATGGTGGTTTGGTTACGTTGATGATGATGCCTGTAGTAGTAGTAGTAATCATGCCAAAAATGACAGAGAGGGCTGGTTGCTGAAAAAAAAGGTGGGGGCACAGACGTTGCTCATAGGTGTGGGAGGAGGTTGCTGAAACGTCTGACTGCTGGTCAGCCATATTGGATTCTCAAAAAGCACATGGTGAAATGGAAAAATGAGAAAAATTTGTGAAAGGTGAATTTTTTTGGTTGTCTCTCGTAGGCTGAAAAGAAGAAGAGTCTGGAATGCGATGCGCGTGAGTAGGGATTTTGCTGCAGTGTCCCCTATCAGAGTGCCAGGATGCGGCATGCTCTGGAAAATTCTCGGTAGTTGATGTGTCTGTTAAAGATCTTCTAATTTATTCCAATGCTCCACGTTGAGTTGCTTGCGTTTGTAAGAGTTCCGTGTTTTGCTGAACGGTGGATTTATGTTGGTGTTAGAAGAATTAACAGTTGGTTATAAACTTTGATTTGCAAAGTGGTTGATTGAAGCTTGTTGATACCGAGTGTACGCGTTTGAGAGAACTAAAAAGATATCGAGGTTTAATGTCGAATTTTCTGGAGGTCACAATTCTCCAGTATAAATAATTCGGCTTGTCGATTTCCTCAGTGTTCTGGTTGAGAAAAAAAGGCGTCTTTAAGTCGACGTTGTGTTTGGTTGAGTGACATTGCGTTGAATGCTGAAAGAAACGTCTTTAAGTCGACGTTGTGTTACTCTTTTTCTGGAAAACCTGGGAGAGAGAGATGACAGTTGTGCTGTCTAGTGTGCGATTGTAAAAATTCTGTGTGGGGTCGCCATCTTGGAGTCCTGTAGAAAGAGTTGGGAGATAACGACGTTGAATAGTAGTTCTTGTTGATAGACACAGAAGAATGCTGAGTTCCATTTCCAACGATGCTGGACTGAATTACGCCGAATCGAGATCACGTCGGGGTCACCATTGTAGTGGATGAAGGCCGTCCACTTACTAATTTATATTTTAACGGTCGACTCGACGTAACATTCGTTAAGGTTTGAGGCAAGATTTATGAATGAACAAGAAGGCGAAAGTAAACGGAAAAACAATATATTGAAAAAGGTTACATAGGGTTGAGAAAGCATGCATAAGAAGTTGTAGAGTCCGGTTTCAATGAAAGTTAATGTCAGAGGAGAAAATTAAGAGAATAAAAAATATTTGCGCCACTAACTGCTACCCGCAATTAGTGCGCGTGTGTTTGTATGAGTTAGGGAGGCATGTCTCTTCTTGTCTGCCCTCGCCCCGGGACGAAATCCTAACTCCTGTATCACGTGCTGTTTTCGGTTTTTAAAGGCTTCGTTTTTGGTGGGAACTACGACTGTCACGTAGACGCCGCGTGACCATGCGTATGTATGTGTGTGTGTGGGTGTCAATGTATGAGACCTACACATACACCAATAAAAAATCTGTGACAGCTGGCTTACAAACTTTACCGCCTTCGTAAACAAATTGTATACATTTCTCATTTATTAACCAATCAGGATTTAGAGAAAAACCTACAATCTGAGCTTATGTCAGCAACACATGAATAGCTTGAAGTTTTGTTTTCTCACCAGAAAGAGCCAACTAAACTCTACGTTCAGGTGACATGCATTTGCTTATTCTCTCACTTTCTCTGTCGCACTGTATTCATTCTCTTTCTACCCTTTTGCTCATTTACTCTCGGCCAAAAAATAAGATCAAAGATACGACTTCCGTCCTTTTCTCACTAAAAAAATAATTTTCGCTGACTAGTATCATACACATACACACACACACACACACACACACACTCTCTCTCTCTCTCTCTCTCTCTCTCTCTCTCTGAGCGAAACAGAAACGTATCTTCTTTTTTCACAAATTCATTTTGCATCATTCAACCAACTTAAAAAATGAAGTCTAAAATCCTACATCATAAAAAGGAAGGTATTGTATAAAAAGACGATCGACCCCCTTCGCTACAAATTGTTGAACATAGTTTCTTCTATTCACTATGAAAGGAACGTCACCTCGGAGAACGAGGAGTTGCAAAGTGTGTTGCACTCATTTCCGCACTAACTACTGTATTCGATATTATTATACTATTAATCCATGCAGCTAAACACTAAACAGTTCCTTCACTAATCTTTTGTTATAGTGTTTTCTTTGGAATATTATTAACCAGAACAATGAACTTATAATACGAGCATTATAACAATGGACATCCTTGTTTTGGGTGGTTTGGGGAGATAGTGGTTTTTCCAGTGTTTTCGTTACGGTTTCATTACGGTGAAAAAAGCAGAACACGCCCTGGTCCGAGAACGTATCCAGTACATCCGATGGATGAAACGGAAATTACATTCCGATATCTCCCAGAGGTTCGAAAAATTATTCAGCAGGATCACTGATGAAGAAAACGGAAAAAGAATCCGGCACGAATTGGACAAATCCTTCAGGCAAGAATTTGACGCAGTCAAGGTCCGCCAAGTACGGAAACTGAATAGATTAAAAGATCTGAAGACGACACATGGGGTCCATCACCCACCTGTGAAGACAGTTGTCAACATCATTCAACATCAGTTAGGAGTCAGTGCTGAATAAGCGTCTCTGAGGAGTCAGTGCTGAATAAGCGCCTCAACTTCGCAACAACCATCAGGCGGATACCATACTTAGACATCATTGCCCGCATCGATGAATTAGCCTTGAACATCCCTCAGGCTCAGGCGGATGAGTTAAGATGGAAAGTGAGACAAACACCGAAGAAAGCCAAGTCACCCAAACTAAATATCACGAAAGAGGAGGGGCTGGCAATCAGGACCCTACAAAGGAACGATAACGTCATCATACTACCAGCTGATACAGGTAATGCAACTGTAGTGAAGGACAGAAATGAATACACCAAGAAACTGGAAGACCTCATTACAAGTGGTAGTGGTAGTGGTAGCTATAGCAAGGTAAAGAAAGACCCAACGTTGAAAACAGAACGATAGCTGTCGTAGATCCTTATCAAGAACAAGGATCACTTCCAGCCTAGGACATACAGGCACTTGTCTCAACGTTACTGCAAGCTACCACACATGTATAGTCTACCTAAGATTCATAAAGACGGTATTCCGCTCAGACAGATTGTTAGCAGCCTAGGCTAGGTATGCCACCCTCTGAGTCGCTTCCTTGTAGATATAATTGACCCATTGATAGGAAAGTCACCTCGTGGAACTTATCAAGGATGCTCCCATCCAAGCAACCAAATGGTGAACCTGGTAAGTCTGTTCACCAAGATACCCACGGCGGAGGCACTATCAGTAGTCAATGAAAGACTGGCCTCGGACTCGTCCCTATGAGAACGTAACAGTGTTCCACTAGACAACCTGATGGTGATGCTGACTTTCTGCACACAAACAACACACTTTGGATTGGGGTCAGACATATGTCGGTACGATGAAGGCTTAGCAATGGGCTCGCCATTATCACCATCACTGGCTAACTTTGAAGAGATGGCATTAGAATCCACAGTTCTAAAGTCAGCTCTATGACTGAAATACGTTGATGACACCTTCATACTCTAGCCACACCAAGAGGAGGAGCAGGTCCAGACGCTACTCAACCATGTGAACTCAGTAAGACTATCCATACAGTTCACTATGGAAAAAGAGTGTGAAAACAAACTGGCATTCCTGGATGTGCTGATAACTCGAACAGAGGTGGGGTTCAAGACATCCGTATACAGCAAGCCAACATTCACCGGGCAATACCTCAGCTTCAACTCCCACTACCCATACAATGTAAAGAAAGGGATCGTCCGCTGCCTTCAGCATCGAGCAAAAGTCATAAGCGGCGATTCAGGGTCATACGAACAGGAAATGGTTTGAATTAGCAGCACCTTACAACGAAACAATTATCCAGGGTACATGACAACTACTCCAACATACACTGTAGGGAAGGTGCCTGAGGGTAACAACTCTCAGAAAACAGCCTCGGTCTGTCTACCCTATGTGAAGGTGTTATCGAAGATAATACAAAGGATCTGTGATCCATATAACATCAGGACGATCTTCAGAAGTGGTTCTACACTTCGCACACACTCTCCCGAATAAGACCCTCAACAGAGGCGGACATGACTAAGGACTGTGTGTACGCCATTCCATGTAGTTGTGGAAATAAATATAAAGGAGAAACAGACCGCCCGCTTAAGTTAAGGCTACAAGAACATCGCAAGGCCATAACACGAGGGAAGATGGAAAAATCAGGCGTAGTTGCCCACATATGGAGGAAGAAAGGGGATCACCACCCTCTATGAGATGAACTTGAAATAATAGAGAGAAAACGCCACTGGAAAATACGTAAACTTAAGGAATCAGCACATATGCTAGGCTTTAAAAATCTCCAAAGCCGACCAAGCATAGAGATGAACACAATAAGGAGACCAATAATACGAAGTATCAGAGAAAATCATTAGTGTCAAAAAATTGTAGTATGAGCTCTGGTAAAAAAAATACTAACGAAAACCATTAACATCAAAAAATTGCAATGTGAACTCTGGTAAAAAAAAGGGTTACTGGACATTAGGTTTATAAGTCCAAAAAATTCAGTTGTTCTTGTCCTTAAGGACACATGGCCCAGTGGATATAGACGTTGGTTAGTTCCTGACTGGACTCTTCGAGTTGTGAGTTCAATAGCAGTGGTGAACAGGTAACTTGCAGGAACAACTAACTTAGAGAGAGATAACTCATAACTTCTAATCGAGGTTTTACGCAAGGATGATATATCCCAGTGATTGTAATAAAGAGTTCGGTTCGAAATTCCTAACCCCTGAAGAAAGCCGGAGCGTACAACGGCCGAAACGTCGTACAAATAGCAACAAAGATGACGACAATAGTCCGAATAATGTAAATACTGTAAAGTTAACAAGCATTAGTAAGAATAGTAAGTTATTAATATGACAATCATATAGTGAGGTAATTGACAATCATACAGTCAGTTAAGTATATTGTCTCGTAAGAGACGTGACTGACTGGGCAGAAGATTTTGGGGCAATAGAATGTTATTGCAATAGAATGTTATTGCTTTCAGCAGTAGACTCACTGCCAACCAAGGCTGGAGAAGCCAATCTGTTTTGATATTTAATCCATAGCTGAAAGCAGAAGCGACGGATTAATAACTTTCCAAGTGGTATTTGCGCGTAAGTGAATGCAACGAATTCAACTGTAATGCGAACTCGGCTCCTTGATTTTTCGTTTCAAGACGATATCTACTGCACCACAAAATATGAGAATCATATAAGAGAGCCTAAAAATGACACTATGACAAAATGTAACATTTAAATTTATCCTTGACAAAGGAAATCTCTTAAGAAATAGAACAAAGCACTTAGAATCTCAACTTGCAACATACATTTGTGTTGCATTTTGTCTCATATGACATCCTTTTGGATACAATAAATTGCTATCTAAATTTCAGAGACTTTAAGGCACAAAACGGCGTCCTCAAAATACAATAAAACGTCGATTTAATATACGCCGGATTTAAGGAATAACAGACTAAAAGAACGACTCGCATATCACATACGTCATAACAAAATATTTATTTTTGCTGAATAAAGATAAATCCTAGCATAAATTATTTATCGAGTCCATATTAAGTTATTAGGAACATGTCAACCTTGTTTGCTATAAAGTTAGTTGGAAATGAGAAAAGCAGTTATTTTTAAATATGCTTCTTCACTATAAATAACAATCCCTACTTGGAAGCACTGTGTGTGTGTGTGTGTGTGTGTGTGTGTGTGTGTGTGTGTGTGTGTTAGAGAGAGAGAGAGAGAACAGAAAGTAAGCATGTTTCGGGTTGCTTAAGATCTAAACAAGATAGAGGAAGAAATTCAAAAGAAAGGACTCCAAATTAACTACAAGGAAACCGAATGTATGGTCATCAGCAAACGGAGGAAATGCCAATTACAGGTTGGGGATACTAAAATCAAGCAAGTACAAAGATTCATGTACATGGGAAGTGATCTAACGGAAGACAGAAAGTGTAACACTGCGATCCTAAGGCGAATTGGAATGACAAAGGACGCATTCCAGAAGCTGAACAAAGTATTAAGAGACAGGAAAATTACGATAGAAACAAAGAATAGAGTACTGGATTGCTATGTGATGTATTTCATTCAATATGGCAGTAAATACTGGACAATGTCATCAAAGATGAAGGAAAAACTTAAAGCAACTGAAATGTGGTTCTACAGAAGGATGCTGCGGATGCGGCACATACATTTTTGGACACTGAAACCAATATCCGTATTACAGGAATACACACACGATACATTTCTACTAGCATCAGTGTAACAACATAACATTGTACAGATTTCCTTTATATCTTGATCAAATTTAAAGAAATTACAATATCCTTATAAAATGCAAATAACATCAAGCATGACACAAAACACAGAATAAAGACTATTAGACAGCCAGTATTTTCCCGACCACGACGGCTGCATCCAAATTGCAATTTGCCAAAAATGGTTTTGACAAGATGCTATGGGAAGGGATGATTCGCCCAGCTGAAAGCCCTTATACATCGCCCCTACACCTCGTTCCAAACAGTGGATAATAAAGGATTTTGACCTTGTGTAGACTTTCGTAAATGAAATGCATCCACTGTCCCTGATCGTTATCCTGTCCCGCATATACATGATTTCGCGCTCAGGTTATGCGGATCACGTATATTTTCCAAGGTCGATCTAGCGAAAGCTTATTTCCAGATCCCGGTAGGAGAAGAAGATATTCCCAGAACAGCAGTGACAACTCCGTTCGGACTATACGAGTTTATCCGAATGTCATTTGGTCTTCGGAATGCTGCCCAAACGTTTTCAAAGACTAATTGATCATGTCCCGAGAGGATTACCATTACATTGATGATATCCTCATTGCTAACTAAAATACTACTGAACACAAAGAACACTTATATCAAGTCTTTCACAGACTATCTCAATTTGGCCTAAAAATAAACTTAGATAAGTGCACCTTCGGCACCACTCGAGTTAAACTTGACAGATCAACATGGGATCTCAACCTTACCTGGAAAAGTGAAAGCAGTTGAAAACTTCCCCGTACCTACTTCCGTCCAACAGTTAAGAAGATTCATTGGACTGATAAATTATTATCTCCGCTTCATCCCTAATCTATCAACTATACTACCTTTGACAAACCTATTGGGAAAAAAGAAACAAGAACATTACTCTACAACAGGGCGCACTTCATGCCTTCAATATGGCCAAATCAGCACTTACAAACTTTACTAAACTCTCACATATAAGTAACGACAAAAAAAGCACTTATCTTCCTCACTACGGACGCATCCAACACATCAAAAGGAGCTGTAATTGAACAAGAAATCAATTCGGCAAGAAAACCCATTTCCTTTTTCTCGGCAAAATTGGCCAAGAAGCAATTAAGCTATAGCACCTTTTTTAGAGAATTGTTAGCTATATAATTAGCAATTAAACAGTTTAGACACATACTCGAAGGTAGAAACTTTGTGGTATACACACATCACAAGCTTCTCACTCATGCCATGAACTGAAATGTAGACAAATATACCCCTAAAGAAATTAGATATTTAGATTTTATTTCTCAGTACACAACAGACATTCGTTATATTACGGGACAACAAAATATTGTGGCTGACGAACTGTCACGCACAGATATAATAGCGATTACCAACGATACATTAAGTCGCGATTTAATTTCTGATTAACTGAAATCTGACTCTACTCTAACAAAACAATTACAAATACCTCTTTAACATTGAATCAATTTCTAGTTTCTTTCGGTAATAAAACACTTTATTGCGACACAACATTAACCAACCCTAGACCATATGTCCCACCCATACTGAAGAAACAGATATTCCAACACTTTCACAATCTTTCACGCCCAAGTAAGCGATCTACTGCAAAAATTATGAGTGAATGTTTTTGATTTTTTTTTTTTTTTTTTTTTGGCCGAACATGGTATCAGACATTAGAAAGTGGACATCAACATGCCTAAAATGCCAGAAAAACAAAATACAGCGTCATACCAAAACACCAATAGGTACTTTCAGCAATCCAGATGCAAGATTTAAACACTTACACTTAGATATAGTGGGTCCTCTACCGAGCTGTCAAGGATATTCTATATCCTAACTGTTGTTGACAGATTTTCACGTTGGTCTACTGCGATTGCGCTGAAAGACACATCAACAATTTCAGTCGCAAACGCAGTTTTTAAAGATTGGATTTCTATTTTCAGAGTGCCCAATGTCATCACCACTGATCGTGGCACACAATTACGATCATCGCTTTTTCAAGAATCCAGCAATTTTCTGGGAGCAAAGCACATTAAGACCACATCATACCACCTATGTGCTAATGGATTAATGGAAAAATTCTACAGATGCCTCAAGACATGAAAGAAAACTCGATCAATTGTAGTGATAATTTACCCCTTATACTCCTCTATAAGGAACATTCTTAAAGAAGACCTCGGCTGCACACCAGCTGAAATAGCCTTTGGTACATCCTTGTCGTTGCCAGGACAATATTTTCAAAATGACATGAACTCTAATCCGACATCGTATTTCATACAAGAATAAGAAAGTAGAATGTCGAAATTAGAATTCACACCTGCTCGAAATGCAAGCAAACACACATACACACCGAAAATCTGTATAACTGTGAATACATTTTCATACGAGAAGACGCTGCAAAAAAATAAGCCCTATAAGAAGATTATTAGGGTCCGTACAAAATCTTACAAAAAGCGGAAAAATACTTCACAATACAAAAAGTCAGATATAGTCGCTATTGATAGACTGAAACCAGCTGTTTAAGTAAAAAGAAAATCAACCACAGACACATTCTCCTTACGTACAACAAACACCCAAATATAAAAATACATTATAATCAGACATTACACGCACGATTCAAACCACACCAGACAGAAAAGTCACTTTTCCTAAAAACTTCAAGACATACATTTATTACTAATTAATTGATACGGCTTTGATCCGATAAATTTCTAAAAAGGGGAACTTGTATTTCTTAGATTTTCTGTTTAACCAAGAAGTTGACTGCTCGACGACCAAAGTAGAATAACAGATTTGAGTTCTGCGCATGGGATCGACGCATATCTTCCGATAGCAAAACAATTATTTTTCATTTCCCATTTACCGAGCCGATGTTAAAAAATATATTAACCAATATAAAAAGTAACTGCCTATCGACTAAAGATATAACCAATAAAGAAAAAGTAACAAGTCAGTATGAACTTTAACCTTGTTATAAAAAACCCGCGTGAATCAAACATCAGACAGTCATGCAAAGATGTAGCTTTGGAGTTGAGTGACGAGCTTTCCGTTACTATCAACGCCACCGTTGACACAGGACATCAGATGACAGCAACTGACACGCTTTCTCTTTTCTTTCTCCCTCTCTCTTCACGACAGCACCTGATAGCAGTTTATATTTTGCATATATGTAAATAAATTATATTATTTATCTAAAGTCAGATGTATTCTTTCCTTCCTGAATTTATTATTACTAAGCCGAAGAGAGGATTAACTCTACAGCAGTATCGGCAAAAATTACAGTTGTCTTCCAGGTCACCCATTTCTTCGCTTCCGCAACAAGTGGAAACCTCAACGTTTCCAGCGAAAGTATCTTTCTCAGGAAATACGCAGAAACTGTAGCAGCATAATGAGTTTACACGAAGATACTTTGGAATCACCTTTGGAGATTAATTCCTCAGTCCTCCACCTACCACCATACAATGCCACCAACACAAGTAATTCGTTCCTTCAACTGAAGGTCATTTTCACTGCCAGAGGGATACGATCACAGAAAATAAAATTTGCTAGTGTTGTACAAGCTCTGCCTCTTGACGTGGTCGACGAAGTTGCCGACCTATTGAAAAGTGTCCCTGACACCGACCACTAAAACGTTCTTAAATTAGCCATCATTAAAAGGACAGGTCGCTCAGACAAACAAATGTTGAGGGGACTATTTAACAACACAAATATCGGTGATAGAACACTCTCGCATCTCCTCAGGCACCTCAGAGGGAATGATATGTCAGAATCCACCTTACGTCGTCTATGGTTGGACAATTTGCCATCTACTAGGGTACAAATACTAACGCCCATGACAGGCGATATAGCACTGGAAAAATTGCCGCCAAAATGTTTATGTCATTCAAGCAATTACTTAACGTACTGACTTCCAAGCAAGGAAATGACTGCTATGCTAAACACATGCATATCGATAAGGCACTCTCAGATTTACAAAAGCAAATGCAACAAATACAACTGCTTCTAAATCAGTAACAATGGAGCTATATATAGTCATATATATATACATATATATATACTATAGTCATCCGCAGACAGATCTGTTTCGCTGTATCACAGCTCATCACTACGGCTTAGACTCCGTTCGCTTCCTAACCCAGGATCGAAACCCGACCGAATCGGCGTCAATCGGCGATTCTACCCCTAGGCCACGAGCATCCGGTAGAAGAAGGCACGCTTTTTAGCGCGTATAAACACGCCCAATAGCTAGAGTACTCCAATTCATTATTGAATGAGCGATGCGTATATGCTGGAGTAGCTACTGTATACAAAGTCTCCCACTCTTCCAGGGTGTGAGAGCGTAAATATAAGTAAAAGGTTTTTCACTTAACTGCTTAGCATTCCGACTCCGAACTTTCGAAGACTGGCCCACAGTGAAAAGATGATATATATGGTACAAGGTCGGAATTGGCAAATTAAAAGGTAAACCAATCAAAACTAAGAGAAACATCCCCAAAACAGCTTTACCTATGGAAATCGTGTACGGTACTTTTGATTTGCCAACTTCAGTTATAGTTATTCGAAAACATCGTGTTAGTAAAAGAAAAAGAAATCCTTGAGAAGTTTTGAAAGTGAAACCCAAACGAAGAAAATACGTTTTCAAAAGAGAATCCGTGCATACACACCTACACGTTTTCACGAGTTATTTAAAAAAGCAAACACATACACCAATAAAAAATCTTTTTTCATGTGACAGTTGGCTTACAAACTTTACCGTGTGTGGACGTCTTCGTAAACAAATTGTATACATTTCACATTTATTAATCAATCAGGATTTAAAGAAAAACCTACAATCGCATCTTATTCCAAATGTCTGAAACACATGAATAGTGTGGGGTTTCATACATTGACACCCACACACACACACACACACACACACACACACACACACACGGTCACTCGGTGTCCACGTGATGACTGGTTCTCGCCAAAAACGATGCTAATAAAAACGGAAAACATCACGTGGTACACTAGTTAGGATTTCGTCCCGGGACAAGAGCAACATGTCTTCCTAACTCACACAACACACGCGCACTAATTGCGTGTAGCAATTAGTGGCGCAAAAAAATGTCTTTTATTTTTCTTCTCCTACATTAACACTATGCACATTAACTTTCATTCAAACAGGACTTTACATAAAATAACTTCCTACACGTAAATCCACAATTTTTCCAACCTTCGTCAGTAGAAATCCACCGACTGCTACATTCGCATGTAAGTCTCTCTCTCTATTCAACGCACACACAGACACAGAACTTTGTCTTCTGTCTGACTTTCTTCATCAAGGATTTGGACTTTGAACTCTTTACGATAATCTTAACAATTGTTACAAACCTTTCTTTCAGCTAGAGAAAAAACTTCATACATCTTATTTTGTTTCTACGAACAGACGAAGGGGAATGACTCTTTCCTTTTCACTTTCTTATGCATGCTCTCTCAACCCCATGTAACCTTTGTCAATACATTGTTTTTCTGGTTACTTTCGTCTTTTTGTTCTTTCTTAAATCCTGCTTTAAATTATGATACCATGTTACGTCGAGTCGACTCGTTAAATCTAAATTAGTAAATGGACGCCTTCGTCCACTACAATAGCATGATATTTTTCTTACCGAAAAGAATCAACTAAACTTCACTTTCAGGTGAGATGCATTTGCATATTCTTTCACTTTCTTTTTCGCACTGTATTCATTAGTTCTCTTTCATTCCTTTTATTCATTCACTGTCAGCAAAAAAACTAAAACAAAAACAGATGAAAGACACCACTTCCGTCTTCTTCTCACTAAGGAAATAATTTTCGCTGACTAGTATCACACACAGAGAGAGAGAGAGAGAGAGAGAGGGAGGGAGAGCGAAACAAACGTATCTTTTCTTTCACAAATTAATTTTGCATCATTCAACCAACTTAAAAAATGATGTCTAAAATCATACATCATAAAAAGGAAGGTATTATATAGAAAGACGATCGAACTCCTTCGTTACAAATTGTTGAACATTGACTCTTCTATTCACTATGAGAGGAACGTCAGCTCGGAGAACGAGGAGTTGCAAAGTGTGTTGCACGCATTTCCGCACTAACTACTGTATTCGATATGATTATACTATTCATCCCTGTAGTTAAACACTAAACAATTCCTTCACTAATCTTTTGTCATAGTGTTTTCTTTGGAATATTATTAACCAGAACAATGAATTTATAATGTGAGCATTATAACAATAGTCTTCCTTGTTTTTGTTGTTTGGGGGGGGGGGGAATAGTGGTTTTTTCCGGTGTTTTCACTGCGGTTTCAAATTTAAAATAGTTGTTCTCCTAAACGTAAATAGCCTAACCTGTCATGATATTTAATTATTTAAATAATGGGATCTTGCGTTCCTTGTGCAAAAGTAAATACAACAGACTAGACAGGAATTTGAACTCGGCTCGACAAATCCACTTAGATGTAAAAAAATATTTATAGATCTTGTTCCAGAAAATATGTTCAAAGGAACAGTAACAAATGATTATTTATAATGTTTACAGCAAAATAATACAGTTAAAAATAATCATTTTATGAGAGAATCGGATAAAAAAAAGTTATCCGGAATCTTCAAAACTTAAAACATTTTAAAACACCTAGCTTAGTTCCCCAACTTTTAACATCTGATTTACACCCACCATCGACTTTAGAATGTTTCTCTAGTGGCGCCGTGTTTAGTTATTGCTATAATTATAACTTTTGCTAAAATTATTCTGCATGAAGTTAACAAGCATTAGTAAGAATACAAAAGTTATTAATATGACAATCATATAGTCAGTTAAGCAGTATTTCCATTATTCGGACTATTGTCCTCATCTTTGTGGCTGACCACATATGGAGAGAGAAAGGGGATCATCGACCCTATGAAATGAACTTGAAATAATAGATAGAGAACGCCACTGGAAACTACGTAAAATTAAGAAATCAGAACATATGCTATGCTTCAAAATCTCCTAAGCCAACCAAACATAGAGATTGACATAAGATGGTAACCAGTAATACGAAGTGCCAGAGAAAATCATTAATGTCAAAAATTGCAATAAGAGCTCTGGTAAAAAAAAAAATACTAGAGAAAACCATTAACATCAAAAATACTAAAGAAAACCATTAACATCAAAAAATTGCAATAGAAAATCTGGTACTCTGGACATTAGGTTTATAAGTCCTAAAAATTCAGTTGTTCTTGTCCTTAAGGACACATGGCCCAGTGGATATAGACGTTGGTTAGTTCCTGTGACTTGACCAAACAGCAGTGGCGAACAAGTAACTTGCAGGGTTAGATGGCGATAACTCATGACTTCCAAAAGAAGCATTACTAAGAATGATATACCTCAGTGATTGTAATAAAATATTCGGTTCGAAATTCCTGAAGCTGAAGAAGGCCGAAACGTCGTACAAATAGCAACAATAAGTTGTACATAAATAATATAAATACTGTAAATATTACCTCATCTCAGAAATATAGACAAATAGTCAGTGAGTTAAGCATATTGTCTCAAAAGAGACATGACTGACTGGGCAGAAGATTTTACGGCAATAGATTGTTATTATTACTTTCTATTATTACTTTCTGCCAACCAAGTCTACAGAACCCAATTTGTTCTGATAACCTATAAAAGAAGAAGCGACGGATTAATAACTTTCCCGGTGGTATTTGCACCTAAGTAAATGCACCGAATTCAACTGTAATGCGAACTCGATTATCTGATTTCTTGTTTCGAGCCGATATCTACTGCACCACAAAATAATATAACAATCATATAAAAGAGCCTAAAAATGGCACTATGACAAAATGTAACATTTAAATTTATCCTTAACAAAGGAAATCTCTTAAGAAATAGAACAAAGCACTTAGAAGTTCAGCTTGCAACATACATTTGTGTTGCATTTTGCCTCAGATGACACAGATACAGTAAATTGCTATCCAAATTTCAGAGGCTTTAAGGCACAAAAAGGCGTCCTCAAAATACAATAAAACGTCGATTTTAATATACGCCGGATTTAAGAAATAAAATATTAAAGGAACGACTCGGAGATCACATACGTCATAACAAAATATTGATTTTTGCTGATTAAAGATAAATCCTAGCATAAATTATTTATCGAGTCCATGTTATTGTTAAGTTACTAGGAACATGTCAACCTTGTTTGTTACAAAGTTAGTTGGAAATGAAAAATTCATTTTTTTTAAAGAGAGAGAGAGAGAGAGACAGACAGACAGACAGACAGACAGACAGACAGACAGAGAGAAAGTATGCGTGTATGCGTGTTTTGGGTCGCTTAATGGGTCATTGACGTTATTTGCTTATTGTTACTTCACTCAGTGACTATCAAGTGAGTTGACTGACAAAATTAATTTTTGAATTCTAGCACGTACGTAGTTACAGCATAATTTATTATGATAGCTAATTGTTCAAATGAGCACTATATATATATATATATATATATATATATATATATATATATATATATATATATGGATTTAAATAAGCATAATTTCATGTTCATTATTTTTTAAGATCTGGACCTAGGCTCCCTTTCGGCCAACGCTTCATCAAGAAGTTGGCATCTTTAATTATGTCGGATTGATTAGGAAAGAATTATGGGAGATAGGAAAGCATTATGAGAGACCCAGATTGTATGGATTGCCTAAAATTCACAAAAATAATGTGCATTTACGTCCCATTTTCTCTATGGTGGGTCCCACACAACATCAGTTGGCCAAATGGTTGTCTGAATTGATTAAACATGTTTCTGACTACTTCTTAACTTACTGCCTGTCAGACTCTTTCACCTTTTCTAAATTAATTAGAAACTGTCCCATTTCTTCTGATAAAAACATTACAGTTTCTTTTGATAGTGTAAGTCTGTACACTAGCATCCTCTCATAAGAAAAAGCACAGATATTAGCAACAACACAGCGTGGAGAACGGCCGCCGGAGAAAAAAAATTGTTAGGACGGACCATTGGGGTGTTACACCCGGTTCACACTCCACCCACGTCTATTGAACAGGTGTAGAGGCTCATCCCTTGTTCCCTGTTTAGGATGTGGTTTCCGGCTTTCTCTTTTCCAATCTTTTCACTTTTTTTTTTTTCAATTGGAGTAGATAGACTAAATTATCACCCAGTTCACACTCTACCCACGTCTATTGAACAGGTGTAGAGGCTCTTCCCTTGTTCCCTGTTTAGTATGTGGTTTCCGGATTTCTCTTTTCCAATCTGTTAACTCTTTTTTTGTTTCAATTGGAGTAGATAGACTAAGCTATCGCCCGGTTTACACTCCACCCACATCTATTGAACTGGTTAAGAGGCTCATCCCTTGTTCCCTGTTTAGGATGTGGTTTCCGGCTTTCTCTTTTCCAATCTTTTCACTTTTTTTTTTTCAATTGGAGTAGATAGACTAAATTATCACCCAGTTCACACTCTACCCACGTCTATTGAACAGGTGTAGAGGCTCTTCCCTTGTTCCCTGTTTAGTATGTGGTTTCCGGATTTCTCTTTTCCAATCTGTTAACTCTTTTTTTGTTTCAATTGGAGTAGATAGACTAAGCTATCGCCCGGTTTACACTCCACCCACATCTATTGAACTGGTTAAGAGGCTCATCCCTTGTTCCCTGTTTAGGATGTGGTTTCCGGCTTTCTCTTTTCCAATCTTTTCACTTTTTTTTTTTTCAATTGGAGTAGATAGACTAAATTATCACCCAGTTCACACTCTACCCACGTCTATTGAACAGGTGTAGAGGCTCTTCCCTTGTTCCCTGTTTAGTATGTGGTTTCCGGATTTCTCTTTTCCAATCTGCTAACTCTTTTTTTGTTTCAATTGGAGTAGATAGACTAAGCTATCGCCCGGTTTACACTCCACCCACATCTATTGAACTGGTTAAGAGGCTCATCCCTTGTTCCCTGTTTAGGATGTGGTTTCCGGCTTTCTCTTTTCCAATCTTTTCACTTTCTTTTTTTTTTCAATTGGAGTAGATAGACTAAACTATCGCCCGGTTCACACTCCACCCACGTCTATTGAACAGGTGTAGAGGCTCATCCCTTGTTCCCAGTTTAGGATGTGATTTCCGGCTTTCTCTTTTCCAATCTTTTCACTCTTTTTCTTTTTTCAATTGGAGTAGATAGACTAAACTATCGCCCGGTTCACACTCCACCCACGTCTATTGAACAGGTGTAGAGGCTCAACCCTTGTTCCCTGTTTAGGATGTGGTTTCCGGCTTTCTCTCTTCTAATCTTTTCACTCTTACGTAGCCCCTTGCACATCAGTGTCGTTACCGCCTTGCTCGGGGTGATATGATTAAAAAAAAAAAGAAAAACTTTAGCTGGCGCTCTTTATAGAAGTTGCCTGGGTCCTCCTTCTATTCCAGAGCCTTTATTTTTGAATTTCTTTATGTTAGCAACTAAAGGAATAGAATTTAGCTCTGAAAATATTATGTACGCACAGTCAGATGGAGTTTCTATGGGTAGTTCCTTGGGTCCCTTTTTAGCTAACATTTTTGTTGGTTATCATGAGAGTGTTTTGATTGAGAAGCTTCAGAAACCGTACATCTATCAACGTTATGTTGATTATACTTTTTCTAGAAGAGACCACTCTTTTTTGTGAATCGTTAAATTCTTTACATCCATCTTTAATTTTCATAATGGAGGAAGGGGTAAACAACTTTATTTCTTTTCTTAAATCTTCTTGCGGAAAGGAAGAATGGTATTTTTATTACCAGTGTTTTTCGTAAAGATACCTTTTCAGGTCTTTACACTAGTTGGGAATTCTTTTGTCTTTCAGAATAGAAAAATAAATTTGATTAAAACTTTGGTACATCGGGCCTTATTAATTTGTTCATCATGCACACTCCAGCAGAAGTTGAACAGGATCCGTTGTATTCTTGTCCAAAATTGTTTTCCAATTCGTATTGTGGACCGTACAATGGAACGAAAAATAGATAACTTTAATATGCCCCTTAAATTTGGTCCGGATCCGTGTCCTATTTATCTCAAATTACCTTGACTTGGCAAAAAACGTAAACTTTTAAGCGACAGTTTCCACTACTGTCTCTACCACTTTTTTCAGCCAAACTACGTGTTAGTTTGGCACTCGCTCGAGTCTGCCTTAATTTTCTAAAGATCGTCTACCCCATCATAATAAAAGTTTACTTATTTATAAATTCAGATGTCCGTGTGAAACTGAATACATAGGACGGACGAGTCTTAGGTTAGAGTCGAGAATAAGTGGCCTTTCTCTTGAATTAATTCTTAGTTTGCTGCATATTCTTTTTTGTGTAAATATTATTTCGGCACGTATTCTTTTTGCTGGTTGGTATTGGTTGAATCTCCGATTGCAACGTTGTGAGGCTCCACATATACGCATGGGTGTGCGGGCTGTGTGCCACTTAAAAGCGAGGCAAAGAAGGAAGGGAACGGTGCACGTTGTTCATTGTTCTTTTATATTTTCTTAATGCCTGCATTTTTGTGCTTTGATTTCTACAGAAGCACAAATGTTTGGTTGGCTTCTGCATGATGTCAGTTGACCAAGTAAACCATGTCCAAGTTATAGGAAAAGATATATAGGATTCTATTTAGACAGATCGAAGTCAACAGTAAATAAAACTGTTAATGGTCAAATTTTATTGATTTTACTATTGAATCAGGTTATTTGAGTCATGGTAATTATGTGTGAAAAATAATATCGCCCAAATGTCTGTCAAGGCTTCAATCGATGGTCAAGATTTTTGATGACGTCTCTGTATAGCTGCTCCTCGATCTCACCAATATGGCTTATTATCTCATCTTTCAGCTGTTGAATTGTTGTTGGTTTGTTGGCATAGACATTACTTTTCAGATGAGGAAGAAATCTAAAGGCGTCAAGTCGCATGATCGTAGTGGCCAATTGAGATCACTGTTTCGAGATATGATGCGACTTGGAAAAGTCTCTTGTTTGAACGCCCGTTTTCGTAATAGGCTTCGATAACATTAACACATTGTTCGATTGTTAATCATACCATGGTTGAAATTGCCAAAGACTAAAGTTGTTAAATCTGAAACAAACAGAAAAATATCAGTAGATTCATAAACTTAATTCACATTTAAATTCGTTATTGGAACACCCTATATGTGTAAAGAGAAAAAGACTGAGAGGGAGAGTTTCACTGCCATTTTATTCATAAAAGAGAAAGGGTATATATACGTTTTACTCCTAATCACCATAAATAAAATATAGAAATGGCTGAATTTACTCTGTGGTCAATTAAAAAGTGAGTGAGATATAATACCTCATACATGCAACAAGATATAAGTACTACTCAACTACTGTGGTAGGCGTCGTTTATGCTTGTGAGTGGCCTTGTGTCAAACATAACCGAGCCTACTGACATTGAAAGAAATTCTGTTGAACAATCATAAAAAATGGATAAAAAATGGTCTGGTTTTTAATAATAAATGTAAAATTTTTTTAACGAGCGAAATTGAACATATTACTTTGTTGATTTAAAATATATGTATTGAAAGTGTGCGTAAAGCCTCTATTTTTTAATTATTTTGAAGTATGTGAAATATGGCACAAGGTTTAAAAAGGGGATGGAAAGGCTGGTTTTCATTTGTTTTGAATTACACTTAGCTAGCCGCAATCATTGACCCTAGCACTCTACAGTAATCCTTGCACCAAAACATCACAGTCTTACTTAGCATGTTTACTACATTCACCATAATACCACAGAGACTCTATTAAGTCCATGTGTACACATTTTACGTGGAGGAGGCAGGGTAAAGAATAACAACATTTAAAAATTTCCACAATGAATATATACAATGAAAAAGTTATATAGAAGAAACAAAATGTTGCATCCTTAAAAGAGGTTGCAAACAGACAAAATGGTACTCAAGTAAAACAACAACAACACGTGTGCAGATGAAAGAAGAGAGGTTTATTGTAAAAAAAAAATACACTACGGCAAGATGTAAATTGGTAGTAGGCTAGAAATTGCCGAAGTAAGTCTCAGGGATCTTCTGTGTTCACTATATATGGCTGCTAATATAGTCAGTCCATATCTGCTAATATAGTCAGTCCATATAGGCGATAGTGAGTGTGGAACATTCCATTACAACACCTCCTTCTAAGCTAATTTTCCCATTAAATTTTGCTCGATATTTTTCTTTTTGGGGTCAGGATATAACTGTTTGACCTTTTTCCTCTTCCTAGTACTTTTACGTCTCACCAATTTTTGTGCTGGTGAGTTTTGAGGCATTAGCGATTTTCGGAAAGTTGACACTTCCGGCGCTGACGGGGTTAGAGATATTTCCATCGGTACTTCCCACCTAAAACTGAGGCTCTACTGAGTGACGTTCACGTTACTCCTCGCTGGTTTCTAACATAATTTCAAATCTTGATCCCAATAAGGTAATCAGAGGTGACGGAATCCCAATCATTGTCCCTGAACTCTCCTCTGTCCTCTCGAAACTCTACAACTACTGCCTCTCTGCTTTTTGCTCCCTGTCTGCTGGAAGTCTTTATCTGTGGTTCCTGTATTTAAGAATGCTGGAGAACCATCAGACTCCTCTAATTCTCGCCCTATCAGCCTCCTACCGCAAAGCAAACCTACTTTGGAAAAGTGTTCGAGGCTATTATTAATGCTGAAGTGGTTCATCATCTCACAGCCCGCGGACTTTTCTCCGATAAACAGTATGGTTTCCGCTTCACCAGGTCTATTGCTGATATGTTAACCATCATCACAGTGTATATATGCCAGGTTCTCGATAAGAACGGCAAAGCTCGAGCTGTTGCACTAGATATCTCCAAAGCATTTGACAGAGTCTGGCATGCTGGCCTTCTATGCAAGCTACAGTATAATGTATAATTGGACGCTTGTTTGATCTAATCCAGTCGTAATGAAGGTAGTATTGATTGGGCACACTTCTAGATACTATCTTACGAACGCGGGTGTCCCACAAGGTTCTGTTCTAGATCCTATGCGTTTTCTGATCTTCATCAACGATCTCCCTAATGTAATCAGATTCCAAGTAGGTATCTATGCTGACGACACCACCATTTACTCCCGCCTTGATAAGAAATCTGCCGAAGCAAACCTGCTGCTGATCTTGAAAAGGCCTTCCAATCTAGGGGTGAACTGGGGTAAAAAATAGCTCGTGAATTTTAATGCTTCCAAAACGAAGCTGCTATCCTTTAACCACATAGACAACCACCAATACCCACCCACCAGCATGGATCAGGCTAGTCTACTTGAAAGCAAAACATTGCGCCTCCTCGGCCTAAACCTATCAACCGACCTCAAGTGGAATGATTACATTGAATCCATAGCTAAATCTGCTAAGAATGTTGGTTCACTGTGTAGGACTAGGAAGGGTTTCTCGTCTGAATAGATCTTGCACATATATATAAATCTATCATCAAACCGTGTATTGAATACTGCTGTCACATCTGGTCGGGTGCCCTTTCTATTCATCTCGGGGTTCTTGACAAAATCCAACGGAGAATCTGCAATGTAATTGGTCCTGTCCAGTCACTTTCTCACCAACATAATGTGGCTTCCTTCTGTCTCTTCTACAAATACTTTCACCTCTTCTGCGCCGGTGAGCTTAGCGCTCTGGTGTCCCCTCTGCATGAATTTAGTCTAGTACTTTTACGTCTCACCAATTTTTGTGCTGGTGAGAGTTGAGGCATTAACGGTTTTCAGGAAGCTGACACTTCCTGCACTGGCGGAGTTTACAGTGGAACCGATCAGATGTAACCGCAACTTCTACTTTAATCAGCTTCTTTGATCGCACTTCCCGCCTGTGGAATTCCCTTCCGTATACTTGCTTCCCTGACAGCTACAATCTCAAAAAACTTAAATGCAACGTCAATTGCCATCTCTTATCTCCTTGGGTCCTGGGCATGACGGTAAACAGCAAGGCCTCTGATTGGAAGGTTGTGAGAAGCATGGAACCACCAAATTGCTGTTGTTCTCAGGTTCACCCTGACCCGGAGTGGTAGTACCTGTTAAGGTCCCAGCTATGGGCAAATAGTTAACCCCCCCCCAAAAAAAAAAACTCGAGTCAAAATACAGTGAAAATATATATAAATACACTTTAATAGAAATATATATTTAAGACTTTTATATAAAAAAATATAAATTTTTGAAGAAAAACTATTACCATAACACATTTTTTAAGGAAAAAAAATTAATCTCAGCAAGACATTTTTGAATACAAAACTAGAAGACATTTTCAATTTTCTAAAATAAAAAAGAATAAAAACAAAAAAAATTCATTAAAATCTGACTAAATCAACCTTCTCACTATAACTGAACATTTAAAAAAATACTTTAAAACCCCACCTTTTTGGCATTAAATAAGCAACAGAGGTTGATATGCCGTTAAACAAAACTCAAACTCAAACTCTTATCTCCTTGACTCGCATCCTTTTCCTGACAACCCTTGTATCATATTCTTCTTCCTTTCAACTCTACTCTCATGCATTCCTCTTCACACCAATATTCTCATCGTTCTCTTACCCATTCTCTGATACCCCCTGTAACTTGTTCCTCTTTCTCATCACTCACCTCTTATATAACCCCCATGTGCACCAGTGGCAGTTCTGTCTTGCTTGGGGTGAAATGATTAAAATATGTTTTTTAAAGATAGGAACTGGTATTTTGAATGCGTCATATATTACCTTCATTGGTAATTCTTTACTAAGCGTGACATCTTTCGTATGTCTTGGACTTAACTGATTTAAATCTCTTACATTCAAATCTTCTTCCTTTGAGCCTGCATATCACTCTGCCAAGTCTTTTGGTGATAATCGTGTCTTGCCAGAAACTTTTTTCACCTTTATAATTTCTGAAGAAAACTATCTTCTGGTTTGGGAAATTTGGTCGGAAAGTTTTTTTTGTTTGTTTTTTTTTCTCAACCACTCTTTTCGTTGCACTAGGCAACAGCCTGTCAAAAACTGACCGAATTCTTCTCGCGAAAATCAGTTCTGCTGGTGATAAGCCTAAATCTACGTTCGGATTGGGAGTAATTCCATAAACCGCTAAAAACTTCTGTATATCCCTCTTATCAGTGTCCATGCCTTGATTCTTTCTTAGAGCTCTTTTAAAAGTATCTACGAATCTTTCTACTTGTCCATTTTATCTCGGATAGTAAACAGAGGTCGTAATGTGGTCTATGGACAAAGATGTGCAGAAATTTTAAAATTCTCTGCTGGTAAACTGTGTTCCGTTGTCACTCACAAAGCTTTTGGTACACTGAAACGACTAAAAAGCTCGTTTAGTACATTCATAGCATTCGCGGAAATCGGATGTCTGCACTTGAATATTTCCGACCACTTGGAGAAACTGTCCATGATCATAAGGTAATAATAATCATTTATTGGTCCAGCGTAGTCGATGTGTAACCTCGTCTACGAGACGTCCGTTTTAGGTCATGGCTGACTTTTTATTAGTGTTGCTTTTGTCGTAATTTGACAACCTCTACACTCTTACAGTATTTACACTATTCGGACTATTGTCCTAATCTTTGCTGCCATTTTTACGGCGTTTCGATCGTTGTACGCTCCGGCCTTCTTCAGGTGCTAGGAATTTCGAACCGAACAAAGATGAGGACAATAGTCCAAATAATGTAAATATTGTAAATACTACCTCATCTCAGAAATATAGACAACCTCTACACTCTTTTACCATTTTTTCCATCTCCTGGTACATCCTAGGCCATTATGTATAGCTACGCATTAATGATTTCATTTTTGACATGCCCGGATGACTTAAATGAAATTCCTTCAACATTTTCTTTTGCAGTGTATATGGTATTACCACTATCTGCATATAATAGCACTTGTTCGAAGATTTAGAAAGGTGATATTTTAGATTCTTTTTTAAGATTTTCTTTCAGCCATACCTGTTTCTTTATTTTTTTTAATGAATTCGTCCTTTTCAGCTGCTTTTTTATATCTAGAGTCACTGGTAACTTCTAAATTCTATTGCATAGTAGTACTGATAATTCTTTTTAATACTTTAATGTGTGGTGATACCGAGCAAAGCGAGGGACCGGATGTTTGCCCTCAGACGTCCAGAAAGCAAATGACCAAAACTGGTCTTTGTGCACCCAACTCATATGCGCATATGTTCCGACAGAAAACCAAAAATTAATAAATATCAAATTCCAGTTCACGAGCCTACGCGAATTCTATTTATCGGCCAATGGGAAGCCCAGAATTAAATACTGGTGTATTCCCAAATGACCTGCTAGGACCCACAAAGACGAAATAAAAAGCCGACACAAAAGCATCACCAGAGTTGAGAAAGTGCGAGCATAATTAGCACGTCCCTTGACCTCAAGTGATCCCGATGTTCGCCTCGCCTTTCCCTCTCACCTTCTTCTTCGCTGTTCCCTGAGGTACTTACCCGCGGATACATCAAAGACATTCCTAACTGACAAACGCTCCTACATACATACGCACAAACTCTCTTTTCAGCATTTATTGCTATGAACATTTTATCGTCCTTTGAACTCATCCAAATGACATTACTTTATTTGTAAAAAAAAACTTAATTGATATCTGTGTATATATAAAATGTTGTTTCTATACTCAATTTGATTTTCTTGTTTTATAACCCCTTTTATAACTTATAGTGGGCTATCTACTAACGAGGCCAAATCCAGATAATCTGTTTCAACATACAACTACGTTTCACTAGAATAGATAACCCACTGTAAATGTAGCTATCACCGTGTCTTCTAATGGTTCTGCAAATTTTGGAATCAACCTAGACAAACCGCAGGCGTGTCCCAGTTTTCTCGAGGGTAGGTATTCCATCTTAAAGTTGTAGTTTAACAAGATTATTCTCCAGCGCTGTAACCTGTTAGCAGTGTGCGTGGTATACCCTTTCTTGGTCCAAAAATTGTTAACAACGGTATATGATCCGTCTGTAGTGCTAATTTCCTTCCATGGATAAACCTGAGAAATTTTTTAACCGCGTAAATTATGGCCAGACTTTCTTTCTTGATCTGACTATAACTTCTTTCAGCATGAAACAGGGTTCTGGAAGCATGCGCTATGTAGTTCCATCTTCAAACTTATGTTGAATTATCGCTCCGATCTCATAGTTGCTAGTGTCAGATGCTACAATTATTTCTTTTTTTTTCTTTTTTTATTTTTTCTTTTAGGGTCAAAATGCGCTTACGATAAATCTGATATCAGGCAGCTTTTTATATTCTGGAAAGCATCTTCGCATTCTTTAGACCAAATCCATTTTGCATCCTTTTTCAATAAGGCAGTGGGCCTCTAAGATCGTACGTTTTGGGAATAGAGATATTGTAATAGTTAACCAAGCCTAAAAACGCCTGAAGATTAGTGACGTTGTTAGGTGGTGGCATATTTTTGACAGCTTTAGTCGTTTCTGGGTTCATTCTTCTTCCGTTCTTGTCGATTATTTTCCCCAAATATTTGATCTAATTCATGAAGAACTCGCATTTATCTGAACTTAGCTTGTAGCCATATTCATCAATCTTCTGGAACACTGCTTTGATATGTTTTTTGTGTTGTTCGTTGTTTTCACTCTTTAGCAGAATGCCGTCCACGTACGCTATGGGAAATTCTAGCCCAGCTAACATGGTGTCCATTAGTTGTTGAAACAAACTGGGAGCCACCTTAAACTCAAACGGGAGACGATTTAGCTTGCAGAGTCCATTGTGTGTAATAACTTTGAGTACTGTTCATCCACTTTCACTTGTAGACATGCGTCATACCGATCTATTTTAGAAAACACTTTGTCACCATTCAACTTAAAAAAAAGATATCCACCAGTGAAGGTAACGGGCGTGTGTGGTCTTTCAGACAGTCATTTAATCCGGTTAAAAAGTTTGCACAAACTCAGATCTTTTTGTTCTTTTTCCTTACATACACTGTAGGCGCAGCCCAATCTGAGTAGTCAACATTTGAAATTACACCCATTTTCTCAAACTGTTCTAGTTCTTGATTTACGGAATCTGAAAATGAAAATGGTACATTCCTTTTTGGTTTGAATACTGGTCTTATGTCTTTAAGTTCGAACCTGACCTCGGTTTTCGTGTATTGCCTGAGACCTTCAGAAAGCACGCGTAGAAATTCGTTTTTAGGCTTAGAAATAAATTTTTCAGTTTCTTCAGATTTACAGGTAATTTCCATAAATTGAAAAGCACGATCCAATGCGCACCAAATAAATTCGCCGTACCCGGAAGAACATAAACTTTTGATTTGAAAATGCTCTCCCTCGATGATACGCTGCGGCTAAATTCGCCACTGAAGTTTTTTTTTTTTTTCAGACACCCCTCTAGCTATTTTTGGTACTCGTCAATGATGGACAACCTATTTTCTTCCATGTTTGTTCATTCACAATAGAAATGTCACTTCCAGTATCCAACAATAACTTAACCGTATGACCATTTATTTTCGTATTTACGTATTTCTTTTTTTCATCCTTTTCAATGTCGTTCTTGGATAAAACATTTACTTTTGATTTAAATTTTTGCTTCTTTCTTTTCTGTTTATACCAACAATGGAAGCTTTTGTGACCGACATTGCCACAGTCGAAGCAAACCTTATCCCTAAAAAAACAGTCCTTTTTAAATGCGGCCCTCCCTCCATCAGGTATCACACTGGAATGCTTTCAGCCTATATTTTGCAAATTTCGGTTGTTTTATCGCTTGGACTCAAAAAAGTTCTTTTCTTTGATCCGCGTATTGTCTTTTTTTACAGCTCTCAGTCTCTAGCATTCCTCAGTCAGCTTCTGTAGCATAATTTGAGGGCTTTGCTATATAATTGTCAGAATCCTTCATCTGATATCTTTGTCTTTCGCCGATGTAAGTCCCTGGACGAAGATTAAACATTCAAACATGTCGACCGAAATGTCACCTAATTTAAACTCTTCGCATTGTGAATTTACATTGCCTGCATAAGTCACAAAGGCTTCATTCTCTTGTTTTACAATGTTTAAACACTTATATCGAGTACGGAATAAACTGTCTCTTTCGTCGAACATTCTTGACAAAATCTTTATTGTCTTTCTCGAACGAGATTTCCTCAGGCTTTTTAAGTAAAATTAGGTTCGTGTATTTAGTATTCTCCTTTGTACCTAAGTTTTGGAGTAACAACGTAATTTTCTCCTCCTCAGACCATTCTTCGCACCTTTTCGGAAAAATTGTCTCGTACCTACGAAAATAGGCAGAAAAAGTTACTCCATTGTCTGGGTCATACTTTAATTCTGATAATGTATTCGATATTCCTTCAGGGGAAAAGATCTGTAGCCCCGTTTTTCTTTTGTTTTATATATTACGGTTTCGCACAATAGCGTAGTGTCTTCCGTTTGTTGTTTTTGTAATTGCATCAGTTCATGTTGAAATTCTTTTGTGATTTTTAAAATTTTTCTTTTGCTTTAACCACTGTTGCTCTAACTGTTGTTGCTGCCGCTGTTGTAACTGCAAACTTTTGTGTAATGCTTTAGTCAATTCAGCCAGTTTTTCCATTTTTGTTGAGTAATTTCTCTGAGTATTTTTAACGTAAATTGATCAAATCTGTAATTACTACTGTTGTACGATTTACAAACAATGTCGTGGGATCTTTCTCGCTGTGAGTTGGAATCGAATTTCTCGTCACCACTGTTGTATCAGTTAAAGAGTTTACAAACAAAGAAGGTGGTACACGAGTGAAACAACAGCAACACGTACGTAGATTAAAGAAGAGAAGTTTATTGTAAAGAGAATACACTACGGCAAGACAGGGAATCTGATGGCAGGCTAGTAATTGCCGAAGCAAGTTACAGGTATCTCCTGTGCTTACTATATATGGCTACTAATATAGTTAGTTTACGTAGGCGATAGTGAGTGTGGGACATTCCATTACAACATAAAACAAAATCAAGTTAGAAATAAAAACACACACAATCCTTAAACTGTGACAGATACATCAGTTAACTGGACGGAATTAACGCGGGATTTAAAATATTTTTAACAATCATTCGATCCAAACTCTCACTCAGTCATTCACATATGTAAATACAACAACAAAAACGAAAAAACACACTCGAAAAAACGAAAGGCATTCCGTATTCACCAGAGAACTGACATTTAATCGGAGAGAGAATAAAGAATTAAACTATAGAAAAATTGAAAGAAAAAGAAAAAGGAGGTTCAATGAAACATACATTGCCTGGCTATGTTAACAGCGTAAAAAAAAAAAAAAATAAAATAAACCTAAAGTAAACTAATTCGGACGGGGCTGTCCATGTTCATTCCAGAAATCCAAAACCCTGATTCTTAACCAACATCACACACCCACTCTAGGTTAACAATTTCTACTCGGCAGATACGCGCAAAATTCACTCACCTTTTGCCAAATTCTAATTGCGGGAGTTGTTTCCTTTTCGTCTTGATCTTGACTTTAAACTGATACCTAAAGAACAAGATCAGTAAGGAAGAGGTAAACTTCTCATCGCCATAGAATTTATTGTCGTGTCGTCCAAATCCCGACTCGCATAACACCTAGTCAGCAAAAGAACACAGTGTTCAGCCTTAAGTAACGGCGGTATGATATTGCTACAAACAGAACTGGTCTCGAGGACAAAGAACTTTCTGTGCTACATACGAACAATGATGTTTTCAACAAACTTGAACAACAAGGCAACAACACTGCAGTGGAAGAAGCCATGTTCGACGGTTTCTCGCCGACAGCCTACAACGCACGCATGTTGGAAATCTCTGTAGATCTGCTGTACAAAGTTTATTGCCTATTCAGAGGTTTTTGCGAATCACCAGCGAGGTGGGTGATTCCTAGTCTTAAGTGAAACATTTTAACACAGGCGCCAAAAATCATAGGAAACGATTATCCTGCTTCGTCAGACTGAGCTCGCCTATCAGATCATCCTGTACCGGTCACCCTATCACTCGATATAACGCCTTACGGGACAACGCTTGGACGTCGGTGAGGCCATCCGTCGCCCGCAAGAGGAACTTGAGAGCCAACCGGCATCCGTGATAGAAGAAGCACTCGCCCCGAGGTGCACGGCAGGTTTCTTCCACGGAAGAGTGCACACGTCCCAAGGATGGTAAGTTTCTATGAACGTCTTCTTTTCAGAATCCGCTGTCCTCATCCAATTGTATACATATCCGGTTTAGAAAAGCTATGCGAAGCGTATGTTGAGGAATATCAACGCCCTCAACCACCCTAAAAATGTGGAGTTAACAGATCTCCCGACATAGCTTAGGAGTCTTGTCTGCTTCCCACAAGAAAGATAACAAGAAATGTACAAAACCCAGTTAGGTGGCACGTAGAAGTGAAAGTACAGAGAGTCGGTAATGAAGAATCGGGTAGATGTGCAAAGCACATTTTCCACCCTCCCCTTCAATGAAAGCATCCTTCGAATCCACAGCCTTCTCCTGCACCTCCTATCAATTTATTTCCAGTAGCAGATCGGGACCGAACCAGATGCTGAGAATCTTGTCCGGCCCGTTCGTCCAAAGGAAAGGTCCGAGAAAAGAAACTCCCTTCCACCCGCAAACCAACATATTTATCGCGAGTGATCATAACCTCTGATCTCTTTTCAATCTCGGCTCTGCTAGACACAAGAACCGAAATGTCGTCAGTATAGGCGGAGTACTTAGCCGAGATGGTAGCAACATGTAGGGAAATCCCACACAGGGACCGATTCTCCTTTAACTTACGAAGAAAATGCTCCAACGCAAGAACGTAAAGCAAAGGCGAAAGCTGACAACCTTGACGAATGGAGCGAAACAATATGAATGACTTCGATTTTATCCCATTCACTTCCACCAGTGTACCGGGAGATACATACAGCAGTCGGGTCCAGGAGCGAAAGTACAACCGGAACCGGCGGCGGAAAGAAAAAACTCCAGAAATTGATGGTCAATCCTATCGAAAGCCTTGGACTGATCTAAACTGATCAGCGCGTCTTCACCGCCGACTTTCTCGACGATCAGGCATATCAAATGAAGGTTTTTTAATAGTCCTACTCTTCACAGTCTGCTCGGAGCTAATCAGACTAGAGAGGGCAGCCTGCAAACAGCGGGCCAAGATCTTGGCTAAAATCTTTAATTCAATATTCAACATCGTCAAAGATCGAAAATTGCTTATGCCATCCCCACTGTTCTTGTTCTTGCGAAGGAACTTGATTAGATCACTGGTAAAGCGTTGAGATATAGACCCCTACTTCATCCAGTTGTTGTAAATCAGTGCCAGCAAGGATACAAAAATAGGTGACTACCTCAAGTACATTTCGTAAGAAAAACCATTTAACCCTGGCGTCTTGTCCCGGCCAATCAATTTCAGCGCTTCCCAGATCTCAGATTCTGTGATGAGACCCTGGAACCCAACCACTTCAGACCGGGCTCCCTAATGAAAAAGATTCTGAAAGTAATCTCGATTTGCCTCACATATGTCCGCGTCTGCGGTCACGATCCGCACGTCCTCTACACGCAGTTCAGCGGCCATATTCGTTGCCTTGAAAGACATTCTTTTTAACCTAGCCCTATCAGAGCCTGATCCTTCTTGATAAGCAAGAAGGCCAGCTCCGTTCTAGTTAAGACTACATCCCCACTATCACGAGATTTAATCGCACGATCAACTTTTTCTTCGTCTGTCGTTTGTGCTTCTAAACTAGCTGCACTGAGCAGACGGCTATAATCGGCAAGCAGCAAACAAAAGTTTCGATTTTAAGGAGGTCCACCACTTATTCTCAACCACAGCCCCCGTCAGTTCCCGTTGTAATGTTTATAACAACTGGTCCCAGAAATCTTATCCATCAAGCAATGATACGTTCGATTTCCAGTAACCAGCCAATTTAACCTTAGGTTTATCTAAGTTTACGCGAACCCAGACAAGTCTGTGATCCGTGTAAAACTATTGAATATAAACTTGGACAACTTAAGAGCCCTATGTCTATTCTCTTAACAAGGACTTGGTCAATTTAGCTAGCACGAACGAATAAAGCCGAGCTGCCCCTAAAGGTGCTCATTCCGATACTTATCGACAAGTGCATTCCTATCAATAAAGGACCCAATCATTGTCCTATACGATATACATCGGAGTCAAGGACGGCATTCCAATCCCCTGCGAAAACTACCCAACGAGATGTCTTAAAAATACGGCTCGATCTGCCGAAACCAAACAGTCCGCTCCGCATGGACATTGGGCGCATAAACCCAAATGAGACAAAAACCTTATCTTTTATGGTAATATCCAGCACTCAAAGCCAGCCAGCCGGATCCGCGAAGACAAGCGCACACGTCGCTTTCAGAGACTTGCTCACCAACCAAAAGACACTTCTAGTGCGTCCATCAAAACATGCTGAATAGAGGTCAAACCACTTAGACAGTATGTATTGTATTCATAGTCACCCGTTGAAAACTGAATCTCCCACAAACAACATACATTCACCCCGAAACGCTGAAGATCGCGTGTGAGCCTCGCCCTGCGAGACTCCGATCTCAGGCCCCAAGCATTCACACTTGTCAATCAAAGAGCTATTGTCAGCCCTGATTAAGGTTGGGATTCTGGTTTGAACATAGACGAGGCAAAGATACAGACAGCCTCTCCCATTGACCCTTGGCCCATCTCAGTTTTAACAGTACCGACGCCGGAGAAGCCGCCAATATCCCAGGGATATGACAGTTTTAGCATCCTATAATTAGTTAAAGTAAATTAGAATTAGAGTTTTTATTAAATGTTACTTTTGACTTTAATACATTGCTTTTATTTTTTCACATTTTTTTTTATGACATCATAAAATATTTAATTGCACTCACTGTGGTCTTCTTTAATTATACTTTATAATTTTCAACCTTTCGAATAGTCTTTAATATAAAACTCTTGTTATGAACCGCAACGTGATGAATTTTAAAATCGCACTGAAAAGTTACAAGTAATTTTTGTAAATATAAATATGAAGCGTATTTTTTTCTGTTCAATCTGAAAGAAAATAATGTTTTTCGAAGCATAAACTTTCAGAAAATTTATTTTTTGAGTTTTATTGAATTATTTTTTGCATGGTTCGGGATGAATTTTCCGTATGTTTACATTTAATAGAGCGTTAAAGTAATTTTGCAATTGAATTGGTTATATTTTCTGCACAAGTGCGCTTAGATTTTCTGGGTACAATTTATTTCTATATAAGAAAAATTTCTGCTTTGTAAATTGAAAAGAGTAAAAAAAAATCCTCAAAGAAAGCTAACTTGTAACCAAAATTACTTGAATATGACCGAAAATATTAGACAAATTACACTAGTCACTAATCCCCTGACTTACAAACACCTTTTTTTAAAATAATAATTATAAAATAATTAAGAAGGCGATGTTTTTATTGATTGTAACTAAGATTTTTGGTGACAAGTTTTACTCAGTTTCCCTCTGTGCGTCTGAAAAATGACGCATTTATCGCAGTCGTCATCAGTTCTCTACATGCTTCTTTGTCTGCTCGGCATTAAATCGTGTAGAGGTGAGATTTTTTTTCTTCTCAACTGGTCTCTTTCTTTACAGTCAGTCAGTTAAGTGCCATACGTGATACACGCTTGGGCCATCATGTCTCGAAAGAGACATGAGTGACTGGGCAGTAGGTTGCCATTGCTTTATGCGGTAGATGGTTGCCAACCAAGGCTATAGAACCCAATCTGTCCTGTTATTTGACCCATAGCTGGAGGGAAGAAACGGATTAATACCTTTCCCAAGAGTATTTGCGCGTATATGATTGCAAAGAATTCAACAGGAATTCGAACTCGGCTCTCCGATTTCTCGTTCCGAGTCGATATCCACTGGACCACAACGCACATCCTTCTTTACACATCAGCTTAAAGTTAAAATTGAGCGGAAAGGGTGAATACTCGCTAACGTGTAAAAATTACTTCACCCATTCCTTACCTCTCCCTTCGTAACACTTGGCCTGCCAGTAGTAAACTGTTTTCTATTTGAATGCAAAAATTGTATATTTTAAATATTTTTATTTTGTGTTTTTGTAAATTAAATATTTGTCTGTGATTTAGCTCTGTGTTTTGGTCAATCACTTTTTTCTTTTGTTACAACTTATAACACGTAACAAAATTGGGGGCAATGACCAGCTTTGACAAGCAATGGCTAGTTATAACCAGCTAAAACAAGCTTTGTACCCAGTTACCACGTAAGTGGGGACTGGGTAATCTTTGACCAGTGGCTTGCGCATACGCGCTTGGGTTCTCCACGTTAAAAACTGGCCTTGTGTCACAACTCACTCCAGTTGGGGAGTAGGGTAAATCTCGAGTCATTGAGTGAGATTAGTCAGATTAATTTAAGACTCTAGAAGATCAATCTTCCCCACTCACTTTTTAACCCTTGTGGCACATTTTGGCACAAATAAATAATAAGATCAAAGTGTAGTATCTGTTATTATCAGCGTAATCTGATTCTCTCTCCACTTCTTTTCTTTCATTTTCTCAGAGAAACCAAGTAGTGTTTTTTCTTTCTTCCCCACACGATCCAAACGGAATAGTCCATTATTTATGAGACATTGGCAGGGTGTAATGGTCGTGCGAACTAACGAAGAGAGGGTCACAAGTACAATTATAATAGCATCGCATTGCTTTGATATTTTCTACAGAATTAATATAGAACTTTTTATCGCTACAATTAACTGTAATTTCATGTCACAAAATTTCTATTTTTAAATCATTAAAAGTATAACTTTTAACAATTCAAAGAAAACTAACACAAACCAACAAAAAGCAGTATTAGCTGTATGAGCGCGTTGACTTACTAATAAGATATTCCACTAATTTAGTAACAAAGTATTTTTGCTTATTGCTATTGAGTAATTCTTCACTAAGCAGAGTACTAGAAAAATGTGGGGATGTGGGATAAATCAGAGGTTTCTGATTCTGTATTTCTTATGCGACACTTTCATAAAATCAACATCTTTTACTAAAAAGAAGAGAGAGAGAGACGGGAAGGGGAGTGTCATAAGTATTTTTAGAGATGTTAACAAAAAAGACTAGACTCTTGCTCTAAGTGAAACTGGTAAAGAAATAAACATTTATTAAAATGACAAAATATTTTTACAAAATACTAATTGTACAAATATAGACTTTGCACAAAACTTCCCTTGCGCATCTTAAACTATCAAGGCAGGTTAGCAGTTCCTTTCAAAATACTAAGCTGTTTTTTTTTTAGAAAACAGTACTTCATGCAAAATAAATATAAACATTTTCATAAGAGCAACAAAAGAAATTTTCCTACTTTGAAAAGTTCACAATTTAAAATGTCAAAAGTTCAAAAGTTGAAAGTCAAACATATAAGAAAGGATCAAAATTTTCATATAATTCTAATATTAACTTTTTCATAAAAATAATTTATTCATTAATTTTTACACAATTTCAATATTTTAATCATTTTTTCTCATGCAATTTTAACATTTTCATTTTTATTAAAAATAATTCTTATATTGTATGTATGGCTAACAACTCGTATCCGAAAATGCCTGTCTGCTAGAATGGCTAGCTAATCCCCATTGCAGACGCCTGCTCGGGCACATTTGTGTTTGTTCAACACCCACAGAGGTCATTTGTGGTTTATACTGTAACTATGCTGAGTGGACCTTAGTTACAGTTTGTGGGAGAGAGCGTGTTATCTGACGCGATCAACAGGATGAACAAGGCCAGGTCATTCTAACCCTTAGTCACTATGACTTGTGACTTCGTGCAAGCGCAAGCAATGACAACTCTCAACGGGTTCTGTCTACCCAGTTTCACTCACAAGGCCTGGGTCAAATGTATGGCGGACTTAAAATGGTGCCTCACACTGAGATCTTTCCCCCCACAGACCAATAACACCAAGAAGTCACCTTCCTGACAATTCGACATGGTCCAATTCGAATCTGGACTTCTTGGTCAGAAAGCGAATATTCTAACCTCTCGGCTATGCGTCCATAATTTTTATTTTACGTCAATTAAAAACATTTTTAAAACACATTTTTTTTATTTTTGCTTTGTACTTATTTTCTGAAATACATAGGCTTTTTTTATGCATGTAAGGCTTATATAAAACTTCTAGCAGCATATGCTCAGAAAAAAAAAACACTGGAGAAAAGATATTAAAGAATTAATGAATTTTATTTTTAATTTTTAAAACTTTTTAAAATAATAATTAAATAATTAAAGTAATAAAAATATGTTGGATTAAAAAATAAAACCAATTAGTTCTTTAGAAAATGCTTTGTTTACATTTTAGATAGAAAAACAAAGTAGATATGCATTTCGAGAGTGAGTGTGTTTTAAAGGCAAAATAGAACCTTGTTTTATTGTGATGTTTTTTTTATAACTGAGCAGTAAAAGCATGCTGGACCAGAGAGTGGTTGCTCCTGCAAAAGAGGGCACGGTTTTCTCAAATATGCTGTCAGGTAAATGAAATAAATACAGATGAAATATAAACAGATCATCAATTCAAATATAGGTATCTACTAAAAATAACATTTGAAGTAATAAGGAAGTATATATATATATATGTGTGTGTGTGTGTGTGTGTGTGTGTGTGTGTGTGTGTGTGTGTGTGTGTGTGTTTCATTAAAAACAACCGACAAGAAAGATTTTATTAATTTTTATTTAATTTTTCCAGTATTCTTACGTTTCCTTCTTGCTGGAGATAAGGAATGCAAAAATGTTCCCTAATTTTCGACTTTCCAAGCGCTTTCAGTCTCATCACATGCCATTTTCAAGAATGTTATTTCTCCGGTGTTGTTATGTCTTCAATCATATTTGACAGTAATATAATTTGTTGTTTTTGTGTGTTTTGAAAAGGAGAGTTCTTTAAAGCTGTCACATGATGCTCGCGGCTGGGTAATTGTGTGAGTGTTTGCTTATTTTTTAAACACTTTAAAAACTCCATTTCCACTGTTAATGCAAAGTTGATGGTAGGAGAAAATTGTTTGATATATAGTGCCTATATATATATATTCGGTCACTCACTAACCAATCAACTGGCAGAGCGCATTAATTCCTTCTTCCTCTCTAGAACTATTTTCCTAGTCCATTTTGGTAGAACGGACAAAAGGCAGAGAGCCATGAGCCAGCGGGAGAAACAGACGTCTCTCTCACATCGCTGCCACTGATTCCCCTTGGAACACTTTCGCTGAAGAAGACGCTGCCGCTAGCTTCGCACACTCTTCCGACAAACCAAGTACCAGCCTACCGACCAGCGAACCAAATGGACACTTACACACTATCACTCTTGTACGCCTACTAAGCGAATAAACCATTCTTTGTTGTTGTTTTAAAAAGGAAGTTTCGTAATTCATTTGTGTTGCCTAAAAATATAGTGTTGGGGAAATTAATCATTTCCCTTAACCCTATAAAGTGGTGACCCCGAATGGCACCTTAGGATTGCGAAACAAATTTTAAAAAAAATAACAACACGAAACTCGGCCTCCATTTTCGGACAACAGAACAAGCAAAGTTAAAAGGAGAGAGAGAAAAAGCTTCCTGACTCAAAGAACCAAAAAAAAAAAAAATACAACCACCCACGAATTTTCTTTGTGACACACGTGTGCGTTCAATTCATTCGTCGGCTGAGAAGACATTGGCAAAAATTTTTGCTCTCAGTAAAATATCCATAAAAGAACCCTTTTCGTGACGAAGAAAGACTTTAAAATACTTCGTGTACGAAGCCATAAACGAAGGAAAAAATTTGTGGCAAGTAAAACAATCTTTCTAAACAGAGATATCATCTTTCGTTTTGCTAGACATATCGACGCCCATTCCCAAGTGGTCAAATAGGAAGATAAAAGATTCTCCCTTTACCCAAATAACATTTTTTTGAACACGTGCCTTTACAACAAAAAACCCAAAAACTTTCCGACGAGGAATTATCTTCTTTTCAGCCCGTCCACAAAAAAAAAACACCAACTCAAGCAAGCATAACGAACATTACATTTTGTTCAAAGAAAACAAAGTTTAAAAAGAAAAAATTATTACCCTCGGCTTGGCCAACAAGGCAGAAAAAAAAAACAAAAAAAAACTTACTACTCTGCTCTTTTCAACTGACCACGTGGTACAAAAAAATATATTTTTATTGCAATAACAAAAAAAAAAAATACAAGTATCGAAAAATGAGTGGAGGTACCTAAAGTGATGGAATTCACCAAGGGGCCTATTACCGCGTCCATTCATCAACCAAAGGCTGAAGTCTCTACCCTCTCTGCTGCTGGGAACACAAGCGAAGGTGCCACACAAGTGGCGATACTCAAAGCTTTAGTGCAGCTTACCAATGAAGTAAGTAAATTAACCGTAATCAATTCACAACCGCCTAGTCGACATAAAAGTCGTTCGCCATCCCCACACCACCGCCGCCATTCAAGCAAGCCAGGACTATGCTATTATCACAGTTGTTTTGGCGCTAAGGCTCGGAGGTGCAAAATGCCCTGCTCCTTTTCAAACCAGGGAAACTTAAATCTGGAGAGCTGAGCACGGCACACTCTCCACAAGATTTATGTAACAACCATGCCTATTTTATCACTGACTCCAGGTCCCAAGCACGTTGTTTGGTTGACACAGGAGCAGCTTGCAGTATCTGGCCACTGAAACTCCTCACTGAGAAGCCGCCATTGTCGCCCATCACACTGCAAGCGGTAAATCACTCCCCTATTCCCACGTACGGTCAAATTTCTCGTTCTCTGGACTTGGAATTACGGAGAGACTTTACATGGATTTTTACTGTAGCTGATTTACCATACCCCATTCTAGGCTCGGACTTTCTGCACCACTTCAACCTTTTAGTGGATATGCGCAAGCGACGACTTATTGACGGCAATACGGAACTTTCCGTCATGGGTTTTAAGGCAAATATCTCACCTATCAGCCCGGTATTTTTCATTGCCGCCACTGACGACCCATACCAAACATTACTACGCTCTTACCCAGAGTTAACTAACTTAAATTTCGTTGTGAGCAAATCAACTCACTCTACAAAACACCACATCGAGACCACAGGCGTTCCGGTGTTCTCACGCCCTCGCCGCCTCCCTGCTGATAAACTAAAGGCGGCGAAGGCAGAATTTAACCATATGCTGCAGCTGGGAATTATACGCCCCTCGTCCAGTCCATGGGCTTCCCCTTTGCATATGGTTCCAAAGCGTTCTGGAGGTTAGCGTCCTACTGGGGACTATCGACGACTAAATGCCATTACGGTACCTGATCGTTACCCAATCCCACATATACAAGACTTCGCTTCATCCCTGCATGGTTGTAAGACCTTCTCCAAACTAGACCTCGTTAAGGCTTACCATCAGATACCAGTGAACCCAGACGACATACCAAAAACTGCAGTAACTACTCCATTTGGAGCGTTTGAATTTTTAACTATGCCTTTTGGTTTGCGAAACGCGGCTAGTACCTTCCAACGCTTCATGGACGAAGTAGTACGTGATTTGGACTTCGTCTATAATTATATAGATGACATCCTCGTAGCAAGTGCCTCACCTGAGGAACATGTTACTCACCTCCGCCTACTGTTCGAACGGTTTCAAAAATACCAGGTGAGGATTAACCCTGGTAAATGTGTTTTCGGTGCTTCGTCGCTAACTTTCTTGGAGCACATTATAAGCCCCGAAGGGATATCTCCCTTACCTGAAAAAGTGAAGGCTCTACAAGACCTTCAACCACCCACTTCACTTCGCCAACTGAGGCACTTTCTCGGTCTGCTTAACTATTACAGACGTTTCATCCCACACTGTGCAGATCTCCTGTCTCCTCTGTCTGACATGTTATGTAACAGGAAAAAGAAAAATGAGCAGATTTCGTTGAATGACATACAGCTAAAAGCCTTTAACGAAGTGAAGAAGAAATTAGCGACAGCATCGCTACTTGCACATCCTGTACCCGACTCCCAGTTTTCATTGGTCGTTGATGCATCGGGCACAGCTGTAGGTGCAGTTTTGCAACAGCAACACCAACAACAGCTACAACCTCTCGCTTATTTTTCGAGACAGCTGAAACCGGCAGAACAACGTTACAGCACGTTTGGCCGTGAACTCCTGGCAATGTACCTCGCAGTGAAACACTTTCAGCATTCACTAGAGGGCCGACAATTTGTGATCTACATCGATCACCGTCTGCTTACTTTCGCTCTGCGCTCAAAGCCGGACAGATATTCTCCTCGCGAAACTCGCCACTTGGATTTTGTTTCGCAATTTACAAACGATATCCGACATATCTCTGGTGAACAGAATGCTGCGGCAAACGCCTTGTCTCGCCTTCCCATTAATTCCCTGTTCTCACCTTCAGATATCGACTTACGACGGATGGCCTTTGACCAACCACGCCTGGACACCTTTGATCTATCGTCACCTGAATTTGCAACTTGCAAGTTCGCATACCTACCAGTGCCTACTGCAGACACGCAGATCATCTGTGACACCTCAACAGACGCACCTCGACCTTTTGTTCCGATGACACATCGTAGGGTTGTTTTTGACACACTACACCAATTGGCACACCCCGGACCCAAAGCCACGGTGAAGCTGATTGCAGCTAGATTTTTCTGGCCAAACATGAGGCGTGATATCACTGCCTGGACACGTTCTTGCGTATCCTGCCAAAAATCAAAGGTGCACAAACATATCCGTGCACCCCTCGGAACATTCAGCACCCCAGACGCTCGTTTCAGCCATGTCTATATTGATCTGGTTGGACCATGGCCGGTCAGTCAGGGATTTACTTACCTCCTGACCTGTATAGATCGCTTTACACGGTGGCCCGAAGCTATTCCCCTAAAGAACATTTCAGCTGAATCCGTAGCGCAAGCCCTTATATCAGGCTGGATAACACGTTACGGAGTTCCTACAACAATTACCACTGACCGTGGCAGACAATTTGAATCCCACCTATTCCAGGAACTTTCCAGAATGTTAGGGATCAATCGAATTCGAACTACGAGCTATCACCCTGCTTCTAACGGGATGATAGAATGCTTTCATCGCCAATTAAAGGCCGCATTACGTGCCTATCCTGACCAACAGCGATGGAGCGAATATGTACCTGTTGTCCTTCTTGGCTGTCGTGCAGCTATCAAAGAGGACCTAGGATACTCTCCAGCAGAACTTGTCTATGGAGTACCTCTATCATTACCAGGTCAGATGTTGAACCCTATAGATTTAACAGGAACAGATCCTGCCTTGTATATAAACAGACTGCGATCTTATTTTGGTAATCTCCCACCAATGCACCCTAGGGAACAGACCATCAAATCATCAGTCCCAAAAGATATTTCTTCATGGACTCACGTTTTTCTAAGAAGGGACGCTGTCAAAGCCCCTCTCACTCCACCTTACACTGGCCCTTACTGCGTGCTTTCACGCACTGACAAACTTCTCACCCTTGACATTAGTGGCAAAAAAGAAACTGTATCTATTGACAGGGTGAAAAGAGCCTTTCTTAACACAAACACACAAGAGCCACATATTCCCCCTACTTACATACATGAACATATCTTTACACCCGTTGAAAAAAATACGATGCCAACAGACAACTATGTCACCACCACACGCAGTGGTCGACGAGTACATTGGCCCCAAAAGCTCTGCAAAACTGTTTATATATAAAGTGTACCCATCTTTGTTTTATGGCCGCTATCTTTTTCTCTGTCGGCTTTCCGCCTAAGCAGGGGGTGATGTAGCAGCCACAGATATATTTCCTTTCGCGAATCAGTGCCCCCGACGGGAGATTCGGTCACTCACTAACCAATCAACTGGCAGAGCGCATTAATTCCTTCTTCCTCTCTAGAACTATTTTCCTAGTCCATTTTGGTAGAACGGACAAAAGGCAGAGAGCCATGAGCCAGCGGGAGTAACAGACGTCTCTCTCACATCGCTGCCACTGATTCCCCTTGGAACACTTTCGCTGAAGAAGACGCTGCCGCTAGCTTCGCACACTCTTCCGACAAACCAAGTACCAGCCTACCGACCAGCGAACCAAATGGGCACTTACACACTATCACTCTTGTACGCCTACTAAGCGAATAAACCATTCTTTGTTGTTGTTTTAAAAAGGAAGTTTCGTAATTCATTTGTGTTGCCTAAAAATATAGTGTTGGGGAAATTAATCATTTCCCTTAACCCTGTAATGGGACAAGTAAAAATGCGAGAAAGTAGAACCTAATGGGTTTTCCATACTGACACCATTAGTTTGTATGTAGATATTACCATTATGGTCCGAAAATGGAGTTTGTGTGGTGTACGCTGATTAGTTTATATATATATATATATATATATATATATATATATATATATATAAACGACTAAGTTATTAGTTATTACGTTAGAACATGTGCACACTACAAACTACTACAAAATTGTACATTTTGTTGAAATTGAAAGAATAATGTTTCATCAGGTAATTAGCAATGATGGTTATAAATGTTTATTTTTAAAAAGTTCTTTTGAGAACAACACTTTCCTTTATTTTTGGAATTCTTTTCTGTACTAGGTAAAAATATATTTAAAAAGGGGGAAAGAGAGAAAAAAAGATTAGAAAATAAGATGAGAAATTAAGAAAAGGGAAACAAAAAGGAAACGGAAAGATACAGAAGAAACAGAAAGCAAAGAGGAAAATAAGTGAGAAAATGTAGAGAGGGAAGAGTCAATGGAAACGGCTTAGTGAGAGAAATTTTAAATTTGGGCCGGAAGTGAATTGATATTGACATCGGTTACAGTATTTAGGCTCAAATCTTTTGGAATTTTTTAAAAAAAGAATTGTACTTCGCGACCAGCTTCGTTCGGTGTCGTCGAACCTGAAATACCGCCACTTTTGTCGTTTCCTCGCTCGCCCGGTGAGAGAATGATATACCCCAGTGATTGTAATAAAGGGTTCAGTCAGAAGAAGGTTGGAGCCTACAATGGCCGAAACGTCATACAAATGGCAACAAAGATGAGGACAATAGTCTGAATAATGTAAATAGTGTAGTTCTGACTTCAAATCTTTCAGAGATTTGTGTATTTGCAAAAACTGTAGTCAAAAAGTTACTTTTCTTCATCTATTCGTTTTAATTTTAACATTGAGCCCATTTACAAATATCTGCTTGCCTTTAAACATGTTGCACTCCAGTAAATTGCTAAACTTCATCTTTTGTTAGGCGTTAATGAGCTATGTTACATACACTCACTTCACTCTCACATCACTTACCAACCCAAGAAAACAGGCTTTAAGGTCAATTCTCTATACCTTTTTGTGAAAAAGCAGGACAGGCTGGTCCACTCTTCTCACCCACAAAGAACTAATGAGAAATACTGCAAGCTACTAAGAAGGAGCGGTCTCTCTCTGTCTCTCTCTCTCTGTTGCACAAGGTGGATACAATTTGTATTCATAAAAAAAATAAACTCTAAAACAATGTTCACTCAACATTCATTCAATTTGAATATAAACACTAACATTCTGAGCCAACCTCTACATACTCTCAACAGGTGTCTATTGTTTGGCATGTCTATTATTGGGAGAGTACTGTGTTATTTTGTTATTTCTTGTTAAACCAGTGTTTCTGAGATTGACCTCAGAACCACTATATGATAGTGTAATAATCCTTCTACTTAGATTTTTGTTAAACGTCAAAATTTGTTATGTTGGGATTCAATACAATGACATTAAATATTGTTGTGGAACTGTTTCTAATTTGGCTGTTTAGAATAATTTCATGATTGACTGAAAGAATAAAATCCAGTAAGAAAAACAATGTAGTATTAACAAATAGCATTAATTTTATATAACAAGAATACAAGAAGTCAGTTGAATGTATTAAATGAGTAATGTCCATTTTTGATTTTTAGTAAAGTTCTAGGATATAATATAAATTGCATTGCATATGTGAGAACAATGAAATATGATTACATGTGTTTTGTGTGAAAGAGTATGTGTATGCCTGCATAGTAATAATGTGGATAAAGGAGACAGATAGAATTTACTTTTTTACTGAGACGGTCTCTATGTAATTTGATCAGTGCTGATTTAAGTGTTGCTTTTGTGTGTGGATATAAATTGGGTCTTGAATATTAGCAGCTAGAGTGATGTGGACCTTGGTGGCATTTGTGAGTCTCCTTCTTGGGGCCAAACTTAGTGATATTTAAACCTATTTTTCTAAGAAATTGGCCCTAGAATTATATTATTTTATTTCTTCCTAATTGGCCCTAAAATAGCACATGGTATGTTTACCACTATTTTGGTAGTATCTACCTAAATTATGATGACTAATAAAACAACCTTTATGATTTTTATTGTAGGGTTTAATTGGTGTCTTTTAAAATGTAAGCAATTTATTGCACGTTACTGGTTTATAAATATTTTGTAGGCATATTTTAATGTTTATGTAGCTATTGTATTAGATATTTCAGTAGACAAAACAATACATCTTTGTGCAAAATAATTGAAACAAAATGAATAATGTCTTCCTAGGATCTTTCCCACTTTTCCTGATCCCATATAAGTTGTCTCTTGGCAATGTTTTTCTCTTCTGACTGTATTTTCCTTTAAGTTTTGGATTGATGGATCCAGTTTGTCTCTTCACCTTGATGACATGACTGACAGTTGAAAGGCTGATGCCAACAATATCTGCAACTTCTCTGTAAGCCTTGCCAGTGTGTTCATGCAGCATTACAATTTTCATATGATTCTTTGGAGTAACATCCATTGCAGACAATAGCTGTAAGACAACTAATCGACAGTTGAGACAATAGTGTCTGGCCATGATAAAAATCAGATGCAATCACGGATGACACAATCATTTTCAAGGAGAAACAAATTTCATCATACACCCTGAAATACACATATATTGCAGTGACACTAAGAGCAGGAACAGAAAGTTAGCTCCTTCATAGCTTAAAATATAATGACACATTTTAAGCTTTGCATCATAGGCTCCACACATAACTTCTGCTTCAAGTTGATTAAATCTAAACTTATAAAAGGAACTGTGTCTGTGTGTGTCCGTTACCTATAGACTCCGAAACGGCTGAACCGATTTTCTTGAAAATTTACACAGTTGTACTATAAGCATCTGTAAGTGTTCTTAGCTAGGTTTTGTGTCAAGGAACCCCCGATAAATATCATCAATCGAAAAAACGGGTTATAGAAGGAGTGGTCCGATTTTAATCAAATTTGATACACTCCTAGACAAAGACATAAACGATATTCAGAAATTTCAAGGTTGCAGTTCTTACAATAGTGCAGAAAATCAATAATATATATATAAGGCAAGATGTTTGTGTGTGTGTCTGTTTATCTGTCTGTATGTCCTTTATACAAATCCACAATTTTTATCCGATTCTCACCAAACTTCACACAAATATTCTTTAGGCTGAGTCTGAGCTCCAGGACCATGGATTAGTTTTAAAGCTTTCATTACACCTGAGCAATGCCGGGCTATACTGCTAGTACAATTCTAAATATATATATATATATATATATATATATTGACCAACCACAAGAAAGTTGATCCAATTCTTGATTGCCAAAATGCTTAAATACATGTGATTTTGCCTTTTCTCTTCAGAGGGCCACAGGCTGTCACCTGGATGGAATCTGGCTGACCTGCAGTGTCTTACTTTCTCACCTTCTCCTTTTTCCTCATGCAATGAAATACAAAGTTACAATTGTAACTCTAGACATACAGAAACCAGACAACACAAATATCACTTTCTCCCACTCTCCTTTACTTTGACTTTTCTTCTTCCTCACGACTGCTGGGTACAAAAAGAACTTTAACAAAGACATAATATTCAAACATTTACTACTATTGTGCATGCATTAAAAACATCAGATAGATTTTTTTTCAAAACATTTCCTCTTGTACCAGACATTTCCTCTTGTACCAGACATGACCAACCATCCCTACAATATAACCAACACTTATATTCACTACAACATTGTCCTGAAAAATATCAGTAGTGTATTTTTGGAACCTTTATATACAATATCTGTTGATTTTGACATTTGGATATCATAGAAGGTTCTTAGTACTTTTAATAATTTAGTATTTCAGAAATAATCAAAAGAATCAGTTTTAACAAAAGCAGCAAAAATTTAAACTTTTACCAAGAAAGAATTTCTAAAAATTCAATCATTAACTCTGTTAAAAAAGAATGTTTTTCTATTTCCCAGTTTTCTGAAAAAATTCAAAGATATAAGCAATCCAACAAATCATTATTACTAACCCATGCACATAAAATGATATATGCAGTAGCATACAAAAGGGGGTGTAGAGGGTTACTATGGCCCCAGGCATCCATGTCAGGTGGGCATCCAACCACAGAGTGAAATAAAAATTTAGTTTTGAAATTTTAAACTGTCTGTTAACTTTGTTGCACAAGTGAATAAAGTGTTTATTTCATGTTTTATCTGTTTTTACATAATAATTTTTTCTTTAAAATGTTTTTCTTTTTCACATTTCTCAGTACTAAAACTCTATAGACACCCACAACCATTTTAGTCTTCTGGACAACCCAAGATTTTAACTCATAATTACTGAGTTCCTTTATTTGTTGAATTAACACTTTTCTCCACTTTGCCAAGTATAGGACAATTAGTTGATAGACCTTTTCAGTCTTCAGCCTCACACTTTTTTTAATCAATTTACCCCAAGCAAGACAATAATTCAACTAAGACACAAAGGGCTACTAGGAGTGAAACACAATATAAATACTTTTAATGTACAGGAAACACAATCCTAAACAGGAAACAAGGGCTATATCTCCTTTTCTTTATCTCTTTTTAGCTTTCTCTATACTTCTCTTTCAACTAATGAGAAGGCACCCGAAAATAAATAAAGAGGAAGACTCAACAACTGCAAAACAGAAGTTTGTTTGTCCAGGGTTTAGTTATTATAACTAGAAATCTACCAAACCAATATAAGAGAGGCTTCATGAATAATTTCCACTATAAAAAAAAAAAGTAAAAGAAAAGAATACTGAAAAATAAAAGAATTTGGGCCAATAAAAAACAAACAAACAAGGGACTTTTAATGTTAACTGAAACCAAGCTTTGTTCCGAGTACTCTGAAGCATTTTTTAAATGTATATGAACAGACAGCCAACAGATAGCAGGAGAGAAAGGACAGCCAGAGAAACAAGCCATGGTTGTTTTGTGTGTGTGTGTGTGTGTGTGTGTGTGTGTGTGTGTTTGAAGAAAGTAAGTGGTCATCTGCTTAAGACACTTTTCCACTCTTCTAAGGGCTGAGAAACTACAGCGGATTGACGTCCACAATCAATTTTCAGAGTAAAACACACTTTCAACTACTACCAAGGCTTGACTATCAACTACCCAGCCAAATGAAATTTTAGCCAACCTGAATTATAAAGGCCTCACTCTAAAGTAAAAATAGATTATTTGTTTATACCTTTGATTCTGTTTGTTCATTCCGAAATTATTAAGAACCTCTGGTCACTGGTGCTTCTCCACAACAAACAAAACATTTTTTAATGTTGCGTACTACTATTCCAAATCAACATACACCTTGAAATATAGCAGAAACTATCAAATGAAATGTTGTGATACAAAGCAGAACATAATCATTGAAAAGATGAGACATTGTTGAAAGGATTTAACTTAAAGTATTTAACTGCAAAACTTCAAACAATATTTTTAAGTTTGATCATGTTACCGTTAAATTGTTAAGAGTAGTTATTCCTAAATTATATGACTGCTTGAATAAAACTATATTTTTCAATGAGCCTCAGATTTAATGAGGAGAAGAGAGTTTACCGAATAATCTTATTCAATTTAAGTGGTTAGAAAAACAAGAGACGTGGGTAATCTGAAGTTTTGGAATCTCCGCACTAAATTATCAAGGGAGATAATCAATAGAAAACGTTCAAACTTTGATTGTTAAACTGAGAAAGTAGGTAATTATTTTTGGTTATCTTTGTTTAAAATATCCACTAGTTATTCTATCCTAATAAATTTTACTGTATACACATCTGATATGGATATTAATAAAATGAAGAAAAAAAATTAGATTTTATGCATATTTTGAATCTAGGATAAGTTTTAGGATCAAAGTATTTGTCACAAAAATTTGAGAAGCTAAGTGGTAGTCCGTGTTCGAATCCAAGTAAGGACCAAAGAATCGTAGTACAAGAAGGAAGATACATTGTACTTGAACCCTAGGTTCATACTTCATAATAAAAAGTCATCTCCCCCAAAATGATATTTCTTCTTTACAGTGCTAGACTTGCTCGGGATGTTTTCATAGATGATTTTTTAATGTTTTTAATTCAATATTCATTGTGTTTTTTTGTGTACGACTGTTGAACTGCTTCTTAAAAATAAAAAAATGTTTAAAAATTTAATTTGCAATTAAGTTTTATTTACTTATTTATTATTATTAGCTCATAAAAATAAATATTTCTTAATAATTGAAAAATACATATATTGGATATTTCTGTTTACAAATGTAATTTAAAAAAGAAAGACACGATAGTTGATATTTTCATTTAAGGTTATTTTAAGCGGAAGTCGGTGCCGAATAGCAGTCTAAAAAAAATAAAAAATGGACAGTGACTTTCAGTACGATATTCCTAGTTCTGGTTCCGAAAGGTACGTCTTGTGTATTTAATAACTATAATTTCGCAGTTCAAGAAGAACGGACACTTACAAATACCATTCAACAAATTCATAAGCTATTATTTTTAAATGAATTGAAAATATTCACTTCCTTTTGACGATTTTTGTATTATGCAATTCACTTCGTTTTGAGGAAGAAGAGTGAGGACATGTGGCTTGTTTTGGATGGAAATTTAACTATTTTTGTGCTTTTATCTTTATTTCTATTTTTTTAATTATTTGAAAATCAAAGTTTTCTCTCCGAAATATCGTATGGAGTTGGGAATAAATATAGTAGGATGAAACACATTTTGTTTTAATTTTTTTATTTCATTAACTTTTCTTTATAGAGCCTAAATTACTTTTTAAAATCTTAATTTTTTTTTTCAAAGTAAATTTTGTGAAATATACACACAACAAGAGAATCCTCCTTATTTCAGCATTTTCAAATGTAAAAAATTCACTTTATCCAAAAGAAAAAAAAAAGCCTTAGTGTTTGTTTTTTAACTAATTTTTTAAAACGAAATAAGCAAAACTGTGGTGGTGTCTATCAATATAAAAAAAATAATCGTTTTATGTTCACACTTCAAAAATATTTACTTAAAAAAAACAAAAACAAAAAAAAACAATTTTTTAATAATGATTTGTTACAATTTATTGAAAAATATGGTGCAGTGTCGAAGTTATTAAAATTGTAGCCTCGTTTCTTATGTTGTATTTTCACTAACTATATCGAAAAAAAAAAAAAATCAATTTATTAAATCAAATTTTTATTAACAGTTCCAATCGTTTAATTTTTTTAATTTCGTTATTGAACTTTGTGCGTCAAGCGCACCGACCTTTGAAAATTGTAGGATTTTTAAATGTATTTTTTTTTAATATATTGTTGTTTTTTGCGTGTGTGTGTGTATGCATATTTGTCTCCAACTTAATATTTTTATATTGTCTCCAATTTAACAAGGACTGAGCATTTTACAAGACAAATCATATAAGCAGACGCTTATTCTTCGCTCCCCCTCCAAAATCGTTTTACACGACTGAGATTAATTCTTTTACTGACTAAAAAAAAAAAAAAACGGTAAAATTTCGTAAATACTACCGTTGCTATTCCCCTTCAAATTTATCCAAAGTAGCATTATATCAGTCAGTGCTAAAGTATGTGCTGAATTCAAATCCAGTGCAATTTATCGAAAAAAAATTACCCATAAAAACTATGACAGACTACGTGGACCACGAAATTTTTGCGAAGAAGAAAAAAGTTAATTTCCGCATTAAATAAAAAGATTACGTTTTTAATTCTGAAACTCGAAGCTTCCACAAAAATACAAAAAACAATCTTTTTCACTCCTATTTATCGACAGTCGATTTTTTTTTCTTTTTAAACTTAAAAAAAAGGATTAGATTAACAAATAACTTATTTTAGATTAGAGAATATATTTTCAGAACCCTAAAAATGAACATGAAAATTTAAATTCTGGAAAGAATAAAAAGAAAACAAAAATTGGGGTAGGAAAGTACCCATAATTCCTAAATGCTAAAAATCTACCCCTTGCTCTCCAATATAATTGAAAATATCTGCATCAGCCAATATTTGTTTGTGAATCTCTACCGCCACTCATTTTCGATATTTTTAACTTTAAATTAAACTTTTTAAAATAAAAATGTTTTCTTGAAATTTATTTTAATTTGAATTAAAAGCTAAATTATTAAATTTACTGTTTCCAAGCAGAAAAAAAAAATGAGCAATGGACAAATTTGTAAACAAAGTTAATTTTCGATTTTAAAAATCTTGCAAAAACTTTTGGCAGCAGAAATAAATAATACATCTGTTACACATTATTTCTGGAAAATTAGCAAATTAAATGTTAAAACAAGATTATAATTAGTTACACTCGTGTCGAAAATCTTCGACGAAAGGAAAAAGTGGTTTAAACAAAAAAAAAAAAAAAAGACCTTACATGAACGTCAGTGAAAAGTGTTCGAACCGAGATATCAGCACGAAGCCCAAAGTAAAACCCCGATACGAGTAATCATCTATCTAACAGTAAGCGCTCAATACAGAGGTAGAGCGAAAATAAATAGCTAACAGAACAGTAACACGGTAATGAACCAGCAGAGGAACCTACCTAGGTAGGTTCCTCTGGTTCATTAAGTGTCATCACATATATATATATATATATATATATAATCACATCTGTTACCACCCCGACTCCAGGTAAATTCATGAAATTTTAAGAATTTAAATTTTGTTGGCAAAATTGATTTTATTAGTCAAATGCAGGATTCATTAGAGAATGCAAATCATCTATATATATATATATATATATATATATATATATATATATTTTTTTTTTTTTCAAATATTTTGCCTTTATTTCTGAAAATCTGCTTCCAGTAGTAAAATAAAAAATGCAATATAACTATGACATTAATTTGATAAGCTTTTAATTGCTTTAATAATATATAAAGACAATAATAGTATGGAGAAAAGGTTGTTTTTTTTTTTTTTTCCAATTAATAATGAACTTAAAAAATTACTTTCTTTTTTTATTATAATAATTTAAAGTTTCAAAAAGATTTAAAAAATACTTCAGATTTGTTGGCATTATCAAGTGAAGACTATATTTACTAATTGAAAAAAGCTTATCACCGAGCCTTCATATTTTAAAAATATTTTTTATGGTAATTTCAATGTGCACATTAAAAAAGTCATGTGTTTCACGGCTTCTTCTCCTTACAGGAAAAAAAAAATTGAACAATTTTTTCAATTCCAGTTGCCATACACTCATTTTGCTTGTCACATCAAATAGACGGAGGGGGAGATCAACACAGTGTTTAAGAAATAGTTTTATTCTAAATTTCATGCTATAAGTAATGCTTGTGTACTGTAGTAAACCAAAAAATCCAACACTTATTTGTTTTTTGCAAGAATTTCCAAATTAATGTTTTCACCAGAAAAAATGAATTATGTAATATTAAATTATCCATTATTGTAAACTCTTGTAATGATTTGGTTACCAGTTAATGAAAATAAAAACAAGATATTTTTTACCAAAATTTCAAGAAAGGATTAAAAAAATTTTTTAAATAATTAAAAAAAATACTTTAATCTTTCCTCTTAATAATAACAAAAATTTTGATGGAAAAATTTTGTTTTTAAGTTTGGGACCTTTTTTCTTCATATCATGCTTTGTTTTTTTTTATTTTTTATTTTTCAGCGATTTAGTGGAGGTACCTAAAACTTTCAGAACTTATTCACAAACGAATTAAAGAGAAAGTGTTATGGTTCAAATGAAATATAGTTTTAATTGCATTTAGTAGCCATTTTTAACTTAATAAACAAGTGATTCAAAAATCAAGATATTTTAAAAATAGAAAACTTTTAAATACATGTCAACACAAAATTGTCTGTAATTTAGAATAAAATTAAAGATGTTAGTCATAAATCAACTTAACCGTTAAAATTATTCTAAAAAATAGTTTAGATTAAGATTTTGATTGCTTCAAGAAAAAAACATCAAAGTTTTATTTATGTCAAGAGTACCAAAAATAGATGTCAGTCAGTTAAGTGCCATATGTGATACACGCTTGGGCGATCATGTCTCGAAAGAGACATGACTGACTGGGCAGAAGATTATCCCGCAGTAGGTTGCCATTGCTTTCTGCAGTAGACTGGTTGCCAACCAAGGCTATAGAACCCAATCTGTCCTGTTATTTAACCCATAACTAGAAGGAATAGACAGATTAATACCTTTCCCAAGGGTATTTGCGTGTAAGTGAATGCAATGAATTCAGCTGGAATTCGAACTCGCCTCCCCAATTTCTCGTTCCGAGCCGATATCCAATGCACTACAGCGCACATCAAAAAAAAAAAAATGTGCAATAGCAAAAGAGACTTTTCCAAAATTTTTAAGATGTAGCTTATCTTTGTCACTCATCAAAATTCATCTTAGCAGGTTGCAGTACAATGAAAATTAACTTTGAAAGTTTTTTTTTTTTTTTTAACTTAAGATAATAAAAATGACATTTTATTATCAGTAATTTTTGTTTTATATTTTATTTAAACAGTTGAAAAATTGAAAACAGTGAGGCAAATAATTTTTTTTATTTGTTTTTGCATTTTAAATGTTGAGAAATAATGCAAGATAGCTTAAATTGCCATGTGAACTATTTTTTATATTACTCTTTAGAATTAAATATGTTTTCATCAATTTTGAAGCCCTTTGGTGTAAATAATGTGTAATTTTCAACAGATGAATAAATTGAAGTCCAGCATTTAATTCCATTTACAACATGCATTTTTCGAAAGATTTAGCCATGTTATACATTCAAGAATGAAACAGACTGTCACCACTTGATGTTAACCTCCGTGTCTGCTTCTTCACACACACACACACACACACACACATATATATTTTTTAATGGATACTCATACTTGAGTAGATGTTCTGTTTTTTGTTTTTATTTATTAAACAGTATTTATTTAGGTCTGCTGGTTTGAATATTCAAGAAATCATCCTCTGGCAGAATTAAAAAATGTTGGATTTAATCCATTCTTTAAAATTGTCTTTGTTATGTTAGGGTACGAAAAAGAGCAGATATGTATACTTTCAGAATCAGAAGTGTGTGTGTTCCAAAGCACTTTGGGCTTTGTTTGATCTAAGGCCTGTCAGATATAATGACAGTTTCTTGTAACAAAGCAAAAATCCTGAAGAGTGAAGACATCACAATAATGCCTTCACGAAACTTTTGAAGTTGGCCTAATTGAAATAACACTGCTCAGCTAAGTGACAAATATCTCCACATTAATTCTATTGACACTCTCTATTTCACTATTGAGCACTTTATAACAATAAACCTGCTTGCCTAAAATGCCTTTCTACCAGTAAACTACTGAAAAAACAATTTTTTCACCAAGTATCATTACAATATACATACACATATATATTCAAGTGACTTACCTGGTTAGACAACTTGAGCAATTTGCTGCAAAACTCTGCTAACCATGTAAGTCAATTAAACTTTTCTTAATTCATTGAATATTATAGCTCTGGTTATCTATTTAACATTTTGGTAGAAGTTCTGCTAAAATTCAATAATATTTTATATTATTGAATTTTCATAATTTTTATATATTTTCTCAGTTATGTTCTGAATTTCTTTTGATATCTATTTAGAATTAGGACTTTTTATTTTGATGTAAATGGCAAAAAAAAAAAAAATTTAATTGCTTTTCACCATGAATTTCTTTATTAAAAGCAACAATTTTTTTTAAAGAACAAGTTATCTTTTTATTTTAATGCTACAAAAAATTGAGCTTTCTGAATGTAACTAAGAGAAATGTTTTCAGCAAGATACTTTATACAAGCAATAATACAAAAGGTTGGATACAAATTTCTGAATAGTCTGTTCTTAAATTTTTATACTTCATAAAAGTATTTAAAAAAAAAAAGGTACAGTATTTTAAAAGATGTGTTTTTTGTCCTGAATCATTTCACCCTAAGCATTGCAGTAAAGCCACTGAGACATGAGGGGTTACTGAGTGTAAGAGAATAAGAAAACCATTAAAGAGTGAAAATAATAAGAGGAATTAAGACCAAAAATAATGATTCACATTGCATTTAAAATTTTCACGATCAAAGTTGGCCAGAAAGCACAGAGCCAGATGAGTTCCTTCGATAAGCAAGAAGTGCAAACGAATAAATTCATTTAAGTTTCTTAAGTTTTATCTTGCTAGTTCAACTATAAATTGATGAGACCTTGCTACCAATCTAGTACTGCATTTAAATTCATAAAATTTAGGTATCATAGAGGAATATTCATCAGAACAATTACCATGAAAGTATTTATAAAAGATACACAGAAACTATATTACAACAGTGGGAAATTAACTAAAAGCAAGATGACAGGTCAGGGCCAATAACATTGCAGATTCTTCTTTAGATTTTATCAAGAATCTTTAAATGTGGCAGCAATATTCAAAGCAAGGATGAATAATAAACTTATAAATATGTAAGGTAGATTCTGCAGAGAAATATTTTATAGCTTAACAAAGTGAAACAACTTTTCTAGTAGCATACCTAGTTTATGATTAGATATCAAGTTGTAATTTCCTTTTTCATGTACCAATTTTAAGACACAAGGGTCTTGCAATCTGTAAGTCCAGAAGCCCTGCCACATACTGTCTTCTGTGAGATGGAATTCATCATCAACTTGCTACGCTTGTGGCATAGATTACAGCATCTACCATTCTGCAGCAGTCACCCATTTGGATGTTGACTAGGCTCAGCATTGCTTAACTTCAGTGATTAGAAAAACAGTATTTCAACGTGATATGGCTATAAGCCTGCTTGATTATCCACACAGATAATTTGATAAGTATTGAAGGCCTCACTTTTCAGAACTATAAGATAATAGAAAAATGGTACACAGTCTCCAAACAACCCTTCTAATTCAAAGGTTTCCTTTTCCTATATTGGCTGCCAGCCAAAGCAATAGATCTATTTCTGTCCTACTATTTAACCCATAAATAGGGGTATGTGGTTTCATGACCTTTATCCAGTGCATTAGTGCAAAGTAAACTAAGTAGATCAATCAGCATTTGAACTCCACTTGGTGATTTCACTTTCTGCACTTGTAACATTAATACTATCAGTGAGATACACAGAAAATACATTTTGTAACACCTTGAATGTTTCAATTTAATTAAGATTAAACATACAAGTAATAACTGAATGACAGTAAATTATCATGCATACAAATCAATACATGCACATGTTTCAAAATAAGGAGTATATTAACCATAATCAGACTCTATATTAAAATACTCCTTTAGCATTAACACAAATCTGTACTCACAAAACTATGATTGTGCAGACAATGAATACCACTTTGTAATGCATTATTTTATGCCATTTGGGCACTTCAACATGGTGTAATGGTTAGCAAGTTTGTCTTGTTAGATCATTTGTGATTGAGTAGTGAGTTCAATCCTCATTGAGTGTCCCATACTTTTGACCTTGTGCCACATCTAAGCTATGCTTAGAATATCACCATCGTTTCAGGTTGTTTGCAGTTGTTGAACAATTTTGATATGAGCTATCTGAATAAATTAGGTGTTGTACCATAAATGTTCAATGGGTGACTGGCATGGAATTGTGGCTGTTAGGGAACTTGTCAAGTGTTTTGCGGTGCATGTTGAATAACAAGAGCATTCAGAAATTACAGCAGAATTTCTTGAGCAATGTTCTGGATATTCATAATACTATTCAATGTCTCCCGAAAGGTGAGTGATAATTCTTTCATTAGGGTAGAACTTTATCCCTTAACCAAACCTACCAAAACACCGATTTAACTGCTACTGCCGCCTCCCGCAAACCTCCTGACATTACTGGAGACATGCTCAATAGACTTGGGGCATATGTAAGTCTAGCTAGAGCAGTGTTTCTAAACCTTGTTTTTACTTCAGGGTGCACTTATAAAATAATTAAAACTCTGATGCACACTTTAAATTTTAATAAGGGAAAAATTACTCATGAAATTTGAAAATAGGAAAATAAGTTGTCTTCTGAAATAAGAACATTTTTAAAATATTACATATATTTGTTGATTTTAGCTTTTTAAATATAAAAATAATTAAATATTTTTCTTTTAACTTGGGATGCACATGGTTATTTTTCCGAGTTTATTAGTCTGCCCAGGTGCACTAGTTGAGAAACATTAAGCTGGAAGCATGTATGCCTTTAGTCCTGCAGCAACTGAATGATTCCCAACAGTCACACTCCTGGGGTCACCTCACCTTTTTTTTGTACAGTAAGGTTCATCTGTACAAGGCCTGGGCTACTCAAGGTAGAGGGTTACATTTGCTGTGATTTATGCTGACGTAGTGCACTCTACCACTATTGTGTCTGACCAACTAGAATCTGGTTGACAGATATAGAAATGTTCCTTTAATCACTGCTGTTTACATGGAAGCACCACCACTGTGTTATATCCAACATATACAGTAATTCTGTGGAATGATCGTCCAGGCTGTTACCCAATCTGATGCCTCTTCAAATGTCTAACTGAACAAGATAAGCATATGTGCATCTTTTTGCCATGATACCTGCTTATACTGACCTCTTACACAACACTGAACCTTATCAAAGATCAGTACCTAAAACAAAATCAGTTGATGCACTCGTATGCATGTCACAATATATATATATATATATATATATATATCTCAGATGTCCTTGTAATGTGCTGGGTAGCTTCACCAGTGACCCGCACACTGGGTGTCAAACCCTCTCCCTCAAGAAAACACAATCAGGTGTAATCACTTCCTGTGCAGCTTCCTGATCTCTTTTAATTAAATTCACAAACTTTGTCTAAACTTACCATGGTTTGATTTATTTATTTTAATAGTAGTTTGATTATTTCAGTCAAAGAAATTTTGTTTTACAGTCACTGCAGTCTAGATAACCAATAAGTTTTAGAATTTTATCAGCATATCTTGTCCCATGATATGGACATAATGTACCAAGATCAAACTAAGTACCTTCCTTCAATCTTGCATTTTTTTTTTTTTTATGTGTATCTGTGGCCAAGTGGTTAGAGCATTAGTATAAGACCAGAGTTTGCATCTTAACCTGGTGGATTCTTTTTTCAAAGAACTGATTACTGGGAAGTGCCTGAAAATTACATAAATTTTCCCCAATCCTTGTGAGTGAAATTGGGTAGACAAAACTGTTTGGAAGCTATCAATGGTTGTGTTAATGCAGTAACAAAACATCATAACTAGGCTTTGAGTATGCTAACCTTGTTCAATTTCTGATCATGCCAAATTATGCTTCTCTCTCTCTCTCAGAAATTGTAATTAATGTCTGCTCAGCATAGCTGTTGTTTAGACCACAAGTTTACTCCATAATGTTGAAGAAGTTCAGAGAAGGCATTTGTGAAAAGGATGAGTTAGCCAGGCAAGTAGATAAGCATGTTCAAACTGCCAGCCATTTTATCTTTATCTTAAGCATTAATTAAAAAAAATTATTATTTAAACACAAAATAACTAACAAAAAACAATACTTATATTTTGAAAATCTTTAGAAAACTCCAGAATATTCTGGAATATTAATTTAATTTTCAGTTGTCTCTGACCCCAGAAATAACTTTGCTATATAATCCTTTGACTCTCAGAAAGAAAAAGGAATAAGGAGAGAATTTAGTGACAAGTAAATTAGGAAAAGAAATAAGCACATTATTCTACACATATACACACACAGAAAAATCAGCTTAATGCCAATTGAAAAATTGTATTTTGTTTTTAACTTAATATAAAAATAATGAAAACAAGAAAATTGGCAGACATTTACCAATATCTTCTGATGAGTAGACCAAACAATTTCACAAAGGCTCATCTACAAAACTCTGGAATAGAGGTGCTGAGTATAACATCAATCAGCTAAGTGACAAATTAGGATTAATACAAGTATCAACTTGTATTAATCCTATATACAGGGTGCAGTGGATGAGTTGTGATCTAAATTATGCAAAAATGAAAATAACATTGACATTTTATTTTAATAGATGTATTTACCACAATTTCACAAAAATCTTGAAAAACTTAAGAGTAAGTTTATCCAATAGACTTGCTATTAGCTTCAACACTGGCCCCCAGACGACTTCAAAATCTCCTGAAACTCTTCTGGACAGTCTCCTTTCTAAGTTGCTCCCATAATTCTTGCCTTCAGTTCATCTTTAGTCTTTGTCTGTCACTCAACTGCGCCCCACACATAATCAACAAGAGGGTTGCAGTCTGGGGAGTTAAGTTATGGTCTTCCAGGATCCACCCTCTTGACTCGTAGCAACACTACCTCCTTGAGACGCATGATGTAGGCCTCCATGTTGAGTCTGAAGTCCTGTGGGAACATGAATGGAGGCATAATGTCACCATCATTAGTGATCATTCTAAACCCCTTTGTAATCATCATTAGACTCATCCAACTCTTCCCAAATACTCTACACTGACACTAAAATACTCTGAAATGTTTGTATTGGAGCTTCCAGCACAAATGCAAAGCTGTACAGCATATCATTTCCAAATTTCTAGCAGAGTGAATTGTGTCATGGTGCTCTTTTTCTCACAGACAGTGTCCAACTGATCATACTATACAGTGCAGTCGACAAAATGGAAAACAATGCACATGCATGAAATGAAGAATATACAATGGCAACAATTTACCCATCGCACTTTGTGTGTGTGTCTATATATGAGAGAGAGACACTCACACAAGGAAAGAGCAAGTTTTCAGATAGAATCATGAAGCTATCTTCCAAGAACCTGGTATCTTTCTGGATAATTAACTAGTCTAAATGGTCTTTACAGGCTTCTAGAGTATTAAAGTTCTTCCCATTAATAGAATTTTGTTAGTATCAAAGCGGTAATCTGAAGGGGCAAGATCAGATGAGTATGGCAAGTGTAGTAAGATATCCAGCCAAGCTGCCAGGTCTACAAAGAGATGTGAGGTCTGGAGTTGTCCTTATAGACATCACTCTAGATTGACTAATTCTAGATCATTTGGGAATAGCACATGTCTGAATTTTGCATTTGAGGTGAGGGTTGTTGTTCTGATGGAAGGCAACCCCTTTCTAATTGGCTAATAAATCAAGTATTGTCTAACTCAAAAAGTATTGCCTTCTATAACAACAATACTGTATATTTTTAAGTATTACTTTTAATTGGGAACAGTACTTGTCTTGATTCAATGTCTAATTTTACAGAAGGAGCTTATAATACATAACAACATTCCAATTGTACTGGCTACTACATAGCATCACTTTGAAACACAGACCAAATTTTGATATGGTTAACAATGGCTCATTTAATTTTCTCCAGAACCTTTTTAGCTTCACCTCGTTGTAAACCATACATTTTTCATTGCCTGTGTTCATAATTTCCAATACTAGATTCTTTTTAGTGATAGTTACTTTTGATTCAGTTGAGAATAGTACTTATCTGGATTTAATGCCTAATTTGGTAATGCACAATGCCTTTCCAATCCCACCAGATATACAGCATCACCTTCTTCAAATGCAAACCAACTTTGAAAGTGGTTAACAGTGTTTCATTAATTTCCCCCAAGAACTCTTTTTGCACCACAGTGTGGTAAGCAATCCATTTTTCATCACCTGTAATCATTCTCTTCAAAAATATGTAGCTTTTCCCCACTAGGCCTTTGTCCTATATTGATTTTATGGTAGTATAACATACTTTAATCTAGATAAGTGAGATAATTGCTGAAAGTAATTTTTAATTTTAGTGTTTCATGTGTATATTGTCTTCATGTACAAGAGAACTGTCATACAGATCTCATAATGCAGGCACTCCTTATTTTCTGTAGGAACTCATAGGCAAACCTCAATGCCTATAAAACAGAATCAAAATGATCTAAAAGGTCAAAAAGTCCTAAATTAAGGAATTTAGATGGGTGGAGTAATATGCTTGCTAGTTCAAAAAATTCCTGGAAAAACAACCTCCACCCTACTTATTGTGAGTAAATAGGAGTAAAATTTTATTTTGCAGTCAAGCTTAACCTGGTGTTAAACTGAGTTCTTTTCAATCAAGGTTTTCTTTTGTTAATCCTAATCCAAGAATTATTACTTAGCTTAAACAGATTATACAAAGGATGCTGAAGAATTTCAATTCAAATATGATAGAACATTTCTATGAGACAAAAGTACTGAATAGAGCAGTTTTTGTAGAAATGTTTCTAAATTGTGTAATTTTTTTTTCTAAGCCAGTCATTGTTTTTGTTACTCTTTTTTTTATTTGTTTTCAACTTTTTTTTGTGACATTATTCTTCATTTCAATAATAGCAAGTACACTATTATATTGATGTTTACTTGGTCTGTTTGATAGGTGAGATTGTTACTTATTTCCCAATGACACCAGGTGTCTGGTGTTCACATCAGGGAAAATCCATTTCAGTTTGGATTTTTCAAGGCAAGCTTTTTCTACTTGGTGCAATACATCAAAATTTCATTCATCCATTTAACTTTTTGCCTACACTAAGCTTAGTAAATGCTTAAAATTGATTTTATCAGTAACTTTCAAATTGCAATTGTTGCATAATTGATTTCAGGATATTTGCTCAACTCTTATTCAATAAGTTTTCTTGGTTAAGCACTTTGGCTGAAACCTAATACAGATCTTGCTTAAGGTATCTCTATTAGTTTTGAATTCAGAGTTGTTCTCCTAGGCTGGTTGCTAACCACAGCTAGAAATCTGTCTGCCTTGCAATTTAACATAGCTGGAAGAAAACAAGATGAATTCATACCTTTCCCAAGTATATTTGCATGTAAGTGAATGCAATGAACTTGACTGGAATTCAAAATCAGCTCTCTGATTTCTCATTTTGAGCTGTTATCTATTGCACTACATGTACCCTTTGACACTATTTTGTATTATTTAATCATATAAATTGAGATAAGTCTTTTTGTAATGAAACTTAAGTTGTAATTTTGTTTGCTGAATGTCAAGTTTAAGATGGAATGCTAAAAATAGTTTTTTTTTATGTGATACCAGACTTGAGGTCAAGGATTTCTGAAATCCTATTTATTTTCTGAAAGGAAGTAACTCTTCATTTATGAAGTGTCACATTTTCCTCTTCTAACTTAAAAATGTAATGTCAAATTCATTGCACTTTTATGTATGCAGTATGCTCTCTTCAAGAAATATTTCTGTTCAAAAAGGAGGATGATTAAAGAAAACTTATTTTAGCTTTATGTATAACTTATGTTTAATTTGTTAAGTTAGTGTTTGAGGGATGACAAATAGAAAATGTTTTCATTGAAACCAGATTATGTATTTTGCCCTTGCTAAGATTCATCAGATCAAAATGAAAGTAATATGTGTGTTTGTGTGTATGCTTAAAAATAAATTATTAATACTGTTTTCGCTAAAGATATACATAAAAAAGAAATCTATATGAATTTTACTTTCAAGCCATTCTGAAAATAGGATGAGTATTTACTTTAAATTCAAAGCTGAGAGAATGTATAAACAAGTTTCAACAAAATCTAGAAAATTGTAAAAAAAAAAAAATTATTCAATCACCCTCACACATAATTTCTTTCTTTCTTTTTGATCTGATAAAGCCTAATGGGCAAAACACATAATCTTAGATTAGTGTATAATTTATTAGTATTTTTGAAAAATTTCACTCTTTATTTGATGAATTCTTTCAATGTGTTGACCTTGCTGCTTACTATGCTATTATTAAAATACACCTTAAAGTGCCGAATCCAGGTGCGTTGTCAGTGTTGTTGCTCCCATGTCATTAGAAGTTTTGGGTCTCAATAAACAACAGACTTCTTCGATGGGCGACCCAACTGAATATGATCAGTATTCGGCTCGCACACAGAAAGAAAAAAAATTGCTACTAGCTTTAGGACGTGCATTATATAAGTTCCCCAGAAAAGGTAATTAATCAAGGCTTCACTTGAGCTATTCGATGTTATAGATTAGGTATGCTTGGTTGTACTGGTATTCTTGTGTTTTTTGTAGTAGTTTTGGGCCACTCATTAGCTCTATTTATCCACAACCACCTGGTGGCCTTCTCAATGGATTCCAAGATCATTTGAATTGCCCGCCTTCTTTTTTGTCCAGTTATCCCTAGGCTAGTAAGGGCTCATATCATTGACTTTCCTGCGAACCCCCTACAGGTGATCTCGACTGGGAAACAATGAGTACGCCATCCTTTAGTTCTACACTCGTCTAAGAGCCCTTGATATTTGCTGTACTTCCTCTCAAATACCTCTTGTAGGTTGGCAAAAAAATGAGCAATGATAAAAGACGGTTATTGACAGGGCTACCACATCCCAGTTTCAGGATTGCTCTCTGCATTATCTTTACAGCATGACAATGGTTATCATCCAGTATAGTCATGAATCAACTTCATTGCCCTGAAAATTGTTCAATTTTTAAGCTGAATTAATTACAGGCTCTCCTGCATTATCTAATTGTGAAAATAGATGTTTGTACATATTTAAGAAACTAAATGTTGCTAAGTTTTATTTAATGTAAGTATTGATTTTGTTTTTTACAGTTTATCAACCCTTTGTGGGTTATTTGATGCTGAAACATATTTTGGATTATAAGAGTTAGCTTACAGTACCTGATGTTTCAAAATAGTCCCCAATCTAACTGCTGACAGGGATCAACACTGCTTAACTTCAGTGATTAGAATAAAATAGTTAATAAAAATGTTATTTTTCATTGCCATTGACTGTCCATTATATTCAACAAAGACACAAGAAGATTAATCTAGGTCTGCTTGTTTGAATCACATGACAACCTTGTTTCCTAGTGGATGCTTGCTGATAACTGGCCATCCTTGATGTTACAATTGCTACCACTTCAGTATGAAGTGTTTGGTGTTATGCTGGGTGGTCCACATCCAGTTGTTCCTAGTCGTTCATATTTATCTGATTTTCTTTCAGATCCCTCTTGGAGAAGTCTTTATAGCAGAGTCTTTGATCACCTTGCTGTCACTTCCCATACTTTAGTTCACTATACAGAGTGATCCAAATGAGACATACCCAATCCATTGTAGTTTCACTGCTGCTAGCAGGGCTTTTACACCTGGCATGTTTGCTCTAGCAAGAACTTCTGTGTTAAGGACATTGTCTTTCTTTCTAGAAAGATGTGCATGTACTTGTTTCTTTTTGTTGTACTTGTTTCTTTTTGTTATCTCAAATTTTAATTTGTTTGTTGGGCTGTTCCTTTTGCTAACAATTATGCATTCTGTCTTCTTGCAATTGACGTTTCATCCTTTCTTTGTGCTTTCCTTCACTACCTTCTGTAGTTTCCTTTCTATATTTGCTATCAACACTGTGTCATCTGCATATCTTATGTTGTTAAGATTCTGGCCACCAATAATGAATCCTAGTAGGCCTTTTAATTACCCCAGAATTACTTCACTGCATAGTATTTACATCTATATAAAAAGAAGAAAAGTATACTGTGATAAAAAAAAGGTCCCAAATTTCATAAAAGATAAAGTTTTATTGTTAAAATGTTATTATTAAGAAGAAAGACCAAAGTATTTTTTTATTGTTTTATTTTTTTTAATCATTTCTTGCCTGTTCAAAAGTTTGATAAAAAATCTTTTTTTCTTTCATCAACAGGTGGGATAAAGATTGGCACTAAAAATTTTAGCATCTTTTTTGTTCTTAAAAACACATTATTTGTATACTCTTGCAAAAATCAAATAATTGTCAGATTTTAAGGATTTTTTCAAAACTTACAAAACAAATGAATTAATTTATTTTTTTTACATCTGTTACCCCCCACTTAATTTTATGAAATTTCAAAAAATTAAAATTCCTCTTTTAGGTAAAAGCAGGACTACTTGGAAAATTTAAATCAATTTTTTTAAAACAGAAACATTTTACTGAAAATCAGCTCTGAATTTAAAATAAAAAATTAAATAAAACTGACATTACTTGATTAGGAAAGCTTTTAATTGCTTTTATAAATAAAATATATTATGGACACAATTATCTATTTTTCAGTAAATTGTGTTGCAGTGGCTATCTGCTCAGAATGAGAAATCAGAGAGCCAAGTTCAAATTCCAGTTGAATTTGTTGCATTCACTTACATACAAATACCCTTGGGAATGGTATTAATTTGTTTCTTCCCTCCAGCTATGGGTTAAGTAACAATGGATTGGGTTCTATAGCTTTGGTTGGCAACTAATCTATTGCAGAATGTAATTGCAACCTACTGCGGGAAAATCTGCCCAGTGAGTCATGTGTCTTTCAAGACATGATCGCTCAAGTGTGTATCACACATGGTACTTGACTAAATTAATTTTTACAAAAATTGTTTTAATGTTTTTTTAAAATTTTAATCAGAATAGTTAAAGTTTTAAATCTTATAAAATTCTGTATTCTACACTTTTCGGTGATATTATTATTTAAGTGAAAACTATGTTTTCTAATTAAAAATGGAAAAACTTAATACAAATCATTAAACAGCAATATCTTTTTAAATTTTGAATTTTTTTTGTATGTGTATAAACATGCCAATTTAGTAGATACAGCATCCATGCATGACATAATCAGAAAGTAAAATGATAACTATAGCAAATCTAAAGCCGAAGTATCTGCAATTCAATAAGATATTAGATTATAAAGAATATTTTCCTAACTTTTTAAGATCTAATTTTAATTTAATTTTTAAGATTTAAAAGTTATATATAAAAGCCACTCACATCATTTTCTTCAATTATGATTTACAGATTAAGTCCTTGAAGAACATTAGATCTGTTGGCCCACCAACACCTTAAATAAACAGCTACTGTCAAGTAAAAAAATGAATTTTTGTGGTAATAAATAATAAAGTAATATTTGTTTCAAATTGGATTAATTATACTTCAAATGGGTTAATATTTGTCAAAGTTTCAGAATAATATATTTTATTATTGGAAGATATTTTTAAAGAGAATTACATTACAATAAATAAGGACTTAATATTTTTTTGTATTGACAATTTTTAGCAAAAAAAACCTTTCATTTTAAATTAGTTTTGAAAGTATTTTGTTGATTAGAAATATTAAATTTAATCTATTAACTTGAAATCAAACTAAAATAAAAGCTTCAAGAACAATTTTTTTTTCATTTATAAAAATTCATTTTAAACTGAATGGTATCATGAATTTGGAGGTAACTACTGTATAGGTTGAATACGTCTGGTAAGACGACACATCCTTGTCTTACAATCCTTACTTTTTTGTATTCTTACTGAAAATATATTTAATGAACTAGAAATAGAAATCCATAACCATACATAAATAATTTTATTGTTTTTAACATGCACTATGCAGCAGTTAAAATTTCTGAGACATAATAAGGGTTTGGAGAATTTAACACTCTCAGGACGTATTGAAAGTAGAAAGAGTAGATAGAAACAGTAAGTAACCTACTTGAATGAGCTTAAGTTAAATGCATGGCAGAACTGGGAGAATAGTAAGGTGATAAATATTACAGCCATAAAGGATAGGAACTAGTGAAGGGCCATGATTGCCCACATCTTTACTAGACATGGCATTGAAAAGAAGTGACTATGCTAGTTTACAAGAGTAAACATTTATGACTTAGTTTTTTTTATATTTTATTTACTATCACTCTATATATTTTGTTTACATCTTTGGTTCTCATCTGCAATTTTTTTCACTAATAGATAGCCACTCAATAGTGGTACAACTATAATAGATTCCTTATTTTTGTAAGAAGATGTTAATTTCAATGTTAATTTACAGTTTAGCTAAACTTGAATGACTTTCAAAAGAGAGAAGCATTTTTAAGATGAAAACTAAATAATAAACTTGTTCTATTTTGTTTTTTTAATTTTGATTTTTTTTTCTCCTCAATAATTAGAAATGATTTTAGATAAGAATATGAAATGTATTGCAATAACTCAATAGTGCTCTACGAAATTCCACCTTTCTCTTTGATTCATTGTTGCAAGTGAAAAATAAATCCATTAAGCTTGAAAACTTTGATCTTCTTGAAAGATATTGCATATTTTTTATTTGTTATCCTTTGATTTCTTTTAATTATACAACTTGAACTTATATTTTGTCACCACACCTGTTTTTTTCTTTGAATATTTTTTCTTTAACAATAGCATTCAAATTCAGGACTGCATAAGAAAAGAAATACATTAAACTATACATGAATGCAATGGAACTGAAGCAATTCATGCAATCTCATGATTTCAGTCAAGTATTTATTTCAAAAAACAAATTTTTCTACCTATTTTTTTTTCTTTGTCAATGTACTCAATTCAATAGTGAACATTAATTAACTGAATATTCCCTGATTTCTAATCAAAATTCAGTTCTTGACTCTCCAGCTGCTAACTTGTCAATCTGCTCTTTTATAAGTGTTAGGCTATTTTGTATTTTTGGTGGGGATAGCAGGAAGATCATTTTTGTTTTTTACTTACTAACTTTCCTTCTTTTCTATTCAATTCTTTCAAAATAAACAAATTGGTAGTAGAATATATTTACATACATACAATACTAAGCAAAAGTTTTAAGTCATTTTAAATTATTGTAAATTTCTAATAATTATCATCTTTTCACTGGCTGTTTTTTTTTTTAAATTTTTTTTATTGTGCTCTATAGATGAAACGTTCATATTGAAGTCATTTTGACACCTATCATTTTTAGCAAGGGTTCTGAATGAGGAGAGATGTGAGACTACACTTCTTCCCGAAACAGCTGTGAAAAATTATTTCGCAACTGGCCTTTTTTTTTCTCTCTCTCTCTCTTTTCTGTTTCACCATTAAAAGGCAAATATTTTTTTGAGAGCAGGACCAATTTTTCCTACATGTTGGATAAATTCTGATATTGAATTCCTGCATTCTTTTATTACTTGAGATCATGGCAAAAATCTAAAAAGAAACCAGGATAAAGTTGCCAAAGAATATCAATCAGTGAGCAATTGCTAAGGACTTGAAATAACAAGAATCAACATTTCAGCATTCTTTTTGAAGCACTGGAAGTGTTTTGAATTGACCAAATTATGGTCAGTGTCAAAAGTTGCACACATAGGATAATACAGAGGCTGCTAAGAACAGCAAAGCTGAGTAAAAGCCTGAGATGAGTATGACTTGTTCACTATGGTGTTGGTAGATAACACTAAGGTGCATCTTTCTAGAATATGGATCAAACAGGTTTATTTCAGCAAAGAAACCGGCTTTAAACAAAAAGCATTTAAAAGCAACATTGCATTGATCAAAGTGGTATGAACTATAGGATGCAGATTCTCGGGATAAGATCACATTTAGTGATGGAACAAAGATGAAGCTGTATTCTAATAAATGTAAAAATGTCAGAAGGCTGACAAAGTAAAATGAACCAAGTTACACAACAGAAACTGAAGTTTTGAGTGTGTGTCTGATGCTTTAGGATTGCATAAGAAAGGATGATTAAAAAAAATTAGTTAAAATTGACAATAGCTTAAATAGTGCCAAATATATCCTGTTATTGAAGGAATATTTGATAGCAGACTTGGATGAAAGTGAGATTATTTTAAAATTATAAACTGCATGCAACAAGAAATTGATTGATGATTGTGTCATTGTATTGAAGAAATGGCCAGATTATAGCCCTGGGTTCAATCTTTGATCAAATATTGATGGAACTAATGAGTAGAATTCATCTGATCCTGAGTTGTGAGAGTCTAACTACAGAGAATGGTATCTGTGAAGACGGTAAAGGAATTGTGTGCATCCCATCCCAGAGACATTGAAACAATTATTCAAGCTACATGAAGCCATACAAAATACTAAAAATGTTTTAAATTCTTGAAATCAGCATTATGTAATAAATTTTCATTACAGACATTTTTTTTCTGTTTCAAAACACAGCATTAGACTTGGTTTGTGTGAGATGGGCATTTTTTGTGGTAGTGGTGGATTGTGCATCTTTCCCGCTCCTTCAGAACTCTTGCAAAAAAAAAAAAAAAAATAATAGGATATGAAAATGAGCTCAATATGGCTGAATTTTCACAAAAAAAAAACCCCACATCCATTATATAATCATAATTATTTGAGATTTACAATAGATTAAAATAGCCGAAGACTTTTGCATGGTTATGTTTGTGAGATAATAATATATATATATATATTAATAAATATACATATTATCCAATGTCTATAGCCCAACTAGGTTTCATTCCCTATACACTCATCAGGTGCTTATTATGAACTGACCATTTTGGGATTTGAGTTTTTGGTTCTCACTTTGTTTGTGGTAGTTGTATATGCTATTTTTTAATTGTATAATTTAATTTTGAGCTGGACTAAAACATGAAATTGAAAGGTAAAAACTTAAAAGTTAAATTAAAGTTTAAATTAATAGGTACAATATTTTTAAGGCAGAGGTTATACATTTTGTGCCTCTGTGTCAAATGGGATTGCTTGTTTTTATTTTAGGGTAAATAATGTAAAAATGTTTATAGAGGAGAATCTGTAATACATCTGTGTTTTGGGCAAACAACTTTTGATGAGAACAGGTACTCTCTTGGTTTCCTGGTCTGTCCAACATCGTCATAGTAGTCGTCGTCTTCTTGTTCGTCTTCTCCCTCAAACATTCGTCAATCAACAAAGTTCATACTGCACAAATTGCCACCTTTCCTCATTTTATCTCTTTTCTCAGCTGCTTATTTGTATACGGATTACAACGGGCGGCTCATATGTCAACATGTCTGCCTCTTTGCATACTTTGTAAAACTGTGTGCCTTCACACAGGAACAAGACGTTAGATCACCTGGATGAACACACACTCCCTTGATCTTCAGATCACAAAATTCCATTGGCTGCACCTGGGAAAGACATTTGCATGTGCAGCATTTGAGCAGTGGGAGTGCACCTATGGCGCGTACTTTTTTGTGTCAAAGGAAAGGCTTTCACTGTGCCCTCCGATTTCATTCACACACTGTACAACTTGGAGCAGGTCTTTTCAGTCGAGTGCTTCTCTTAAGCAGCACATTGGGGACACTATCCTCCAATGCCCTTTCGGCAATTGCTGGATTATTCACATCCAGACTGGTGGTGTCTGGAACAGCATCTGGTGGGCTCAGACCAGATACAATTGGCATTTCGCTCTTTGCATTCGTGGAGTGCTCCCTTGCGTCTTGATCGCACATGGTGCAACTTGGGGCGGGCTTTTTATTCCGGGCACTCCTCCTGAGTGGGATAACAGGGGCTTCATCCTTGGATGAACTTGTATCTCCATTGGAGCTGCTGGCCACATCAGCATCTGCAGATAGACTACTGGTGTCGGAGACAGAGCTTGATGGATTTGACCTTAGATACATCAAGTGTGTACTGTCCTCATCACTTTCCACAGATATCTGATGGTCAGGGTGGAGATCACGCACGTGACACTGGGATTCCATCAACTAGAACAGATTTTTGGCTGATCACTCCAGTTATTTGCCCTCACTTGAATTTGGTGGTGCATCAGCTACCTGGGGGTTTTATCCAGACAGAATCCCCTACAGGTATGTTCCGAGTGCTTTCTCATTGGCAGGGGTTTGTTCAGCATGTATCCCCTTTTCTTGAACTCAGTATCTGTAGACAGCATTTGCAGGTACAGTTTCCGGGGACACACTGTTAGGCATGATATTATACCAGTAGGTGGCCTCTGAGATGGGCCACCTACTGTTTCCTGGCTGCAATTGTCTTTATGCTATGATGACTTCTTTTGGTAATGCCGGTGCCTGATGTTATATATGTGCATCACAGCCACAGCCGGACCCCCTATTTCTGTAAGAACTGCTTAACCTCTTGGCTACAGAAGGCAGGGTCATTGTCAATTAATTTTTCTTCCGGCACACCTCATTCAAAAAAAAAAATTGACTTCAGCTGGAGGAATCCTGTCGGACAATGGGTCCCCAAACTGCAAAATGAGTAGGTCCACAATCGATAAGGGTGAGGAAGTGGTTGCCACCATAATGGGCCATGTCCATTCTCACCCTTTGCCATATGACACTTAATTCCAGCTGACCCTGTTTCCATTCCACCAGTACCCGGTCAATCGTTTGACACATTTTCATATCTTTTCACTACCATCCTGACATCCACTTTTTCAACTGCTGGATTAACCATCCTGGCAAAATAGTGTTCGCCTGATCCCAGGATACCCACACTGTCGATAAATGTTCATGACCCGCTAAGGCGGCACACGGTTGCTGCCGAGGCTCGGATGCTTTTCGGGTGCTAGTCAGCCATCATTGCGGAACCCAAGTCAGCACATCCACTCTGTTCATGGCGGACCTAATCAAGGCTACATCCATGACTAAGTTGTACTCCTTGATGATCTCAACCAGTGTGGCGAGTTGCCTTTGCAACAGCATTTTGCTTGATGCTTTTGTGGTCAGTCGAGTCCTCCCAATCAGGACATCAGTTATCCACCAGTGTGTACATGCAGAGTCCGTAACAATGTGTAGCACCTTGGATTGCCACTGTAGCGCTAGGTTAACTCCCTTTAAAGTGGCATCAAGCTTGGCCAGGTGTCTTGCATCATTCTCTGGTCAAAGCCAGCAAGCATCCTCTACAATGGCACCATTAGTCTCCAAGGCGACTCTCAGGGCAATTGAACTGGCATCCACCCAAACAGTGAATTCATGTCCACTGACACACCAATCTCCTCGCACATGATCGTCTTGAGTCACTTTGACCACAAGTTCTGTTAGCATGCTTCTCAGGGTTGCGTCATGCACCTCATTGTCCCATCCCGATGACACAGCAGTTGCACATCGTTTCATGACTGCCAAACTGAGCCAACCGCATACGGAAAAGTGGCTCACCAGTTTTCCACACACAGAAAAGGTGCTCTGGTGCATGATGACAGGCGGAACCCCTGGAATGTTGCTGCCCCTCCTCCAACAAAGTCTCTCTCTCTCTGTTGCTGCTAACGTACAATCCTAGTACTTTCACACCATTCCCTAGAAACTTGGGCTCCTTGCATGTCAGCCCAAAACATTCAAAATGTTTTTTGACCACCTGGGAAGACACAATGTTTTCATTGATGAAGATGTCATCAGTGTACGATGATGTTGCTTTTTAGACCTCTTCATCCTGCTGCCAGACTGCATTCATGATTGCTGCCATGTTGAGGCCAAACCCCAATCATGTAAGACAATATCGGGCCCCCTTGATTTTCACGATTTGAAATGGCTACAGTGACTTTTTGATGCGTATTTGCAAGTAGGCTCAGCGCAGGTCCAACATTGCGGCATCCGATCCCTGCCTCCGTACTCAACTCGTACTCGTTGAGCTCATGATAATCCATTACTGGTTGGATCTTTTGTTTGTTCCACTGAGCAATAGCTATCAAGGGGATCAGCCCCCTTGGGGATCCAAGTATAGAACCAGCTATTGTGAATCCAAGTTTCTAGTTCTCATTCATATTCATCCCTGAGTTGCATAGGGATAGGGTATTCTGAGGGCCTGTTCTTCAGAGAGACTGGGGGTTGATTGCCGGACCATTTCCACAATGTGGTCTATGTACATGTGTCTTCATTATACTCTGCATGGAAATCGGGCTCGTTGAGTCTGTGTTTCATGTCAGGGAAACCTCACTTTGCCACTACTTGACATAGTCATTCCACCTAGCTGCTTGATTGCATCAAGCCCAAGCAGCTGGTCGTATCCGAGCAGCTCTTTATCTACAACCTGTGCTCATGCAGCGATTGGGGGCTCATTGCCAATACTAATTCGGACCACACTTACTCAACAACAGACCAGTGAACTTCCACCAACAGTTAACATGGGAACCTCCTTTCTTTCCCATGTGTTACAGCATGACTTGAGTACAAGAGTTTGAGTGCAGCCAGTATCCACGAGCACTGTGCACTTGTAATCGTCAATACACACACTCACTGTGGGTAGCGCCTTGTTTAATTGAGATTTGGGGAGAAGATTGGCGCTGTAGCTTCGTCCCCCTACTCGTTTCCCGGATACTCTTGGGCTAGGTGTCCTTGCTGTTTGCATCTTAAGCACTGGGCTGGTGTTTTAGGTTTGGCATCTGCTTTCTGTGTAGTGGTACGCTGTAGGACCAGGTGATTGAGCCTATTACAGTTGTATCAGGTTGTTGGTATGCCAGGATCCTTCGCTTGGCCTTGCAATGTCTGTGCAGCTGCCACTTGCTCCATAGTTACGTGCCCCTTCTTTAATATGGCCCATGCCCATGCCAGCACCTTCGAAATGTCTGTCTCATCCACCTTGTTGTAAATGTTACAAATTGAGAAAAGTTTAATGCAAAAATCATTTTTAAAAAAGTTTTTGTCTATGGGTTGATCTACTTAAGTAGTGCCAATTTGTATTTAGCATTTTAAGGGTAGACAAATTATTAAACAAATATTCAATTACTGAAATTGTTTTACAAAAGAGTAATGAGCAAGACCACTTCAATTGTATAATGAACTGTCCTCCAGTTCTGCTAGTAATTTAGGTAAGTGAAAACACCCTTAAGTTCTCTCTGGAAAGTTAATTGATCTATGCCAGTGCAGTTGCCATGGTTTGTGCCAACTTAATTTTTTTATATAAAGTACTTCTCTGAATTTGTTTTATTGAATTTTACCGGAGTATTAATTTTTTCTTTTTTTTTTTCTAACAAATCAACACAAACCAACAAATATTCCAGATATTTGCATATCTTGTTGAATCATTTTAAAAAAATTTCTTTTCCACTCTCTCCTGTGTTTGTCTGGTATATAGGAAGTGAGAAAATATTTACTTGTATTCTTAGATGGCTAATAGCAATCAAAGAACAATGTGTGTATGTGGGTGTTTGATGTATTTCTTTTTCTTTCTTAAGAAGACTTTACATGTACACCAAGCTTACTAAAACCATCACTTTATTAATTTCATACTTTTCTCAGAGACCAAACATGAAACAATAATTCTTATAGTTGGTTTAAGTTTTTACTTTAACACTTTTATAATTTTATTGTTTCAAAAATAGTCTTCCATTGTTTTTTATTCTTTGTTAAATTTAATGTTTTATAATAAAATCCAAAAAAACATTATTTAAATTTAGAATTTTTGACACTTAAAATGATTTTATCACTCTCTCCTTCTTTAAGACTCATCCACACTTATTGGAAGAGGGTAGCTGCTGGAAGACTCTGTTTAGCAACAGGACTCTGCACCATGTCACACAAGCAGAAAGGCATAATAAACATAAATTTTGAGAAACCTAAACATCAAATGGTGAACTATTATTCCCTTTTGACTTTCATTTATTTCACCATAATTTCACTTGCTTTTCATATTACAACTACTGTTGTCTTATGGCCTTTAGCAATCAGATCGGACCAAAAGATTTGATCTTTCATTCCTTTATTCTCAAGGAAGCCTGTCTGTACATGACAACTGCTTTACAACTTGAGCTATAAGAGCTAATTTAACTATATAAATTGGGGCTTTATTTTTCCTGTTAACATTGTTGTCTTTGATGTTTTTGTTTGCATCAGTAGCATTAATAAAAATACTGATTTTATTATTAGCAACTGAAATTAAAATGCGAGATAATAGTTAAAAACTAATAGTGCTTGCTCAATACTTCATAATTTATATCTGAATTTCTAGGATGAGGAGTTATCATTATTTATGTTTACATGCAGACTATTGTCCTCGTCTTTATTGTTATTATCACCTGACTGCCCTTTGAGATAAATTTACATTTGCATCAGGGCTATTGTCCTCCCTTTTATTGTTGTTATTCCCACATTTTGGCTTTTATGCTTTCCAGCCTTCATCAGGTGTATATAAATCTTGATAACCTACAGAGAATTCATGACTGAACCCTTTATTTGATCTCATATATCTTGTCTAGTTCTTATTTTTAATACTGCTCAGTTATTGATTATCTAGTCCAGGGATATGATGTCACCAAATTCACAAATGCTCTAATCCACTAAGCTACTGACTCATGGAACAGTTATCTGTGGAGAACTTAAACCTAACCTGCCTGCTGATGAATGCTGAGGTTTGTCATGCTTTATTGCACTTACTCAAGCTTTTTCTCTTTTGTTACAATAAATGATATTTCATAAGTTCAAGACATTTTAATTCAGAAATTAAAAATGTTCATTTTTTAAATCACCAAAAGTTGAATAATGCATACTATTTTCAATAATGTTTTACACTTAAGATGAATTTGACTTAGAAAAGTTGTAATATGTTAAACTTTTTTCAGTTAAAATGCACACTGTTTAGAAATGTTAATAAAAACATGTTATCTCTTTGCTTCATGTCATTTCCTTCTACAAGTGCTATTGGTACCATATAAACCAGTATTACTTGCCACATGGTCAGGTCATCAGCAACTAAACTGGTCTCTTCATCAGGCTTTTCTGGTTAGGCACACGGCAGGATTAGAATCCAGTCCTATCAAAGAGTAGATAAACCTTTTTGTAAGGTGAACAAATATCTAGCACAATGGGATATATTGGTACAATTGTTTCCATTTTGGCTTATATGGAATTCCTGAGTTGATTCTTGTTTTTGTTTTATTTTGGTGATGCCATGTCTTGTTCATTCCTGATAAAATGGTGTTTGTATTTCACTTGTTGATTGAACTTCTATATGACTAAGACTGACATTAATTAGCATTCATCAAGTAAGCCCTACATTAACTACTAATGTCACCAGGTGGTATAGTTTTGGAGTCTCTTAAGTTCAAAAATTAGATGATTTGACATTTGATATAATGTTGGGTTTATACCACCTTGATAATTTTTGTGCTATTTTCTAAAGTAATTTTCAAGATGAGAAAAATTGTTTGATTAAATCAATGTACAGAGACTTTCCTTCTCTTATCACTGATCTGCAGTTGAAGAAACAAACATTTTAGACACCTTATTTTTTTAAATAAGCTTATTTTTAAAAATTAACATGCTTCTGTGTTTTTTTATTTTGTTTTTTTTATAAATAAAAATGAAATTTAATGTTAAAATTTGGTTAATTTTTCAAACTCTAAAATTTTCAATGTTATATGAAAAACACATTCCTATGCATATACTTTAAAATGATGCAATATATTTTAAGCCAAATTAATTTCTGCAGCAAAAATTGTTTTATTTTAGATTTAGTATGAAAATTTAATCTATAGATTTGTGGAGTGGATGAATTATTAATGAAAATATTGTGAGGAAATGACTTGTTAACCATCCTAGTATTACTGATATGTATATTTTTCTCTTACATATTTGTATTTTATAGTTATTTTTACTGTCTTGGTAATAAAATCTTTTGTGGTCAAATACATATATATAACATCATGAATTGAAAAGAAATTTAATGTGTACAAAATCATTCCTCCAAAATCTACTAGAATTTTAATTTTAATCATTTTTTTTTTTTTTTTTTCATATCACCCCAAGCAAGGCGATAATGCCACTGATGCACAGGGGGCTACGTAAGGGTAAAAAGAATGGAAAAGAGAAAGCCGGAAACCGCATCCTAAACAGGAAACAAGGGATGAGCCTCTTCACCTGTTCAATAGATGTGGGTGGAGTGTGAACCGGGCGATAGTTTAGACGATTTCAATACTCTTAAAAATTAAGTTTGAAAGCTAGAGATTTTTGAAAATGGCGGAATCAGTTGAAATCATAATTTATTCTTTGAGGCCTTTTTTTTATGAATGTATGTATGTATGTATATGATGTATTTAAACCATGTTGCATTGTGGTGCATTGGATGTCGGCTCGGAACAAGAAATCGGGAAGCCAGGTTCAAATTCCAGTTGAATTCATTGCATTCACTTACGCACAAATACCCTTGGGAAGGTATTAATCCGTCTCTTCCCTCCAGTTATGGATTAAATAACAGGACAGATTGGGTTCTATAGCCTTGGTCAGCAACCAGTCTACCGCAGAAAGCAATGGCAACCTACTGCGGGATAATCTTCTGCCCAGTCAGTCATGCCTCTTTCGAGACATGATCGCCCAAGCATGTTTAACATATGGCACATAACTGACTGACCCTGTGACATACTTTAGGTACTGCAGAAATGAATTGGACAAGCAGAAGAGACCCCAACTTAGGTGTAGCTGATGCAATGGGAACAATCAATCTTGCAATTGTTGGCCAGTTGATAACTTCTCCAAGAAGAGTTGTCCTCTTTTATAAGTGATTCTTTGAAGAGGATATTGAGACAATATAAGTTGTTCTGTTACCCAGATTTTCATCAGAATTATGGTATTGATTTCCATAGAAATAGTAATGCTTGGTTGTTGGCAAATCCCAGCTGATCTGTGGTTGGGAACAAGCATACTTAAAATTGGCATAGTTTTTTTTCTAAATAAGGTATTCTTCTCTCAGCCTTGCTGTTGGTGTGAAAGATAGAAGCTTTATTGTTGATATCATCTGTAGATTTGATTTCCCATGTTCTTTGCATACAAGTATGTATCATATTTGGTAATCTTTCAGGAATTTCAAACAGAACCATTTTGTACATGTGCATACAGAGGTATATGCAATTATGGCATCCCAAATTTCTAGAAATCGGTTCTATAAAGGCATGTAATCTTCAGAAACCTATTCTTCTTATTTTCTTTTCAATCTGAGAAACAAATTTCTTTTTAGTATTTAAAAATAATTAAACCATTTTGATAATTTAATAAAACTTTTATTAAGATATTAATTCTGTTCTCATATTTCTGTTCAGTATGTTGCTTTTTAATTTGTGTCATTAACTGTGTTATGGTTTTTTAGCCACATTCGAACTGAATCACTCCAGTTTCAAAGATCCAATGGAAGACCTATCAAATTTATGATTAGAAGATTTATCACATTTTTAACTTCAGGATGATTTTTTTTTTTTTGTCAGAATAATTGATGTTCATCACAGAAAAGCCTCTTTCAGTCCCTTCAGAACTTACAGCTGTGGTATTAATTTAGAAATTATATATCAGCTATTAATAGATGAGATTAATTTCGGACATTCCAACGAACAGTTTGCTATGCTTTTATTATTTTAGGAATCTGTTTGCCTGAACCAGTAGGATGCTACCACTGGGTATATGGTTCTCATTCTTTATTTTTCACATGTTGTATCTTAAAGACTTTCATCTGAAATTCCTAGAAGTTTACCAAATGAAGCAGGCATCAGTAAAGTTAAACATGATAGCAACCAAAATGTAATTAAAACAATGATAAGTAAACAGCTTTTAGGAAGCATTGTATTAGAGTAATTCAAAAGTTTTCAGTGTCACCTTGTATGCAGTTTTATGGAAGCTTACTCATGTCTTTATTGCTTGACATGGATGGGTTGAGGGTTCTCCTGATGGAATCAATAGTCCAGTGTTCATGACCAAAGCAAGTTGAAGGATATCAGCTATGGTTTGGTTTGATCTAGAGAGGAATGAGCTCTATCAGGCCCAACACATACTATACATGAATGAATAACTCTTAACAGCTTTCAACCCAGCTATGTAAAAAGAACTGGTTAGGTGCTTAGCTGTGCAGCAACCTTATGACCTCACTTAGTCATGGAACTGATATTCTCTTTGCTAGTATTATGTTAATTGTATATAAACCTTTAAAATAAAATTCAGAAGCTATTAAAATGAGGTCCACATGAACTGACAAATATCAGTGTTTGACTGTTTTATTTTATTTATTTATTTATTTATTTTTTTTTTTTTTTTTGAGGGAGGTAGGGGTTCTTTTTTTCCTTTCTCAAGATGGAAAAATAATTTTGGGTGTCCAAATAGGAATTTTTTCTGATGAATTACTGAAACTTGCACAAACTGTTAGTGTACAATGCTATATTGAGCAATTAGCTTGTTTTGATATGACAAAAACTACTTTGGAAGAAATTATAACTTGCAAAACTTGAACTGGAGGAAATTTTAAAGTAAGAAATTTTATTAAATGGGTAGTATTTTCCATAATAATCACATTTGGTCTATCGCTTATGACTTGCAGCTATTAAAACGCAGGTTCCATATAATCAATGAAGTTAAGTGATGTCAAGTCTGGTCAGTACCTAGATGGGTGGCCACTTGTAATACCATGTACTGTAATTTTGGGCATACAGATAGTGTAATGGATAAGATTTAGAGTTGGAAATCTGAGAACCAAGTTCCAATTCTAGTCAGAATCTATATTCATCTATGTTCATGTACCATTAGGAATGGTATAATTCATCTCTTATCTCCCCAGCCAAGGGTTAATTAGTAGGACTTGTATCAGTAAATCATTGTTATATATATATATATAGATACAAAAAAATCTTACAATCTAAAAATATTTTTGGGTTTTAAATAACCTGCCAAAGGTTGATAAGCCATGAAAAATAAATCAATCACTTGTTTTGTGTTATGCAACACTTCTTGTCATGTCAGTTGTTTTAAGAAGTTCAAGACTGAAAGAATTCCTCAAATTAGAATCAGAATCTTCTTTTTTTTTTCTCCTTTATTCCAGGGATTTATAATTTGACTGAAAGACTAAAGAAATGCTCTGATAACTGAATAATAGTGTAATTTTTTTTTTTCATAATCATATCGCCCAAGTGATTTTACTACCAGTTTTTCAGGAGGTTACATCAGAGGAAAGTTATGAGAAAAAGTGACAGGTTATAGGAGGTGTCAAGAAGTGGGTAAGAGAAGGATGAGAATACTGATGAGAGTGCAGTGGACGGAGAAGGGAGCATGAGAGAGAGGATGCAGATTAGTGAGATAGGAGATGATTATTGACTTTACATTTAAATTCTTAGAGATTGTAGCTGTCGGGAAAACAAGTAAAAGTAAAAAAAATTATCAAGAATATGCTGAAAATTTTGTAATGTTATTTGTCCTGACATATCTGTTTCAGTTACTTTCTGCTGCCATAATGTAGCTTCTCTGTGCTTTTTCTTTACTCTTATATACATTTTTCTGATGACCTTTCTACTATGGTACTTAGACTTTATGAATTTAAGTGCAGTACCAGATTGACTCAGAATGAGAAATCAGAGAACCAAGTTAAAATTCCAGTCAAATTCATTACATTCACTCTTGGGAAAAGTATTAATCCATCTCTTCTCCCTCCAGAGGTTGGTAACCAGTCTGCTGCAGAAAGTAATGACTACCTACTGCGGGGAAAATTTTCTGCCTAGTTAGTCATGGATCAAAAGAGACATGATTGCCCAAGCGTTTATCATGTATGGCAATTAAATGACTAACTCGATTGGCAGAAATATTTCATCATATTTACTGTAGATGCAACCATAAGTTTTATAAGTTTCTTCTCTTCTACTTTTCACTTAGAGAACTCTTTTTTCTCCATTTTCTTCTAGCCAACTTTGATCTTCAAAAATTTAAATGCAATGTTAGTTATTGTTCTCACTCTTTAATAATGTTTCTCTTTTTTTTTTTTTTTTTTTTTTTTTTTTTTTTTTTTTTTTTTTTTTTTTTCACACTCAGTCATGCCTTGTTGTGTCTTAGTGACTTTACTGCCTTACTTGGGATGAAATGATCAAAAGACAAAAAAAAAAGTATAAGAGACCATAGTAGTTAAACTTACAATTCCAAATTTTGTGAGAATTGATTCATGGCATAATATTAATGATCATTTACTACATATAATATTTATGAAAGCGTACTTTGTAAGGATGTTACCATTTAACACTTGTTTGCTTGCCTCTGACTGATAATAATCTTGATTGTCTTCTATTTCAAGTACATTCTAGTAACATAACTAGTTTCTTCCATTTTGCTTATGATCTTCATTAATTCTTCACACCTCAAACCCATATCATATCTTAGTTGATCCACACAATTTAATTAGTCTCCCTACTCCCATTTTCTGTGTTTAGGTCCCTACAAGCACTTACTTAACATTTGTTCTTTCATCCTCTAAAAATGCCTGATAAATTTCAATCTTCTAATCTGTAGTGGTTCTGTGACACTTCAATTTTCTGTAGAGCTTTTGTGTGTTTTCTATGATAGACCAAATATAGGCCCAAGTTTCATTGTATATGATTTGTCAAGCCTATCGCTCATCTACCTTTCAGTACCATAAAACAGTATGCTTTCCACTCTCTCAAAAGAAACTTATTTTCAGATGGCTCTAGAGATTTTACTTCATACTCTTTCCATTTTGTTTAGTACACCCCAAGCTTGCCCAATTCTGACCCCCCATGTCCTTTTCCCCTGACTGAATCCAAGTATTTAAAGTTGTCTAATTGCTTCTGTTTATTTCCTTCTTACCTGATAATTTCCCCCTTGTGGTTGATTGTACAACATCTGGTCAGTTCACATGAACATTTACATATAATCCTATCTCTTCAACTACAAACTCTACTTTAAAGAGATGTGCCTCTTCTATTTTTAGTTTTATTAGCAAAAACCATTAACTTGTATAATATTTTCAGATGTTTCTGAAGATTTGACTTCTATACACTTTCTCTTTTGTTTAGTGCACCTTAGTTAATTGAATTTTGCTTGCCATGTCCTTTTCACTTGACTGAATTTAAACATCAGAGTACTTGAAATAATCCATTTCAGCTTCTTCCCACTCCATCTATAGATTAAATAACAAAACCTTAGTGGACAGCTAGTTTTAGAGAAAGAAATCTTTAAATAAAAAAACCTTGTAGACTTTTATGTTCTTTACTGGATCCATAAATCTATCCCTAAGCATCCTTTTATGTTCCATCAAGCCTTTCACTCATCTTCATTATCAATGTCTACCTTTCAGCACCATAGAGCAGCATGCTTTCCAATGTGGCTTGAAAGAAACTTATTTTCTAATGGTTGCTGAAATTTAACTTCTATACTTTTTTCATTTTATTTATTGCACCCCAAAGCTTGCCCATTTCTGACCCCTATATCCTTTTCACTTGACTGAATCCAAGCACCAAGATAACTGAAATCTTTATTGTTACTGAAACATACTTTGAAATGATATCTTTTTATATCTTATTAAAGATAGTTGCGCCAATATTATCCAGATAGAATTGCACAGTATATCTTGGCAGTTTTAGGCATATCTAAAACACACTTACAGTATGCCTGAAAGCTTTATCAGTAATATTTATTCCTAGTATCAGTCAGGGTTTCTGGCCTCTAAAAATATCATTTTCCATCTCCCAGGTGCTCCAATCAGGAGCAATCACTTCCTAGTCAGCTTCCTGTCCTCTATGAAATGATTCTGTTTATTTGAGTCTATTGGTTTGATTTTTTGAGCATTCAGCCAATGAAAATGGATTTTACAGTTTCTGCAGTCTCTGCTTATTTCATGTTGACCTTTTGGGCAGTTTTAGGAATCCTCTCCACTATAATAAAGACCATTTTGTGTGTGTGTGTGTGTGTGTATATATATATATATATATATATATATATATAATTTCCCTCCTGTCACATTCATGGAGAGAGAGAGAGACAATAGCAATGCTGCATCAGCTCATTTCATTAGAAAGACATTGCAAGGCAGCATCAGTTCAGTTTATTCTCTTAACTACCAGTTATGAAAGCACTTGCGCTGCATGTTTCCTCTTTAACAATGCCTTATTTCATTTTTTTGCAATAATTATGTCATTGAGTAGTGAAGAATATATATATATATATATAAAAGTGACAAGGATGGACATTGTGTAAGTATTTGTTTGCTTGATAGATTCGACTTAGCATCTGCATTTTACAGCCTAATTTGATAGAAGTTGCGCTCAGATGTAGATCAAAAATTTTTCAGAAAGCCAAAATTAGGGGTATAAAAATATATATTATCACCCCACAAAGTCAGGGATCAGTTTATGTGTTGATTATCATATAGAATCGATCACCCCACTTTGTATTATCTATGTCTATATATGTTTCTCCTCCCCATCCCACCCTAATCCAACAGAGACATTCTACATTGTTATTTATATCTATAAAAGTGACGAGGGTGGACGTTGTATAAGTATTTGCCATTTAAATTCATCATATGATTTTTATTCTTATTATTTCTTAAACTACCCAAGCGAAACTGCTGCTATTATAATAAAAATCAGTGTGTATTTATTTGTATGTATGTAATATATATTTCTCTCTTGTCATGCTCAGGTGTTTAGATTTTTTTTTTCTTTTTCCATGTGTCTTTATGTAAAATACTCAATAGTGGGTACAACAATATATATGTTGCAGTCATTTCTAAAAAAATAAAATTTTTAAAAATTAAGTCTCTTTTTTTTTTTTTTTTTTTTTTTTTTAAATCTTAAAAGCCAATATGTTTTTCTCTCTAAATTTTACATGTTGTAATATCTTAACAACAAAATGTTCTGTGGTAAAATGGTAAAATGCTGGTATTTTATGTTCACAAGAAATTGTCTTGTTGAATAATGGATAGTTTTAGATATTTTCTTTATCACAAAAACACTAATGGATTAATACATTACCTTACAGGAATCAAGCCATTGTATTTTACTGGTGTGTAAGAAACATTGTACCTATTTGCAATGTGTATAAACGTGTGTTTTATGAGCTTATGCAAGTTGTAGCAAAAATGATCTCTAGAATTTTATATTAAAACATTTAAATGTCTGTCTATACTTCTGATATGAGGTAGTATTTATACTATTTACATTATTCAAACTATTGTCCTCATCTTTGTTGTCGCAAGGATATATCTCAGTAGATATAGACGTTGGTTGGTTCCAGTGACTTGATCCAAAGAGTTGTGAGTTCAATACCAAGCTACAGCAGTAGTGAATAAATAACTTACAGAGTTAGGTTAAAGGGAGATAACTCATGGCTATCAGAGATGGCTTCACACAAGGAATGAGAATGATATACCCCATTGATCATAATAAATGTTCAGTTTGAAACTCTTAGCACCTGAAGAAGGCTGGAGCATAGAAATGCTTAAATGTCATAAAAATGACAACAAAGATGAAGACAATAGTCTAAATAATATAAATAGTGTGAAATATTTAAAGTTTCAATATGAACTGAGATAATGGCTATGAAGGTTAGGATTACTTTTTTTAAATAGTCTTGTAAATGACTATTATGTATTGTTGGAAAATAGATCTAAATTACAAATATAGGCACAACTTTAAAATTCATAATTTGAACACCCCTTTATTGGTTTGAAACCTTTTTGTTAATAATTTTTTTTTTTTTTTAACATCTTCTATTAACTCAACACTAATGATAAACTTGTGTTTTAGTCATAGTGCCTACTGCTCAGTCCTGAGCAGAGCTGTAGGCATTGGCAGTGCTCTAGTTATGGTTGGTAACCAGTCCAGAAGGACAACTCTGAATCCCAAACTATGTAGCCCTGGCAAAGAAAAATACTATACACTTATGGAAAAGATTACCAAGCTTACAACTGTAGTACAGGGTAGTGGACTATGACCTTGACTGCAGTCAATGAGGTAGGTAGGCCTTCTGCTCTAATGATAATAGTATTAAATTTGGGAGTAATGGAAATGGCTTTGAAATACCTAAATACTTTACAATATCAGAGACAGTAGCAGAACAGTTTACTAAATAATGGTATAATGGATAAAAAGAGTGAAAAACAAATGCTTATATTTTCTGTTCATGGGATTTTTTTTTTTCCTAATAAAAAAAAAAAGCCCCTAGATAAATATCTACAGCCAGATTTCATATCATTTTTATATAGTTTCTAAACTCCACATTTGTATGGCTTATGGCTATTATCATTTTGACTGATTTTAATATGAGCATGTGCATTGTAGTGTTATGGATATTGGCTCGGAATGAGAAACCAGGGAACCTAGTTCGAATTCTAGTTGAATTCATGACATTCACTTACATGCAAATACCTTTTAATCCATCTTCCCCCTCCCCTATGAGTTGAATAGCAGGACAGATTGGGTTCTATAGCCTAGGTAGGAAACCAGTTTATCACAATAAAAAATGGCAACCTACTGTGAGAAAATATTTTGCCCAGTCACTCATGTCTTGAAAGAGATATGATCGTCCAAGCATATATCACATATCAATTTACTGACTGACTGACTCATATCATCACTGAAGTGAAGTGATATTGAGCCCAGTTAGTACTTAGTTGGATGACTGTTTTAGAATACAAGGTGCTAATGTGTGGGTGGTGTAATAAATAACTACTCAGAGTTGGAAATCAGAGAGCAAAGTTTCAATTCCAATTAAATATTTACTTATACACAAACACTCTTTGGAAAAGGTATAAATCTACCTCTTTTCCCCCAAGCTATGGGTTAATTAATAGAACTTGTATCAGTAAATAATTATCTCAAAAAAATTCTTACAATATAAAAATATTTCCTGGCTTTAAATAACCTGAAAAAGGTTGATAAGCAATTTGATAAAAAAAAAAAAATCCATTAATTCATATTTTTGTATTATCACTATTATGAGCCACAAATCCTAAATGAAAATTTGGCTCTTGGACCATTTGTTTTTTTTTATTCTATTTCACAACTTTTGTTGGGAAAAATAAGGGGAAAAAATTCAGTAATTTGATATTTCTTGCTGCAATATAAGTATTTCCCTACTGACATTTTTAATTTTTTTTTTAATTTTTTTTAAGCTTAAATTTGAAATTTTAAACTTACAAAAACCAACTCTTCAGAAAGCCTTAGATAAATCTTAATTTTGGTCAATCTTTGTCATACCATATTGCAAACTATTTTTAAAAGCTTAGGCTTTTGATATAAAAAAATGCTGTAAATAACCATACCAATGAAAATTCAAACTGGAGAGTTTTAAAAATCTTACTGAAGTAGAAAAATTGTTGTTACTTCTTATTGCCATTTATATTACAATTTTTAAAAATTCATTAACTACCAAAAATCAGTCCTACTGATTTTAACTGCCATGAAGAATATTAATATAGTATAACAAGGTGCAGAAAATTTCTTTGCTTGACTTAGATAAATTCTGAAGTTTGGTTAGACTGAGAAAATTTTCAGCTCCCTATTATATATTCACCGTAAAAAAAATTTTAATCTTGAATTAGGCTTGTATGGCTATTTGGCAATTTTTGTACAAAATCTTAGATTTCGAATGTTATTTTAATTTCAAAGTTTATCTTTTGGCAATGTGGTAGAATTTTTGTAGGATTTGACCAAAATCTGCCTTTCCTGATTGTGCTTATAAACGATCACTGCCTTCTGTTCGTATTTTCAGGTAAGAACAGATCGGCACAGTTATGATGGCATCTACACGCAACCGAAAGAAAAACTTTCTGAAGAGTGAGGTGAAAAGCTTGCTTGAGAATTTTGATGCTCGTAAAGACATCCTGCTCTGCAAGTACAACAGCTTGGATAATAATCGGCAAAAAAGAGAAGCCTGGCAAGAAATAACAAACATCTTGAATTCTGAAAATGGCGAAGTCTGTCGCACAATGGAGGAAGTGAGGCACAAATGGAAAGACCTGCTACTAAGAGCTAAACGTGAAATTGCCGAGTGGCAGTGCTTCAAGGATACAGTCAGCCTTGACGATCACATGTCTGTATGCAGCAAAAAGATCCTAAACATTTATGGTCGTGATTACTTTTTTTACCCTGAGGGAGAGATAGTCATGCCACTGACTAGTATAACTCCCAACATGGTCACTATTAAAGTCGAAGAAAACCCACTTTTCATACCTGACCAGCCTGATGTTATTATTGATGACGTGGTCAGAAATAGGGCCTCCACTGATAGTGACAGAAATTGTGCTTCAACAAATACTATTGTTTATACTGACCCTACAAAAGACCCAAAAACAGTTACTCAGTCAGAAACATCTGCAGTATATACAAATCAAGAAATATCAGGTAGTACAACCAGTGATTACATTACTGACAATCGGGGTCAGCAGTCCGAACCAATACCCTCAATAGCCCCTCCTACATCTACATTGCATACACCTTACTTTGAATACCTTGAAGATGAAGATGATTCTTTGTCTCATCTTAACCAAAGTGTTTCGTTTGACCATCCAAGTAATATGTCTTTAAGCTCCTTACAAAAACAACTTTTGCTCAGAGAAAATAATAAACTGGTTTTAGAGATGAAAAAACTGAATGAAGAGCGTGAAAACATTGCTATTGAACGAGCTAATCTCTTGCTAAGTAAACGAAAACTAGAATTGGAAATTCGCCTTTTAGAGCAACAGTTAAAATGAAATCAGAAGATGAGCTAGAAATCAAAATATGCCATACAAAAACTTGAAGTTTGACTAGTCCAAAGTCTAGTCTACCATTCTCAGGCAAATTTGCTTACATAAACTTGTGTATCTATATTTTATCTGAAAAGTTTCATACTTAAGATACAAAAGAAAATATGTAGATTTCACAATTGGGATAATATCGAAACTTTTATCTTGTTATTAGTTATTTGGGGATGTGCACTATTAACACAAGTTGTAGCAGAATAATTTTATTTAAATGATGCTGACACTAATTGTATATTGCAGAGTTTACTTGTGAAGGGTTGAGTACTAAAGTGAAACCTTTTCATCTTAATGTAAACTCATTGCATGTATATCCCCCAAATTGGCTAATTTTAAAATTTATCTAAATCTGAAGTCTATAAAACTGAATTGACAATGCAAGTTTCTTTGTGTGTGGCTGGCTACTCATTACAGAATATACCTGTCTGCTAGGGTGGCTAGCTCATTCAGGTTGCACGCACCTGCTCAGGCACATCTGCATTTGTTCAACATCCAAAAAACAACCTGTGGTTTATAGCATAACTATGCTGACCAGACCTTAGTTACTATTTCTGAGTGAGAGTGCATGTTCCACAAGTCCAGTACACTCAAGCAATGATTTGTGACTTATCTTAGCACAATCTTTAATTGTTTCTGAAGAGTTCATCTACCAAATTTCGCTCTCAAGTTTTAGGTCAATCTATGGTATGGTTTGCCACATGGTGGGCTCATCTCTCCAGTACCAATATTATCAAAGTTGCACTTTGACAAATCAATCATGAGATTCAAACCTCGTTCTCATTGTTGGAATGCTAATGTTTTGACCATTTGGCCAATCACCCACAAGTTGGATACTCAGTCGATGAAAACTGATTATATGCAACTTGCACTTCAAAATGTAGGCCTTTTTAACTTTGATATATTTCATCATTGTTAAGCTATAACCACAAATTCTCTAAATTCAATTGTCTGTAATGATATAAATTATCCTTAATTATACGATACTATGATTTACAAGGTTATATTCAATTGAAGATTAAACATGTTTGATATAGAAAAATTCATTCATTGCAGTGTCTGTCTTGTATTTTAAGTAAATAGCTGTGATTGGAGAACAAATGAAAGATTAGAAATGCTTTTTTTTTCTCTCTCTTGATTGTTTCAGAAAAATAATAATTATAATAATAATTATAATAAATAATAATAATAATTAATATAATATGTAAATGCTTTTTTTTTCTCTCTTGATTGTTTCAGAAAAAAAAATGAATCTTTGACAAAACATTAAGTGAACATCTTTTTTTTTAAAATTTGGAGACAAAAACAAATATTTAATGAGAACTTTTATGTATTTATATTAGGCATTTGAATGACAGTCATGCAATGCATTTTATCCTCTTTAAGAACTTTATTGGTTTAAAGTATTCCTTCTTTGATGGAATTATATATTTGTAAGAGATGGAAACATAAACATGAGTGCCAGTTATATTCATGTACCAAGGGGAAATGCTGAATTTAAAATTTTTTTTAGTCTAAAATTTACTATAGTGAATATGTCTAGAAACTGCCAAATAATGTATAGTAAATTTACATTCATTCAGGTCATTACAAGGTTTCTCCCTTCTTAGCAGATCTTTTCTTATCACACTGTGGCATACTTAAAAATAAGAATGATAAAAGCAAAAGTGTAGAGAAACTGAATGAGATTGGTTAGATTGTGTCTAGACATGATAGAAAACAAAATAAAACTCAAAAATTTTAAAATTTTCATTTAAATATTAAAAATTTAAAACTAAAATTTTAAAATCAAAATTCAGCATTTCTCCTTATAATTATAAATCAAATTCCAGTTGAACTTGTTGCATTCATTTTCACATAAGTTCCTTTGGAGAAAGGTATTAATCCATCTCTTCTTCCTTCAGCTATGGGTTGAATAGCAGAACAGATTGGGTTCTATATCCTTGGTTGGCAACCAGTCTACTGCAGAAAGTAATGGCAACCTACTGCTGGAAAATCGTCTGCCCAGTCAGTCATGTTTCTTTCAAGACATGATCTCTCAAGCATATATTACACATGGCAATTAACTGACTGACATAATTATAAGTGACATAAAGACAGTTCTCTGTGTAGGGCCAGGAAGTTTTTTTTTTTCTGCCTGAAACAATCCTGCACATATATAAATCTACCATCCACCGTGCATTGAATACTCCTGCCATATCTGGTTGGGTACTCCTGCTATCCACCTAGGTGTCCTTGACAAAATCCGACAGAAAATCTGTAATGTGATAGATCCTGACTTGGCAGCTCATATACAGTCACTTTCTCACCAGAGCAATGTGGCTTCCCTGTGTTTCCTCTACAAATACTTTCACGGCTTCTACTCCGATGAACTTAGCTCACTGATGCCTCCTATATATAAGTTTACTCAAGCCACAAGATTAGCAACTAGGCTCCACCTTTTACTGTGAAACCAATAAATTGTAAACGCAAGTTCTACTCCAGCAGCTTCTTTTCTCTCACTTCCCACCTGTGGAATTCCCTTCTATTTACTTGCTTCCCCCACAGCTATAATCTCCAAGAATTTAAATGTAAAGTCAATAGTCATTTCCTATCTCATTAACCTGCATCCTCTCTCTTATGCTCCTTTCTCCGTCCACTCCACTCTCATCAGTATTCTCTTACTCACTTCTTAACACTAAACACTATATTAACACCCTCTATAACCTGTCACTCTTTCTTATAACTTTCCTCCTATGTAACCCCCTGCAAAACAGTGGCAGTAAAATGCCTTGCTTGGGGTGATATGATTATAAAAAATATACATATTAAAATACAATATACTCTCATTTATAAGCTGACTTCAAATATAGTGCAACTCCTGAATTTTTCACATTAATTTTAATCCCTCGATAAAAATTTACCTGTTTATAATGCAACCAGTCCTTCTGAAAATGTATGATTATTAACTTCAAAAAGTTACCTGTGTATAATGCAAGCCTTTACTACATTTTCTTTTATTTATGTGTGTGTATATATATATATATATATATATATATATATATATATATGCATGCTCATAAGCTTGCAGTATACTTTAGTATATATAGTATATAATTCCCTCAATGAAAACATTAACAACACAACCCATTATTAACTCAGTCCAGTGAAGTTTTTCTAGAGGACAAAACATGCTACACAGAATTTTTATACTTTGTCATTCAGTTGCCTAACATTGTCTTGATATATAGAAATTTATATATAATATGTTCCAATCCTTCCTTATTGCAAGGTCAAGGTTTTTTTTACAGACTTACTAATTGACAGTATGTTCTTTTGGCATTAGAAAGGAGCCACAGATCTTTGAAATTCTAGTCATGTTTTCTGCCACATTGGACACTCCCCTACTAAAATTGGGATATTTATACATTTTAAAAATGCAATATTTTATTTTGAAAAGTATTTTCAATAAGTGAATTATCATAATGAGTAATTTCCTGAAAATAGGATTTCAGTAACATACATCTATTGACTGCTTTCAATACAGAGCAATGTGAGAGAATGATTGGTGTACACTTATTCATTACAAACCATATTAATCACATGATTATACAAGTATTTGTTTGGATAGGCTTTTTAAGCACACATTTGTATCAAAACCAAAAGGTCTCTGTCAGCTTATGGACAATGCCTTAGTAGGAAAAAATAATACTGAACCTTCAGAATGCTTGGAATATATAATTTTTTATACTTCCACTGATTTTAACAATGCATATTGCATTTAACTTGAATAGAAATTTCCCTTGATTGTCTTTACTAGCAGTACTCATGAAAATTTTACAGTTTTTGTTTTAATTTACTGATAAATCATATTTACCTGTGAAATTCTCTTATTGCATCATTAAATATTTGAGCATAACAATAAAACATTGTAATGAAAATCATAATGAATGCATGCCATTATTTAAAGAAATACAAATGAAAAGATTAAAAATTGACAGTTTTCCATTTCACTGAAGCATATGTTAAATCCTTGAGAACATTATCACCTCCTCTATCTTCCCATTTTTCTAATAATATATGCTTTCTTTTTCTCACTAAAACCAAACAGTGTCTCTGATATTTATCTTTTCTCTTCTATCTTTGCTTGCAAGTGAAACAGATTGGTCCATTATTAATCTGAAGTTATGGCAGGGTGTAAAATATGATACTTTACTCACAGTGGAACAAACACAATTATAACTTGATTTTATGTTTTAATCTTGTTTCCTTCAAAAAATGTTAGCTACTATCGGTTTATATTTTTGTTTGTTTTATGAGAATACATAATTGTGACTTAGTGTATCTGTTAATGTCATAATTGCCAGTTGACAATTTGATCTTTAGCTTGAAATGCTTTCTAGTTTGTGCTGCAATATCCACAAGTTCAAGACACTTTGGTTTAAAATTAATCTTATCTATGTCATACAATGGAGAAACAATAACAAAGCCCATTCCCAGGCCTCTTTGTTATTTTTTAATCTATTTTCTATTACTCACTAACATTCTTGAGGTCAGCAACTGCACAAGTTTTGGAAGTTAAAGCCCACTGTCTCTCTCTTCTTTTATTTATGTTTATACCTGTCTTCTATTTGTAAATATAATCAGAAACAAGCAGGTCAAGAAGCATGAAACAAAATGTTGATGCTGTGTCTTGACCTCAATGTTCACTTTTGTATTTGCATTTGCTTTCTCTGACAAGCTCTTTAACCCATAAGCATAGCATACTGTAAAATTATATATATATATATATATATATATATATATATATATATATATAAAACATATCTCAACCTAACGTGTCTCACTTTTCTTAAAGCTTCTTCAGAGGCCGTGAGAACGAAGAAACAAAGAGACAATACTGGTATGTTGAGATTTGGGGTTAGTTCTTGTTGGTCAAATTTGTGTCACATGCATTAAAGCAATAGAAAATTTCTAAATGTATGTGCGTGGAATATTTTAGATGGTAAAGTGTATAATAGTCTGTGTGTGTGTGTGTGCATGCATTTATGTAGAAATGGTTGGCTGTCTGTTCAATAAACATATCTATATATATATATATATATTATCCTATGTCTATGGAACTACTCAGTTTCATGCATTATGCAATCATCAGGTGCATATTTTAAACTGACAATTTAGAATTGAATTTAAGTTCACTTGATGTTCATGGGAAAAAATTCTTATAAAGTTACTGCTTTGTTTAATAAGATTAAAAATTTAAATATTCTACGATTACATATAGATAAAAAATTTTAAAAATAGCAAAATTCAGGAAGAAGAAATCAAAGGGGCATAAATCATTAGTCTTAAAAATTTAAATTTTCAAATATTATATGTGCATCAAAAAGTAGGGAAAATTAAAATTTTAAATAAAAAATTTATTTCGTTTTACAATGAATGCCTGTGGACTAGAAAAAGCAACCCTGATTTTTGCATCTCCATGGGGGTGTATAATTCTGCAGAGGCCTGCAACTTAGTAGGGCTCTTTTTGCTCTGGGATCTCTGTTACATTTTCGAGTTATGTAACACAGGACTTTACCAAGGCGACAGATTGATAATCCTCCGCAAAACTAATCCACAAAAGACTGATAAACTCAGAAAGGATTTAATAAAAAAGTTTCAAAGACCATTGATCTTAATATTACCACCTTAACTAACACTAAAGTTGTAAATTTCTTAGATGTTACCTTCATTCTGAGCAATGGCCTGTACAAACTATACACTATGAACTCACACGACCACACATACATCAACAGAGAATCAAATCATCCCCAGAGAATCACCAACAACCTACACAAACTATCCAAATTCATTTAAGCACCAACTCTAGCAATAAGGAAATTTTTAACAATTCTAAAATTAAATACATTAATGCTTTAGAAAAAAGTAAACTCAACATTAGTTTAGAATACTCCGTTAAAAAACAAGGTAGGCAGAAATAAGCAGAGGTCACACTAACGTAACATTGGTTTAACCCACCCTTCAGTTGTAACATCCAAACTAACATTGGTAAACTATTCCTTAACTTAATTCATAAACATTTCTACCACTAAAAAAAAATCTTCAACAAAAACAATGTCAAAATTATTTATAGTTGCATTAAAAACATAGATAAATACATTTCACAACATAATGCTATGATATCAAATAAATATTTGGCCCACATGAACAACATCCGTCACCCAACTAATAGCAAAAATGGTCCTTCTAAAAATAATTACAACTGCCCAAAAAGTAAAACCTGCCCAGTGAAAATGACCAGTGTATGTCCAAAAGTATTCCTTATAGAGCTTGAATTCATTTGGATGATAACGATGTTAAATTTTACTTTTGAAGTACTTCTAACAGGTGGAAGAGAAGATTTAATAACCACATTTTGTCTTTAAACAACAGTAAATACAGCAAAAGTACTGCTTTATCCATATATTATTTGAAATTAAAGAACAATAAGAACCTAATTATTACCTGGAATATCGTAACTTAGTCCAAACATTACAGTGAAAAAGGAGATAAATCTATGCCTAGTAGAAAAACTTGTCATCTTGAACCATATCAAGAATCCAAATTTACTTAATAAGATAAGTGATTTAATGACCACATGCTGTCATAGAAAAAAATACTTAAATTCTTAGACCCAGATTGATATAGATCCCTCTTTTTACATTTGCCTATTTCTTTTTTTCTTGCTTTCCCTCATATATTACTTTTAACAATTATTAATTAAACCCCTTTTATTTTTGCTTCTTACATTTTTAATTAATTCTAAATTTTACCTCTAAGTTTACTTTTCATTTTTTCTTTTCTTTTTTCTTTTTTATATTAATTTTAATTTTCAATTTTTCAATTTTTATCTACATGTAACCATAGAATATTTAAATTGTCATAAAAAAGCAGTAACTTAACTTTATAAGACTTAACTCCCATGAACATTGAGTAAACTGAAATTCAAATCTATTAAACTGTCAGTTTAAAATATGCACCTGATGATTGCATAACGCATGAAACTCCAAGTCATGCCATAGATGTAGGATAATATATATAAGGTGTCTATGCTTGTGTTATTTTCTTTCTATGTTCCCCTCACCCAACTTTTTCTATTGGTTTCTTTCTTTCATTTTATTTTCTTTTGTTACTTTATGTACATTTGCTTGGCAGGCTTTGTGGTTGTGCAGTTGCAAGCAATGGTTTTACTAATACTTCTGTTTTGTGTGTCTTGCTCTAAAATATATATAGTTAAAATTCATTTATGTGTTAAAGTGGTCAATATCAGAGATAGTTTATATAGATACAAGTCTGGACAATGATGTGAACACTGGGTAGTGACAGTCTGTTATGCAATCTTCTAGTCATGTGTTTTGTTTCAGCTCAACTATATATTATGGATAGAATATCTATTATCCTTTGTGTGTGTGTGTATTTGAATTCTGCCATTTATGTTGACTTAATATATAGAACAAGATGAAATAGTGTCATGGTCTTACATGCCTTGGAAATCAGCTTTCAGATCTTGGTTTTTACCCAGATTTGAACACTGATTTCTGACACTGGTAAGAAATGCATAACTATTTTGAATTCTCAGCCTGGCCTGTTTGCCCAAAATCTGACCAAAAGTGGAAATGCTGGTCAGGTCAGGAATCTTTCAGCACCCTATCATACAATCACAAGTCTGTCAATCTTGACTTAGTGTACCTGAAAATTTGTAGTGTTATATAATCTAAGAAGTATCCTGGATAAGATTAGTTGAGATGGAATTCCTGTATCCACACATGCCCTGGGAAAATTATATTGAGTTTTTGTAAACTAAACAACATTGACATCAATCACAATGAATTTTCTTTACCGTTGTACTGTAGAGGGACTTCAGTGAGGAAATGTGCACTTTTGGTCCTGTACTTATTTTTATTTTCTTAAGACTTTTCTTGATTATAATAGGCAACTGCAGTAAGAGATGTGATTCTCAAGTTTTTATTATTAGAATTAATGATTTATACTTAACATACATAAATATTTTTTTACTAATTGTTTTTATTGTTAGTTAACTAAAACCTGTAGTTTAAATTTAAAAATAAATGTTGGATGGTGAAACTAACTTGAAGATATTCAGTTTATGGTTAAGTAAAAAAAAAAAAAAGTCTGGTTTAATGTATCAAAATGAAAGTGTAAACATATTTAAAATTTGCTATATTTATAGGGGAAGAGCGCTCAGTATCTGAGTAAGAGCCTTTCTAAATATAGGCAGTGTGGACATGGAAATTAATACTGTATAGTGACTCTTGCACAAATAATGGAGAAGAGGGATTTTTAGAAAAACTCTCACAGGGCATATCGACAGAAAGAGAGATAAGGAAAAGCAATGAACCACCTACCTGATGAGCTTTTCATGAATCGATGATGAGGCTGGCTTTGCAAAGTGGGAAACACTGCTAAGAGCGACAGGATAGGAAGTTGTGGTCAGCCATGATTGCCTACAACTTAAATGAATATGGTACATAAGAGTGTCAGTTTCATGTCTTGAGCAACTTTCAAACCTTATATTACTACTACTGTAGCACTTTATTTGTGTGTGTGTAAAATCCAGATATAACTAAAAATATATCTGTAAAAAATAAACAAACAAAAATTCACAACTATAACATTATTCACTTTTATTTATTGGACACCAAATTATATCATTTAGCATCCTCCATAATTTACTTTAGTTAACCTGAAGTATATTTATGAGTATTATTGATTTTAAAATTTGGAAAAACTGGCATTTTTACTTTTCTATATAAATACTTGTTACAAAATAAAATCCTTGCATTAGTTTTGTAAAGTCAATCAGAGGATGAAATGCATCAGCTAAGTTTAGTTCATTTTGGGCTAAGAGATTATAAATATTTTAGGTTATTTATAGATATGACTTAAACTTTTTTTTTTTATCTGTTTTGTTGAATTTTTTATTCTAAATATTAATATTTGCAATAAAGTTTATTATATTTTGGTTATTAGATTTTATCTAGTTTTTTTAGCCATGATGTGGTTGTAGGCATTGTAGTAGGAATTTGTTTACATATCTGTATTTGGAAATTAATTCTAATCTCTTGTCCTGGAAGTGTAATTATTGCTATTTTCTCTTTTGGATAAAGATTACATTGCTCTAAGTTGGGGCTTTTTATTTTATTTTTGGTGTGTTTTGAAATGTTTTTGAATTGCCATGTATGATTTCAGAGGTTTGTACTGTTGGCATATTTTTTTTTTTTTTTGTTATTAAATGATGTTTGTGTCGTTAGTTTCTATTTCTAGGCATCTTCTGTTATTCTTATATATATTTCTTTTGGATCATATAATAGCTTGGTATATGACATTAGTAGGCAGCTACTGTTTAGTGGATATCCAGAGTTTGTTCTGTAGTTACACATGAGGATTGTATTTGTGGTATACTGGCAATTTTCTTTTTCTCTTATTTGAAGAATATTTTCAGTGCAGTTATAGCTAAATTTCGTGAGAGCATTTTTCTTGAACAAATGGAAACTTATGAAGCAAAGGTAATGCAGAGAATGCTTAGAATGTAGGAATCATCTAGATCCTAGAAATTTTGTGGGTGATTTGAGACAGCAAAAATATTTACAAATCGACTGACACTTGTTAATCATGCATTAATTAATCACTTGTACCCATTTTTTTTAAACTTGTTTTATTATTTTTAAACAAATTCTGATGAGCACATATAATTTTTTACTTATTTCTGCTAGCAATATTGAATTGATTTTAAGTAAATCTTTTACATAAATTAATATAATGAAAAATTAAACTGGAAAATGGTGAAAAAAGGCAGCAATTTTAAATATCTAAAATCACTATTTAGTACAACAGTTTTCAGTATATAAAACTTTTTTTTTTTTTTTTTTTTTTTACCCCAAAATTTGATGGCAAAATTTGATTGTGTCTTTTACACTAAATGTATGAATAAAAGTAATAAATGCAATTTGGTTCCTTGGAAAGTTTGCTTCAGCTCTATACATCTAACATCTCTGACTGAACTCTGAAATTTTATTTGCTTTTTTTTTTTTTTTCTTCACTCCCAATAGTAGATACATTCACCTATCATCTGGTTCACACTTCTCCCTAACCTTTTGAACAGGAGTAGTGGTTTGTTTCTTATTTCCTGCTTAGGATTAGGTTTGCAGTTCCTTCTAAAGTCTTCTAAGCTATACTTCTAATGTTTTTGATTGAACTCTGAAATGTTATTCACTAATTAAATCTTGACCTCTTCAAATTGAGAGTTAGCTGTTATCTTTCATGCACAGCCCCTAGAATTTCTTTCCTTACTCTTACACTCATACAACACTACACAGGAATCTACTACTTTAAGTGTTTCTTGAACCTTGTATTAGAGGAACATTGGGGAAAAAAAAGACAATATACTTTTAAAGTATCAGCTTGAAATTTTGGTCAATAAAAGTCTCTCAAATATGACTATAGCTTTCTTTTTTTCCAGAACTGTTTGCAAAATTAAGTTTGGATCTTATGGAAAAATATAGTAGTTTCTCTAAATACTAATGGCACAGTTTTATAATGCTTAAACTTATTTGAATTCCAAGATGAAATGTTTTTTTTTTTTTTCAGTGTCATATTGCTTTTTGCACAATTTCCAAATACCTCCTGCACATTTTAAAATTTGCAGCATGAAATCAGACTAAAGAACTAACTTCAAATGATTCTAATTTGCATGGCATATCTGTTTCATACTACTAAAACATTCAGAGAGTATTCAACTTAAAAAGTAGTAATAAAAAGATGAGATAGAAAACTAGTAAAAGAAAAAAAAATTCAAGAATGAACACCATCAGAAAAGTCAATTGAAAGCTATTATTAAATAGTTAACAAATACACAAGATTTGTAATAGACATAACAATATGACTAGATTCATTTCTAACTTACATCTAGCCATAACTTTCTATTAATGTTTTGAAAAGTCCTCTTCCAGATATGGACTATAATTTTTTTTTTTTTTCATTTAATCCCAAGCAAGGCAATGAGTACTCCTACAAAAATTGATTAAAACATATCTTAGATGTTAAACTTGCAAAATTTCTCAATGATTAATTCTTTTTAAGTAAGACCACTAAGCTGCAAGGAGTTTCTGAGTGTTAGAGAATATGAGAAAAAAAAAACACTATTAAGGAAAGAGAACAATAGAAGAAAAGTAATTAACAAGACAAAAGATAAAGATTGACATTGTAATTAAATTTTTGAAGATGAAAGTTGACTGAGAAACAAGAGGCTGGAAGAGAGTTCCACAAGCAAAAAGTGCAATAGAAGAAACTATTAGCATAGAATTTAGGGTTACATCTAGCCATTTCAACTTTAAGATGATGTGACCTATCTGCCAGTCTAGTACTGTGCTCAAATTCATAATGTCTAGGTAGCTTACAGTTTTGGTGAAAACTATTTTTGTTTATGGCGATCAGATTATTCGTCTTATTATAAAAAGCAGTTTTAACACTAATAAAACTCAATTAAATATTAACTCTTTAACACCCAACATATAATTCAGCATTATAAAAATTAACATAAAAATCTGGTGTTATAAGTTTCTAATAAACAAAAAAAAACCTTGTATTAATTATAGATTCATATATATATATATATATATAATGAAAACCAGATTTTTAAAATGTTTATTAAAAAAATAATTCTCAAAGAATTATAAGAGACAAGTGACTATTAAACTTTTCTATCCATTGATTTATAAATATTATGTATTTTTAAAATCTGCCAATTCATAGTCATAGTGCAAAAAAAAAAAAAAAAATGACAAATTACTGATAATATAAATTTGCATTTTTATTTCACAATCTACTTGGTACAGACTTGACATTTGTTTACACTTGCTTTATTTTTAATTTTTATTATATTTTGTACATTCAATTGGATATGCTTATATGCACATGCATTTATGTATGTACTTGTAGATAAAAATATTCAGAAACTTCATTTTGTTCATTTCTACTATATTTTCCTTTTCCTCACCCTACCCACACATTTATTTGTTGTTCCTTTCTTCTCTTCCCTATACAGAAAAAAATATATATAAGGTAGCAATAAAATCACTATACAGTTACTTATAATAAAAAAACAGTATCACTAATTCATTTACTATTGTTTACTATAGCATTTTATTGTTATTAGCCAGAACCATTTTAATAATACATTTCTGGATTCTTGATTAATTGCTTTGTCTTAATTGTTACTGTAAGTAACTGTATAGTGACTCTATTAATACCCTCTGTGTGTGTGTGTGTGTGTGTATATCTATATATGGTGGCAATAAAGTCACTATACAGTTACTTACAATAAGAATTAAGACAAAGCTGTGTGTGTGTATGTATATATATATATATATATATATATATATATATATAGAGATTATAATTATTCTCCTGTCACAAACCTTCCACGAAAACTTTCAACTGAAAGAAAAAAATGATTTAAAAAAAAAAAAAGAAAGAGCTTAGTACATGAACGTCAGTCAAGTGTTCAGACCAAGATCAGCACAGCCCAAAGAAAAAACCCCGCTACAAGTAATCATCTAACAGAAAGTGCTCGGTACAGAGGTAGGGTGAAATAGATAACGCCTAATGAGTCGGACGAACTTACCTAGGTTTCACCTGGCCAGCTTTCCCTGATGATCCATTTAGGTGAAACCTAGGTAGATTCATCTGGCTCATTAGGTGTTATATAATTATTATGAGAACATCTGAAAAACTACTACAAAATTGTACATTTTGTTTCAACATTGAAAGAACAATGTATCAAGGTAGTTAACAATGATGGTAATAAATGTTTTTATTTAAAATTTTTTTAGATTATATGAAAGCAACACTTCCCTTTATTTTTGTAAAAAATTTTCGTACAAGGTAAAAGGATTTAATAAATAAAGAAAGAGACAAGAAAATAAGATGAGAAATCAAGAAAAGAAAAGAGGAAAAGGAAAAATACAGAAGAAATAGAAACTGGAAAGAAAAAAATAACTGAGAAAATGTAGAGAAGTGAAGCGCCAATGAAAATGGCTAAAAGAGGGGAATTTAAAATTAGAGCGAAAATGGATGGCGGACAGACATTGACATAAGTTACAATGTTGCAACTTAAATTTTTTGGCATTTAAAAAAAGATGATAAAATCCCATATATAAACAGAAATATTATTCATAGAATGTAAAATAAAGGATATTTAAAATACAATATGAAGATGTAAATTCATTACATGTAATATTATGAATTAAAATAAAATAAACAATAAATAAATAGGATTTCTTTCTCATTTTTATAATTCCTACTGTATTGAAAATCAATATACTATCTAATAAATGTGTTTTGATACTGAACTAGCTTATTAGTAAACTGACTAATGTTCATTTCTATAAATTCATGTAGAACCAATTTTTTTACCTTCAAAGATTCTCTTAGTAAAAAAAAAACATACTACAATGATTCATTTAGCTTTAACTTTTCTGCCTCTTTTTCACATATTTGAGTTCTTTTTCCCTTTAAAGATTCTTCTCAAAGGCATGAGTTTTCAAGTTTTGAACCCTTTCTGTATCCTTTTTACCTGAACTCATAATTCCCTCCTTAAACTTTAACAAATTCTTAAGAATATATGTTCTTCAGTGAACCATTATCTGATTTATGCTGTGCTTTTTCTTGAATTAATATAAAATATAACCAGAGTTGAATATCCATTTATATTATTAAGATTTTTTACCAAAGTATCATTTCTCCAGAAAATTCAACATCAAATCACCCAGAAATCATCTATTTGGTTTGACTCTTAGGTCTTCTTTATAGAACTTTTGGATTTCTTACTTTCAATAACTTCTTGGTATCAATTTTTATGAGTCTGGAACTTGAACAATTATAAAAAGAAGGATTTTTAAAATGGAAGATTTTATTTTACAACATAGCAATGGGACCAAATCATAAAATAATTTTGAGACTGCTACATGTTAGACCTTCAAACTTTCATGATTATCTAGTTTTAATGATACCTATATGAGATTTTTAAAAAATGAAGGAAAGTAAAGAGGATAATAGTTTCTACTTTCTACACAATCTTTAAAACTTTATAAAGAAACAATAAGGAGCTAAATAAATTTGAAATGCTTTAAAGATCTTTCTAATATGAAAAAATGGTGCTGGAAACTTTTAATAAATTAAATTTTAATGCGCATTAGATAATATATATATATATATTAAGATAATGTGTGTGTGTGTGTGTATATATGTGTGTGTATGTGTGTGTGTGTGCTCATATACATCATCAGGATAATGGGAATGATGCTATTGTATACATTATGATAATGTCAAAATCTGGTAAGATGGTATTTGGGGCTGGCTATATGGTTGCAAAAACTGGACTTAACAAGGTGCAGTGGGCAAATTGTCACCATTTTATATTTTTAATTTTGTGCATTGCTTGTTTTTTATTTTATTGACTGTACAGTATATTAGGGTCAGTCAGACACCATCTGTAAGAACAAACGCACCATGATGCAATTCACCCCACCAGAAATTTGGAAACAGCATCTGTATCTGCACCGGAAGGAACATTTCAGAGTGGGTGTCAATCTGAGGACAGTGCAGAGGATTCAGAAAAAATTGTATGAGTCTAATGGTGATAACTAAGGTATGGCAGCTCGATAAACTTATTCTGATTGTTTTAATAAGAAAAGAATTCCAGAATTTGCTGATGAGGGCCTTAGACTCAACATGGAGGCCTGCATCAAGTGCCTTGAAGTAGTAGTGCCCTAGGTCAAGAAGATGGCTGCTGGAAGATCCTATATGTGGCAACATGATTCTACAGTATACCACACAAGCAGGAGAACCCAGTTATGGTGGTGAGACAATTTCTGTGACTGCATTATCCCTTACATCTGGTCACCTTAGACTGCAATCTCCTTGATTATCATGTGTGGGGTGCAGTTGAGTGAGAGAATAACAAAATTCCTTGCATTACCAAAGATGAACTAAAGGCAACTTAAACAAGGAGACCACATACAAGAGTTGCAGGAGATTCCAAAATTGTCTGGAAGATGTGGTTGAAGCCAATGGTGATTTTGTTGAATAGATTTACTTTCATATTTCCAGATATTTTTGTGTAACTTTGGTAAATATCTGTTAAAATGAAATGTCAATGTTATTTTCATTTATGCATAATTTAGACGGGAATTCATTCATCACAACATACAAAAATTATAATTCTTTCACTAGTAAAATCTTCATTCAATATTGAACATCAAATGAAATTACTTTTTAACCAACATGAAAGTCCTGAAAAGAGCCAACATTCAAAGCATGAAATTGCTGATCATTAGACACCATCTTCAATGATCAGGACATGTAGCCAGAATGAAATTTTCCACATCAAGTTTAATTCAGTGAGCATACTTTAGAGAAAAGACCATGGGGTTTCCTTCTTTGAAGATACAAAGACCAACTCAAAGCAACACTGAAAGCCACTGGACTTGAACCTAAATCTTTTGAAACCCAAGCACAAGACGATACCAACCGGTGATGTTCCATCAGAACCAAAAAACTTCAAAATCACCTGAAGAGAAAAGGAAGATGTCAAACAACAGGAGAGAAAAGCCCAACAAAATCTACTTTGTCCTCCACCAAAATTATTATGCAGTCAATATGTTTGGCTCTTCCATGCAAGAATTGGTCTACTTAATCATCAACACCATCATCAAAAAAGAAGGAAATAAATTCTGAGGTTACAAGATAAAGCTGTCAACATATAACATGAGTGATTTATTGCAATAGTGCTGCTGTATCCTTGTAATGATTTTAATCTAAAGGAATAAGGGTATGGAGTTGGACAATTACAAAGAATTAACTGAATTTCAAATGCCTATTCATACAATGTATTAAGTTACAAATCTTTTTACATTTGTATCTTATATTACTTTATTTTTCACTCTGCAAAAGCATGTTTATTCTCACTTGAATGTTTGCATATAACATTCTGAAATTTTCAAGATTCAGTTGTTATTTAAACAAAAAATTCAATTTTCTTTTTTCTTTCCAAGAGCATATACAAAATGCCAATGACATTGCAGTAATATAAGATTTGGTGATAAATATTTTAACTAAATTCACCTGCTTTAACTTCTTTGATATTAATGCTTCAAGTGATGCACCCATTATTCTTTTTGTATGTTCATTTATAGAAAAAAGGTTATGAACTTTAGAGTGAAACACTATTTGCTAGCATCTTTCTGTTTGTCTGTTCCAGGTTTATGCAACTATTCAAACTCTGGTAGTTTTCTTTTTTATGAAGCCTTGTTTAAAGTTCTTTTTGTAAAATATAACAATTTTTACTTGCAGAAATACTGAAACGTTTTTTAAATTTTACCATTGATAAGGCTGAAATATACAAGCATGTTTGTGTGTGTTAAATCTTTTTTTGTTAACCTAGTGACTGCCAACCACAAGTTGTAGTTGGCGTTTTTTAATATGATGCCAGCTACAACTTGTGCTTGGCATTTTCTGATATATTTTTATCTTTGGTCTCAACAATTAGTTTATTTTAGGTAATATTTTTAGTGTGGAAACAATTCTGTTGAAGCTATAAATCAACTAATAAAATTTTTTTATTGCCTAAGTTGTCTATTATAAAGTTGACACTTAAGGTCAGATTTCATAGTAACTGACCTTTGGCAGTTAATGGGTAAAGGGGAGTAAATCAAAATGTGATTAAACTGGAAATAGAGGAGGACACCTTTTTATGAATTAATAAAAATCTAACATTGATTTCTAGGGATATTTTCTTTTCATACAGTAGTGACCTTCCTGAAAAGCAGGATATGAATTCATTTTTTTTCTCTCACTCTATTTTATCACATATTCTAAAAAAGAAAATCATCCATTGCTTGATACCTGTATACATTATTTCACTACAATTTTAAATGAAAATGTATTTCATTTTATCATTCACACACATACTAAAGTTACCGATTTATAAACACACACACTTTCATACATTTAACCACCCATGATTTTCTCATACACATATTTTAGAAAATCACCCATCATTTAAATACACTTGACACATGCATTATTTCACACACACAGATTTAAACAGACATTTATACACACGTACATTTAAAATAAACATCTATTGCTTATATTACATGTGACACATATACATATAAACAGGCATGAGTTTCCTACATTTAAAAATGATGATCTATCGTTTTATTACACATGACATATATCTGACCAATGAAATCAAACCTCAATCAGCATTTCAATATACTGTTTTTTTTTGTTTTGTTTTTTAAATTTTAAATCTGTCTTAACAGATCTCTGAAGAAACTTAATGAAGTGAAACATGTTTAAGACACTTTTCTTACCTTTTCTTTGCTTATTCTATCATATACTAGCAGTATAGCCCGGCATTGCTCGGGTGTAATGAAAGCTTTAAAACTAATCCATGGTCCTGGAACTCAGACACTTTGGACGTTGACACAAAAGACTAAAAAGCAATAGTTGTTTCCAGTTAAAGCAAAACTGTAGACTGAAAGAAAAATGAATGGATGTAAGTCAAATTTTGATTTCCTGGTATCTATATCAAATAAGTTTTTTTCGTCGTAAACTGAATTTTGAAGGCTAAATAAGTCCTCTGAGTAAATGGTATCGTGGCTGAGACTAAGAACTACAATTATACCAACTTAGAGCCAAACCCGAAGCAAAAACTAAAATAAAATGGCTGAAAAAAAAATTTATCGAGAGTACCTCGACACAAAACCTAGCTAAGAACACATGCAGACACTTATAGTACAACTGTGTAAATTTTCAAGAAAATCGGTTCAGCCGTTTCGGAGTCTATAGGTAATGGACACACACACACATACAAAGTTCCATTTATAAATAAGTTTAGATATATATATACAAAAGTAACATATTAATTTTGATTTAAAATATGCTACTTTGATTAAAAGAGAGAAATTTACCAAGACAAAGTGTATAGAAAGTGCTTTAATCACTAGGATATCCACTGTAAATTTGCATCTAAGTTCTTACATTCACCTTCTCTACATTCATATATATATATATATATAATCTTCTATTTATTACTATTAATGCTTTTGTTATTTTTAACAATTTTTTTGCATGTGGGTGAGGCTATTATGATCGTATTGTCCACAAGTATGTTGATAGCGTAGGTTGATAAAAACTCAATGAACACAACCACAACATGCTGATCGTGTTCAGAAATTAAAACTCAAAATGTACATATATATTTAAAAAGAAACATCTTTGACTAATAGATTAGCTAAAAGCACTCAAATCCAGAGAACATTTGTTCAGTTTTTATACACGTTGCCCAAAAAAGAAAATACTTGCATGAATGCAAAAGATTTAACAAAAAGCTTAATTGCAATGACTTATCAATCATCTTCAATGAAGCTCACATGCTATATATATATATATATATATATATATATATATATATATATATAAGGACCTTCACAAAAAATGTGATACCTAAAAGTTTAAAATGAATTTTTAAAAAAGAAAAAATCTTGAAGTTTTATTTTTAGTTTTAATTTCAAGCTTGTAGTTTAAATTTAATATTTTCAATATGCAAAAGACTTTGCTGTATTAAAAAAAACTCATTTAAATTCACTGGAAAGAATTTCTTTTCAGTTGATTAGTGTCCTATTTTTAGTAATCTTTCATTGTAATGTAATTCTCTTTATTAAAACATCTTCCAAAAATGAAATATACTTTTCTGAAACTATTAGCTAACTTAAAGTATAATTAATCTTATTTCAAGCAAATATTTACTTTCAGTTTAAAATATTGCAGAAGTGCATTTTTTAACCCAATAGTAGCTACGGTTTTAACATGTTTGACAACATCATGACAAGTATAAATTTGCTCTGCAGAGACTTTATCTGTAAAAAATATTGAAGAAATGATGTGATCATCTTCCTTTTATTTTTTTAAGTACTCAGTAATCTTTAAAATTTAGGAAAATATTCTTCCTAATCTAATGTTTTATTGAATATTTAAAATTTTTGGCTTTTAATTTACTATAGTCATTGCATTTATTTTTTTTTTATATATTGTGTATGGTCACCTATACTTACAAAAAGTGGCATGTTTATACACTAATTAAAAAAAGAAATATATTTTTCAAATATTCATGCTTGATGATTTGTACTAAGCTTTTTCATTTATGATTAGTAAGTATAATTTTCACTTAATAATAATATCAAAACCACTGAAATTAATACAAAATTTTAAGATTTAAAACAATAAATTATTCTGATTAAAATTTTTAAAAATGAAAACAATTCTTATACAAATTCATTATTTATTGAAAAAAATTGTTTTCTTAAGGCAATAATGCCATTTTTTTTTTTTATAAAGGCAATTAAAAGCTTTTCTAGTTAGTGTCATAGTTTTATTGCAATTTTTATTTTATGATTTGGAGTAGATTTTTCAGTAAATGGTTTTTCTGTTTCATAAAAAAATTAATGATTTAAATTCTCCAAGGAGTATTGATTTTAACTAATATAAATATGAAAACCCTGAAATTTTAATTTCTTAAAATTAAGTGGCAGTAACTGATGTAATATATTTATATATACACACACACACTTATATCTTTACCTAGTTTTTTTTTTTTATTCATTCATTTGTGATTAAGTTCTGAAAATTTTATTAAAATTTAACAATTATTTAATTTTTGCAAAACTCTTCAAAACAATGTGTTTTTACAATAAAGACTACATTTCCTACTCACTGATGCAAGAAAAACAATATTTTTACCCAAAATTTTGAACATGTTGGAAAGGATTAAAAATTTAGTTGAATAATCAAAAAATATTTTGGTCCTTCCTTTAAATAACATAAGCATTTTAACTATAAAACTTTATTTTTTTATCAAGTTTGGGTCTTTTTTTATTATGCTATTCTTTTTTTAAAAAAAGTTTTGGCATTATCTTAATATAGATTTCTTATTTGAATTTCCTGCTGAATCATAATTTTTGAATCAATTCCTAGTGAGTTATACAACAATAAAATATCCATAGAAATTCCCTTATCACATCATTAAATATTTGAGCTTAAGAATGATCTTAGCAAAATATTTCAATAATAATCATAAATATGAATATTTTAACAAATAAGTGGGTACAAATGAAAGGATTACCATTTCACTGAAACAGACTTTAAACTTTCTTTAAAAGCAAGTTGTGTCTGTCTTGTCTTTCCTCACATCAAAACAATAGTCTGTTATGAGGTATTGGCAAGACATTATGGTTGTGCTAATTAAAAGGAGGGACAACAGAATTATAAGATGTCAAAAAGATGAAACTTTGATAGTTTGGTATAAGTTTTAAATGATGGGTAAATTATAAATTGTCAAGATTCTACTATAACATTTTTTTTTATTTGGAATATTTTTTTCATTAATAATTATTAAATTTTATTTTGTTTGAAGTTGGTCATCTTATAAAATGTGTGTCTGTTATAATAATTCAAGAGTACAAAACATTTGTTTTATCAAATGTTAATTTATGTCATCATCATTTACTCAGCACATTGCTGCTATGGTCATTACTAGCCTCCATCTCACAATTGTGGTTCATGGTGAGAGTCATGGTAGAATAGTGCAATGGATTGCTGGTTCCTTTTACATCAGGAATATTGAAGTTACCCATGTCTTCTCTCAGAAGTTAGAGGCAGATGCTACAAGGCTGTAGTTGGGTTGAATTTAGTTTTCCTTGGTGGTCAGCCAAGGCTACAGGGATCGGTCTGTCCTGCTATTTTCCCATATCTGGGGGATATGGGATAGATTCATATCTTTCTCAACGGTATTAGCATTGTAAAGTGAATGCATTGAACTCTGCTGGAATCTGAACTTGGTTTTCCAATTTGTCAATCTACAGAAAACTAGGAAATTTTAGATTTACTATATGGAAAAAAAAAATTAGCTAATATAAATTTTTTTTAGTTTGAACACCTCAGTTATCATTTTTTTCTTTGCTTTTTTTTTTTTTCCAGCTACTAATTTTCTATCCTTTGCTTTGTTTCAAATAACAACAAAAATTCTAATAATTAAACTGTACCAATTTTTTTTGCATGGGGGGGGGGGGGGTATTATTCCACCCTGCCTACTGTTAATTTCTATAGATTTCATATCTATTAATGCTTCACATATAATAGCTAATACAAGAGCATTAATCACGGATATGAAATAAAAATAAGCTCTGTTGAAACACTAATTTATATTTATTTTTTTTATTTAGAAAGCCTTATTACTCATGCTCAATGCTATGTCACTTATAAAAGTTTTATAGCCCTTCAGTTTCTCAGGGCCTTTTTGCCTGCACTAATGTGTGCATTTTATTGATTATGCAAAGGTGTTCAACAAAATACACCACAAGGAATTGATGGAGATGCTCAGCAGCCTCGACATATTTGGGAAAGGCATAAGAGTAATCGAGAATCTCTTCTGGTAGCAACTGCCTGCATACAGACAGGTAATGAATTCAGTAGATATACAAAGATAGGAAGGGGCATAAGACAAGGATGTGCCTTTTCACTGGATCTAGTCAACTTGTACAGCGAGACTATTCTGAGAACCCTAGATGTTATGCCAGGATTTGTCATCGGTGGCCACAATTTGAACAACATAAGGTACACAGATGATACAGTGCTGATAACAGACACAGAAAGAAAACTACAAGACCTCCTACAGAAGGTAGCTGAAGAAAGTGACAAGAAAGGACTAAAAATAAACTGCACGGAAACCAAATGCATGGTCATCAGTAAAAAGGGCAGCCCAATATGCCAAATACAGTTGGGAAATATTAAAATCAAGCAGGTACAGAAGTTTAAATATCTGGGAAGTGTTCTAACAGACAACGGAATGTGTGACACAGATCCAAAGGCAAATTGGCATGGCAAAGGACACGTTTCAGAAACTGAGTAAAGTATTAAAAGACAGGAAAATTTCACTAGAAACAAAGAGAAGAGTACTGGATTGCTATGTGATGTCAGTTCTTCAATATAGCAATGAATGCTGGACAGTATCACCAAAGATGAAGGAAAAGAAGCAACTGAAATGTGGTTCTACAGAAGGATGCTGCGAATATTATAGATCATGCATGTGAGCAATGAGGAGGTTCTGGAAAGGATGGAAACAAAAAGGAAATTAATACTGAGCATCAGGAAAAAGTTAAAGTTCCTGGGACATGCAGAGAAAGGAGGGCTTGGAGAACCTGATACTAACAGGCCACATACAGGGAAAAAGAGACAGGAGAAAGCAGCAGATAACATATTTGAAGGGCCTGAGCAGGTGGATGACCGAACAGTGATTGCGTGGCGTAACAGGAGAAAGCATGTTAAGAGCCACCAGGGATAGGGAGACATGGAAAACCATTATCGCCTACGTCCTGAAGGGACACAAGGCACATAGAAGAAGAAAAAGTCTGTGCATTGTGGTATATTGGATGAAGGCACAAAATGAGAAATTGAAAAAGTTTGAATTTCAATCAGATTTTTTAAATTCACTTACATGCAAATGACTCTGGGACAGATATGAACCCATTTCCTCTCCCCCAAAGCTATGAGTTGAAAAGCAGGACAGACTGGGTCCTGTAACCTTGAGTGACAACCAGTCCACTACAGAAAAAAAAAAAAAACAGCAACCTCCTTCAGGGAAATCCTCTGCCTCACCAGTCATGAATCAAAAGATGCCCCATGTATCACAAGTGGCATTTGACTGAAAGTGAAGTATTCGTAGTACTAATATTATGACTTTATTTATTAAATGAAGCATTGTCAACTGTTATTAATTTCTAACTAATTTAGTCACTTTTTATTACAACTATTCAGCTTACAAGCATTAGTAAACAAAATAGCAAGAATTGAATTTCTTTGGGAAGTTTTGTTAACCAAATAAGCTATAATTGTCTCTCTAGGGATTTCTTTTTATATGATTTACCATGGCTATAGACTAACAGTCTGATTAGTGGAACTAAACTTAAGATACAAGAAATTAGTTGAAAGTTATTAAATGCCAGCAATGCTTCATCCAATAAAAAAAAATATTAAGTAATGGCATATTTGCAACTTTTTTTTTCTAAGGTTTTGAAAGTTAATTCTATATGTTGAAAAAAATGTTTAGATATATATTATAGAAAAACTTTAACATTTATACCTTATCACTATATGACTGAACTGTGAAAAATGGAAATATTATGCTCAGACACTGAATTTAAAAAATAAAAAGGAAACAAAAATGGAATCCTACTATGCCCACATTTTATGTGGTTAGATGTGCGTTGTAGTGCAGTGGATATCAACTTGGAATGAAAAATCGGGTTGCTGAGTTCGAATTCCAGTTGAATTCCTTGCATTCATTTATGCGCAAATACCTGTCTCTTCCCCCCAACGCGTTAAATTCAACGCGTTAAATAACAGGACAGATTGGATTCTATAGCCTTGGCTGGCAACCAGTCTCCCGCAGAAAGTAATGGCAACCTACTACGGGATAATCTTCTGCCAGTCAGTCAGTCTCTTTCGAGACATGATCGCCAGAGCATGTATCACATATGGCACTTAACTGATGCCCACATTTAATGGTCTACTAAAAAAAAAATTTCCAATGCAACCAAAAGTCTGGAATTGGTTGTGTAAGAGCTTTCACAAAAATAGTAGGTCTACTACTTGGTACTCAGTATTTTTTAATTATTTTTTTATTTAAAAAATAAATAAATGAACAGTGATTGATAATGTTGACTTATGCCATGCTTCTCTTCGCTTATATCATGTACCTATTTTACAGACAGATTAGCACATGCAAGCACAGCAGATTGTTAAGGAAACCAGCTGCTAGAGTTAATGTTTATTTGCCAGTCTATTTTCAAGGCCTACTTTGAAATTGATAAGAGAATTTTTTTTTTCTTCTTTATACCACGTTATTAAAATAGTTTCCTGTGTAGTGTTTGATTATTGGCTTTTAAACATGAAAATGCCTTAGCTTTATACTGAATCACTATGGTTACTAAATAGACCGGTTATTATTATTGGATATACTTGTGGTGTGATGAATATCAGTTTGGAATGAGAAAGTAGAGAGCTGAGTTCGAATTCCAGTTGAATTTGTTTCATTCAAAAGTGGAGGCATGGTAGAGTAATAGATAATGGTGTGGACTAAGGAATCAGAGAGCCAAGTTCAACTTCCAGTTAAATTCATTGCATTCACTTACGTGCTAATACCCTTGGGAAAGGTATGAACCCATCTCTTCTACCTCCAGTTGTGGTTTGATTAAAATAAGTTGGGTCTTTTTTATTATTCTGTACATACACTTTCCTAAATTGTGAGGAGAGCAAATAACATATCTAATTGTATTATTTTATTTATTTATTTATTTTTACAAACATGTTAGTTTGTATCTCCTAATGAGATAATTTTATTTATGTTTGTGCAAAATATACATATATGGAGATAGAAATCTTGAAAGATTCGCTAAAAAAATGAGCACACTTTATGAAAAAATGCCCAAAGTTTTAACATTTTTGTGTTATTAAAAGGAAAGGTCAAAGGATTTTTTGATTAATAAATTAGTTTTTTTTATTACATTTTAGAACCTTCAAAATTTTATTTAAAAATTTTGTTACTTTAGTATCTATTTACAAGGGTAGCATAAATTAGTACAAAAAATTTGATTGTCTTTTTGCAGTAAAAAACACATTGATTTGGAAATTATTGCAAAAAATCAGATAATTATTGGATTTTAATTAAACTTTTAGGACTTATTCACACATGAATGCAATTATTCTTTAAACTTTTTTTAAGAAAATATTGGCAAAAGTATTTTTCTTTCATATTTGCTATCTTACACTTTGATTTTATGAAATTTCTAAAATGTTTTTTTAGTAGTGATTAATATTTATATTAGTTATAAAGATAACTTTAAGAATTAAAATCATCAAATGAACATTTCTTCTTCTGTATGCCATGTTCCTTCAAGACATAGGCGATCATGGCTCTCCACATCTCCCTATCCTTTGTTGCTCTTAATACTCCTCCTGTTATCCCACTCAACCTCTACTTCACCATCTATCTGCTCAAGTCCATCAAGCATGTCATGCATTGCTTTCCCTCGTCTCTCTTCCCCTCTATCTGTCCTGTGAGCATCAGATTCTCCAAGCTCCTCTTTCCTCATTACATGTCCCTAAAACTTCAGCTATCTTTCTCTGGTGTTAAATATCAGTTTCCTTCTTTTGCCCATCCTCTCCAAAACCTCATCATTGCTCACATATTCCGTCCATAATATCCTCAACATCCTTCTGTGGAACCACATTTCAATTGATTCAAGTCTTTCTTTCATATGTAACACCCCAACGGACGTCCAAACAATTTCTCTGGCTGCCGTTCTCCATGCTGTGATGTTGCCAGGAGTTTGTTAAAAAAGTCAGAGCCTCAAGCTGGGGGTACAAGATTAAACTATAAGGAACGAACTTCCACAACTTGGATGAGTTAAAATGATGCTTTATTTCATTTAGGGTTAGTCACTTGGGGCAGGCGATGTGACACACAGCTCTAAGTCTAATTAATGGAAATCAATTGCCGAACTGACCGACGACTCAAGACGAAAGGAATTTCTACTTCAAGCACACGCCCGGCTGACTAACTAACTCAACTCACTCAACTTAACTGACTTCCTGATCAGCTCGGAAAAATCACCTGTATTTATTTAAAACAATCCTAGACCCCCCCCCCCCCCGGGCAATAAGCATTGGAGACTGTAAGTCCAAAATTTCAAGGTACTTAAATTTTCCTTCTTTTGATGTGTAAACATCCCGCAGACATCCCATATTTTCCAGGATTTTTTTATCTTTTTATCTTAATAAAGCTTCCGATGTTTTTATAGCCCTGACACTTTGTAACCAGGCATTTTTTTATTGCTTGGAGAAATCGAAAATTCTATTATCTTTTCTTTATTTTCTTAATGTGTGGTCAAGATACAATAAAGACACTCAAAAATCTATTTCCTAAACTTTATCTTTTATCACATCAAATCACTTAGTCAAATATTTACCAGAAGACTAGTAGGATTTAACAGTAATCTGATACCCTTTTCTCTTCCACAAATTTCCTTATAAAGAAAAAGCATTTTATTTTTTTCTCTTCTTTTTCACTTTTGTTAAATGAAACACGTTTTTAAACTATTTTTCTTAACCATTTTCAATTTTAATCTATTATAATAAGATACATATTTTACAAATCAACCTTAATATACGCCTAGTTATTGTGTCATACATATTTGTTGAGATTGTCCAGCATTCACTTCTATATTGAAGAACAGATATCACATAACAATCCAGTACTCTCTTCTTTGTTTCCAGTGAAATTTTCCTGTCTCTTAAAACTACTCAGCTTCTGGAATGCACCCTTGGCCATATCAATATGCCTTTGGATCTTCGTATCACACTTTCTGTCTTCTGTTAGAACAATTCTAAGGTATTTAAATTTCTGCACCTGTTTGATTTTAGTATCCCCAACTTATAGTTGGCATTTTGGGCTCCTCTTTTTACTAATGACCATGCATTCAATTTTCTTGTAGTTTATGTGTACTCCTTTCTTTCCGCTTTCTTTAACTACTTACTGTAGGTGGTCTTGTAGATTTTTTTTCTATATCTGCTATCAGCACTGTCATCTGCATAGCTTATATTGTTCAGATTGTGGCTGCCAATGACAAATCCTGACATAACATCTAAGGACCTCAAAATAGTCTCGCTGTACAAGTTGAATAGATCTGGTGAGAAAACTCCTTGTCTTACAACCCTTTCTATCTTTATATATTGAATGGACACTTGTCTTAAACTTTTTTTTGATGAATGATAAATTTTTACAAGAATTTTTATTTTTAAAAATTTTAATTAAAATAATTTATACAATTTTTTAACCTTTTTAAAATTCTGTATTAATTTGTAGCAGTCAAGTGATGTTTTTATTAAATAAAACTGTATTTACTAATAAAAATAGAAAAAAAATTACCACGATTCAGTGACCAACCCATACTCGCCAATAATTTTTTTTCTTGTTTGTGTGTGTAAACATGCCAGTTTTTGTCTATACAGATGTCTATACAAATTATTATCAGAAAATAAGAGCAGTAACTACAATAAATTTAAAATTTATTGATAATTTTCTAAGATTTCCTTGACAAGAATTTTCATAAGTTACCTAGTATTCAATAAAATATTAGAATGCTTAAAATATTTCAGCATTTTTAAGATTAATAGGTACTTAAAGAAAAAATATTTAAAATAAGCATTTACACTCTATTCATCATGTAATTTTACTGCAATTATTTTTTCCTTCCTTAATATTTGTTTTAATTCAGATTAATAAACATTCAATCAGTTAATCTTCCTCAAAGTTTCAAAAAAAGTATATTTCATTTTTTAAAGATTTTTTAATAAAGAGAATTATGCTGTATTGACAGATTTGTCAATATGGACAATTTTAGTGGTTTTACTGATAATCAAAAAATCATTGTAATCAATCTAAATTCAGTTATTTCAAACTGAATTTAGATTGCAGCAAAGCATTTTTCTTATTAGAAATATTAAATTTATTAACTTACAATTAAAACTAAAATAAGTTTCAAAGATTTATCATTTTTTAAAATGCAATTTAAACCATAGTTTTCTTTTTTAATTTATATATCTGTACAACCATAGAAAGATATCTAAGGTTTTAAATTAATTTTAAAAAAATGACAGATTTTTCTTGAAACTTATTTATGCTTAATTTTTTTTTTTTTTTTTTAATCATCTCACCCCAAGCAAGGCATTCCACTGCCACTATTGCGCATGGGGTTACATAGGGGAAGGTAAAGAGAAGGAGTGGATAGACATAGGGAATGTCAGGAGAAAGGTGACAGATGAGTAAGGATAGCGAGGATGAGGGTCGGGCAGATGGGAAGAGTGCTTGATAGAATGGGAGCAGGTTAGTGTGTTAGGAGGTGTCTATTGACCTTACATTTAAACTCCTGGAGATTGTAGCCGTCGGGGAAGCAATCGTTTGGAAGAGAATTCCACAGTCAGGAAGTGCGAGGAAAGAAACTGTTGGAATAGAAGTTACGGCTGCATTTTATCGGTTTCACTGTAAAAGGGTGGGATCTAGTTGCTAATCTAGTATCTCGTGCAAATTCGTATTTAGGGGGCACCAGTGATCTAAGTTCATCGGAGCAGAAGCCGTGAAAGTATTTATAGAAGAGACACAGGGAAGCCACGTCTCGCCGGTGGGAGAGAGACTGCAGGCGGTCTGCCAAGTCGGTATCTATCACATTACAGACCCTCCTCTGAACCTTATCGAGAAGCCCGAGGAGAACAGCAGGGGCACCCGACCAGATATGGCAGCAGTATTCAATGCACGGGCGGATGGTAGATTTGTAAATGTGCAGGATAGATTTAGACGGAAAAAACTTCCGGGCCCTACACAGAGAACCGGCTTTCATAGCAGCGGATTTAGCAATGGATTCGATATAGTCATTCCATTTGAGGTCCGCTGAAAGTGTGAGACCAAGGAGGCGTAGTGTTTTACTCTCTGGGAGGCAAGCCTGGTCCATGCTAATGGGAGGTAGGTTAGATTGTTGATGATGGTTAATTGACAGTAGCTTCGTTTTAGAAGCATTAAATTTTAAGCTAATAGGTTAAATTTGATATTTCTAATAATCAAAATACATTGATGTATATCAAAACTAATTTAAATTAACTGGTAGGATTTTTATCTTTATTTTCTTTTTCTTTTCTTTTTTTTAAATCTCTAAAAACAAAAACTTTTGACAATAAAGCTTTGTTTATATTTCATTTGTAATTTTTTTTCTTCATGGTGTGCTCATTTTTAGTGAATTTGTGAACCTATATATATATAGTTATGAACTTTGTTATTTTCTTTATTTTGCAAAGTTTTATGATGTAAATGTTTATAAACTTTTTATGTGTTAACCCTATGCAAACTCCTTTATGCTCTGGGCTGGTTTTGAATTCAGAGTTTTTCTTTCTTCTCGATTGGTTGCCACCCAAAGCTATAGAACCCAGTCTCTCCTGCTATTTACTAATAGCTGGAGGAAAAAGAGCTGGATTCATAGCTTTCTCAAGGGTATTTTCACATAAGTAAATGTCATGAACTAGACTGGAATTCCAAACTTGGCTCTCAGATTCCTCAATCTATCTGTTACTAAACTGTGCCTTTTCACTATTTGAATTAGTACAACCAAAATCCTTAAAATTCGCTTGACACAAGAAATAATTTGGACAATTTCTAAATACACTTCCCACCAAAAAATAAATCTATTTATTATTATGGCTTAAGAAAATAATTCACTCACCTTAAAGTTGTCAACTGGGGAAAGTAATATATATATATATATATATATATATATATATATATATATATAATTTTAAAATTATATTTTTTGTCTTTGTTAGCCATAATCAAATCCTTTTTTGTTTTACACCCTAGAATAAAATTTATCCCTAGTACCCTGTCATTTTTAGTGAAATACAAAAACAAAACATCACTTGCACACAGATACAATATGATTTATCACATTTGGGTGACTAGTATATTGTTGGGTTACCATGGTAAATCTTTCACAGCACTAAACAATAAGATAATGTAACAGTTGACTATTTTTGTGCTGAATACATGCACATACGTTTATACATACATACATACATACATACATAGAGATGCACATAGCATTAATATAAACCTGCTATGACTCTTGGCATAGTTTTCATCAGAATAAATACAAAATCAGCATACATTTTATTGTATCAACATTTATATCATAATAGTGTCACAAAATTAATTCCTATAAATCCTTTTTTTTTTTTCTATTTACCATAGAATTTGTGGGATATATGATGTATGTACTATATATGATGTATGTACTATATATGATGTATGTACTATATATGATGTATGTACTATATATATATATCAGACTAATGGTAGGTAATTGAATTACAAAGTAGAAAAAAATCCTTATTTACCAGTGAATTATTGTCCTTATCTTTTGGCCATTGTTCACTCTGGCCATCATCAGTTGCTTATCAGTCCAGGTAATCTTAAGAAAATTTTGAACTGAACAATTTATTTAATCCTTAAGATTACTGCCAGAAGACAATAGCCTCATAGGTTAGTGTTGGTTTATGAATTTAGTGACATAGTAATTGTGAGTTCAATCCCTGGATTGGGTAGTGTGTACTTGGACTCAGTCGAAACAGGAGCAAGCAATAACTGAGTAGTACTAAATAAGAACTAAATGAGATGTCTCTAGACATGGGCAGGAGAACAAGAACAACTTACCACCTTGGATTAAATAAAGGTTTCAGTTTTATATTCCTTAAAGATTACCTGGATCAACAAGCACCTGATGAAGGTTGGAGACTGTAACTGCTGAAATATTGTGATAATTAATAATAAATAAATAACACTTTACCAAACTTTACAAAACTTCCTGTTATGTTTTGTCTGTTGAAAGGTCTTTTTTAGACTAAATATTTTTTATTGATGGAATAATATATATGTATGGGGGAGAGAATGTAAAAGGAAATATTGTTCATAATTATGCTAAGAACGCAAAAGATGAGGGTACTTAACTTTAATCTTATATTTTTGGTATTGATGTACATTGTAGACACTCAACCTTAGCTGACTTCATTCAGCTTTCTATTGTTTTTTTTTATTGCTGTTGATTTTGAATATCCAAAGTTGTAATAGCAGTAGTTTTAAGAAAAGTGATCAGCTGTATGAACTTACATGTAAATATATTGTAGAAAGCTCAAAAATTTGTGTGCATTTTATAAATTTTTTCTTTCTCTTTTAATTAAAAACTATGATTTCTCCAATTATAAGATGCTACTGTTTAAAATGATTTTGTAAGTACTCTTAATTTTTTTTTTTTTTTTTTTTTTTTCACCCCAAGCAATGTAGGGCCATCACTGGTGTTGCAGGGGATTACATTGAGAGAAAAAACAAGGTACAGGGGATGTTGAAGAAAGGATAAGACATGAATGGGAATCAAGGAGAAATAAGGGGGCAATTGATGTTGCATTTAAACTTTTGGAGATTGTAGCAGTTAGGGAAGCAAGCAAATGGTAGGGAGTTCCGTAAACCAGAAGAGTGAGAAAATAAGCTTTTAGAGTAGAAAAGGTGATTACATTTAACTATTTAGATGGTAAAATGTTGAGACCTTGAAGCCAATCCAGTATCAAATGTAAATACATGTGATTGGACAACTAAGAAAAAACACTTGTCAACAGTTGCTATGAAATCCTTCAAAATGGTTAGTTATTACCATTATTACTGTATTAACATTTCCTTTGTACTAAAAATATTGCATTTTCAATATTAATTTTTGATTAGATGGTTGCTTCATGCTATAATATCCATATTTTACATTGTTCAATAGTTGTTGAATGTGAAGATGGCCTTTGTGCTGCAGTAGTCAAAAATTTTGCATTTATTCTACACATTTATAGAGATAAATCAAATATTCAAAACTTGATTAGTTTATTTGGAAAAAAAAATTATTTAAAGAAAAGAAAATTTTTATTTTTTTTTATAATCCTCAAAAAAGTTCTTTGGACTCTCTTCAACACCATACTAGTTTAGTCAAACCTACCAAAGCTTATGAATTTTAAACTTGAGGTCACTATATGATTTTAATTTTCCTTTGGTCACCTGAACTCCTCCTTTATGTTGTTACCTTCAATTATCAAAGTTAAGCAACATTAAGCCAAGCCAATACTTAGGTTGGGGATCCTTTAGGAACAGCAGGTACTGTAAGCAACCTCCTACAATTTTAATTATGTTTCAGCTTTAAATAACCCACAAAAGAGGTTGATAAGCTGTAAAAAAAAAAATAACAATCACGTTATTACTATGCCATCATCAGGTGCATGATCCATAAGAAAAGAGATTAAAAGAAAAATTTCTTCATGAAATTATGTCAAAAATATAGCCACTAATTCTTTTGAAAAAAAATGGAATATCTATTAAAATGTGAATTTATGTTCAAGTTGCTAGGGCAGTTTTCAACTAATGTCAGCTTCAGTCCACACTGGGATTAGATTTCTGTTTACTTTGATGTAAACAAAATTAGGAAAAACCCAGTGTGTCATCAACAAAGAAACTGAAGCCGAAATATTACATAAAATGAAAAATCTCAGTAACCCATTTCAAGATGTCTCCTTCGTTAAAAAGATAAGTCTATTGATTCTGATGAATAGATTTCTTTAATGAATTCACCTTGCACTGGGAATAGCTAAGTGAGGTTTAAAACATCTTCATTGCTACTAACTGACTAGATTTTCTCTATAGCCAGTGAAAACTCTATTTCCATCTATTCTACCTCTTACTCTAACCATAACTCGGATGTAGTTCTCCATTTTTCCTTTACTTTCCTGTGATAGTAACCCTAGCCATGATTGTGCTTATCTACACCTTTTCCCTCTTAAATTAATAAAAAATATGATCATTCTAAATTTATTATAAAAACCATAAGAAATTTACAAATCATGGGGTAGTTAGACACTAACTGGGAGATCCTCACTTGTGAGGCATTCCCGGTAGTACCACACAAAGCACTTGGGCATGGTAGCCATTCAAGTCATAATTAATTGAACATTCAACATATCTCAGTCTGTGTTCCACTTTTGACACCTTCTCAGATGGTTACTGCACCATCTGTTCAAATGTTGACACAGTGCCTTGTTATATGTGCCTTCATAGATGACCACAATAGCTTAATGGGGTTGAGCATGCAACTATAAGAGGCCGAGCAGAGTATAACGACCTTTAAGATGAGCAGTACTCTCAATTTACTGTGATTATTGATAATGCGCCAGCACATTCTCATGTGATGGCACATTATCAATAATCACAACTGTGTTTACTATAATGATGCCATACTCATCTCTTGCTTTTTATAGTGCCACCAGCAACCATTCCCTGTATGTATCCTTCTTCACCGATGCCCTTCTCCTGTTCCAGGCCCCCAAACCTGTTAAACCATCAAACCCAAAATGTGGATGTTTAATCCCTTCAACAATAGAAGTGGAAGCACTGCTCTAAAACCCCTGGATGCATAAGCTAGGGAATGTCTGCAAAATAAGTTGAGATTGGTCTCAACCTGGAAAAGCAGTGTCTTCTGGCTCCTTGTAGTTTGAAAAGTCTTGTCATATAAATCTTCTGCTTATCTTTGGTCTGGTCACTATTTATATCTGGCTGGTAGATAGCCTTCTTGACAGCAATCAGTTTTGAGTCCAAGTATCTGTCAATGGTAATTGTACCTACATTGAGATTGAATTCTTTCATCAGATTTTGCTTCAGTGACTACAGGTTTTTCTGACAATTTTTCCAGTAAATACTCTTTATGTTCTACGCTGTGATGACCCAGATTCACTGTGAATAAAGACCTCTTTGCAGTCTTCTCATTTATCCCATTAGTCTTTGCCACTTCCTTACAGTTACCACAACCCCTGGCAGCCATCCTCACTCGTTCTTTGGCAGCGAGATCAATTTTCATGTACTTTCCCCTCCTGACGCCATGCTTGGGTCCCCTCTTATGGATATTTGGAGCAGTACTATTGGATACATTGGAATGTTCAGATGAAGAGCCGACCGATGACATCTTACAGTTTTACAAGTAAAATATGTCAATACTATGTAATATAAATTCAGAATCAACAAAGTTATAAAGTTAATTTAATCATGTGACTTGGTGGAAGATTAATTTGACAGGGAAAAGGTAACATATAACCTGATGATATAAACCCATGACTGGAATTTCTTACTTTCCAGCAAAGTTGCAAGAGATTTTATGTATACATTTTATTTGCTATTTCTTAATTATGCATGGTTGTTGATAAAACATTCATATGTCAATTTTTATGAGCAATGCACTTGATTTACAGTATTTACATTATTTGGACTATTGTCCTCATCTTTGTAGCCATTTGTACAACGTTTTGGCCATTGTACGCTCCGGCCTTCTTCAAGTGCTAAGAAAAAGGCTGGAGCGTACAACGGCCGAAACATCATACAAATGGCTACAAAGATGAGGACAATAGTACAAATAATGTCAATACTGTAAATATTACCTCATCTCAGAAATATAAACAAATACTAATTTACTTGGTTGTCAGAAAATATTGGTCACTGCATGCCCAGATAAAACCATTTAGTCTACTTGACTACATGAACATCCTAACCAATTGACTAATGAGACATTGTCACAGGAAAAAAAAAGATATTTATTAAAAGGTCATGAACATTATTACAAATCTAATTACTGTATTTAATGCCAAATAATATCCCTCCTTTAATGAGAATTTCATAAATCTGTAAAAAATGCATAAAATATTTTTTTAAACTCTGGCCAACTATGAAATATAGATTCAATATTCGATCTATCAGTTTTTATTCCCTGTTGAAATGAAGTCTGTAGAGGTTTTATATGTCAACAAATAATTCAGTGGGTGGGGGTATTTGTTTTTTGTTATACTATTGTTCATCTAATATGAGGCTCAGGAGTCACTCAAGGTATAGAGTTACAGAATGAGGTTGTTGTAGAGAGGGAAGTTGAAGTGCATGTTATGAATATATGTAGGATAAATAACAATTGATCCTAACCTTGACTTTAAGATCAGATACTCAAGGAAGCATACTCTTGGGACATGAAAGTGGATTTAAGTATTGCAACAAAAATGAGCTATTAGTGGTAGGGAGGGAGGAGTGCTCAACCTCTAATTTTTTTTTTTTTTTTACAATTTAAGTCAAATGTATGACCTTGTTTATTTCACAAAGATTCGCATTACATGATAAAAGAAACAAAACAAAATTGAAAATTTTTTTCTTTTGCTGTTTCTCTGTTTTTTCTTTTGCTGTTTCTCTGTTTTTTTCTTTTGCTGTTTCTCTGTTTTTTTCTTTTGCTGTCTCTCTTTTTTTTCTTTTGCTGTCTCTCTTTTTTTTTCTTTTGCTGTCTCTCTTTTTCTTTTTTTTCTTTTGCTGTCTCTTCTTTTAGTGGTTAGAATATCTAGAGTTGACAAATAAAAGAAAACAAGAGTGCCATAGAAAAATTTGTATCTTTTTCTTTAAATATTGCATATTATTCTTGTCATACAATTTGTATATACAGTGTGGCTGATGATGGGAGAAACTATTTTGATAGGAGTGGCAGTGTTTCATTGTAAAACTTGTGTATAATAGATTCACCCTCCTTGTACATAAAGTTGGATTCTTGCCATTTTTTTTTTAATTGCTTTTTTTCTCATTCTTTTTTCCTCTCTTCTTTTAATTTGCTTTCTATTTTTTCTAATAAAGTTGTTTCAACTGAGCTATACACGATAAGGTATTTGAAGTGTCTAGTATTTTACTGCTTTTCTCACCTTTAATCATGTCCTGCTATGCACATATGTACTTTAGAAAAACTAAGAGCTGTACAAGGTCTGATCAAAACTGGTCCTATACAAAGAAAACTAAAATACATATCAATTTACTATTTAATCTCCTTTGAAAGTAGTTCCCATCTAAAGCCACATACTTTATCCAGCACTGTTTCCATTGATGGAAACATCGCTGAAACTCCTTTTGGTGGATAACAAGCAGCTGCCTCAACACATTCTCTTGGATTTCCTCAACATCTTGAAAACCTGTTCCTTTCAAGTGGGATCTGTTATTTGGAAAAAGAAAAAAGTAGCAAGTAGTGAGATCTGTGGAATATGGTGATTGTTAGACCTGGGGAACCTAGCCAAAAACTGCAGTGCAACCCATGGTCACTGATCAAACCTCTGTAATGAGATAAGATGAATGCATTCTACACCCTTCCATCAAATAACTGCAATAAATAATGGAAGTGAGACTGTTATAGCCTGGTCCATGGTTAATCTGTGCCAAGCAGTTTCACTTTGTGTACTTAAGCTCCTTTAACATAACATTCCTGATACTTTTTGATCAGACCTTGTATATTCAAATGATGACTTTGGTTGTTATCCAACACTTTTGTCACTACCCAGCTTCTGAGGTTAGAGATTTTTGTTATTGACAACCAAATGATTCATTAATAAGGTAACTGCAGTTAAACTAACATAGCATTTTTAAGCTATCATATTTAAGGCTTTTGGATAAAACCTCAAATGTTACTGGAACTCCATCAAGGTTTCTTATCTGGGGGAAATCATAGATCTTACGTGCTATTCAGTATGCTAGTTACCCAAGCCTGTTGCCATAATTTATTTTTTTGTGTTGGTGGTGAGGCTGCAAGTAAGGTCGGTAGTAAGTGTTTTACAGGAATTCCAACACTGAGTTTGGGGTAACAGTGACTGGTTCGTAGATTGGTAAAAGTCAAAAATAAAAAGTATTTCTTCAATTGCTTTAATCAAGGTGCTTGGTGTTCATTCTTCATTTAAAATTTCTTCATCAGTCAGCATATGGCTAACAATAAATAATCTATTGGCAGATTTTCTAGGGATTTTTAGAAAAATTATCAAGAATTTAATATGTTTAAAATTATTATATTTTTCAAAAGAGTCATAAGGGGGATAACCTATAATTACTGAAGTTTCAGGCCTTGGATTTCTACTGGTTAGGCATAAAAAATGACAATTATTAGAAAAAAATAGAAAATTAAAGCCAAGATTAATCTGAAATATAAAATAATTTGAGAAGAAACTGTATGTTTGGAAAAATCATGTTTATTTAGATGTTCTTATCAACTGATATTTTTATAAAATTACAAATAATTTTTTTTTCATATTTATTTAAAATGATAAAAAAATATATGGAATTGTAGGTGGTCCACACATTTCAAATTTATTTCTTTAAAAAATGGTAAATGAATAGCACATTGTACACTACAGGCAAAAAGTTTGTGGAAAAGCCAGCATTTCATTAACAAACACATTAAAATGAGACTTTTTTTTTTTTTTTTTTTTTAAGTAAAAGATAAATTTTCAGTACCTCCAATTTGCTTTTATTTTTTAGTCTTTCTTCAGGCTCTTCTTAATACCAAAAATTTCAAATTTGGATTTATCTGTCCGCAATGCATACATTTGGCTAAATTATAAATATTTTTTATAAGAAACCTATTTTGTTTTCACTATTACCTCTCAGTAAACTTTTTGAGAGTACCAAAAGGGCTGGAGATTTGATTCAGTTTAAAAAAAAAAAAAAAACAATTGATTTTGTAAAGACATGTTATATCATCTGGTTTTATACATAATTAGAAAAAAAATTACCTTTCAACAAGACAGCTTTCTAAATCATTCTTTTAAATTATGTCAAAATTACCAAAAAAAAAAAAAATGTTAGAAATTATGATTTGGCCAACTCAATCTTCTGACCTCTGACCCATTGAATTAGTATTGGATGAATTGGCAGTGAGAGTCTTAAGAAAATGCCCAAAGTGTGTGAGTGATCTTTTTCAGTGCTTGAAGATTGTTGAGAACGTCTGCCATTTACTTTTCTTTTTTTTTTTTTTCAAAAACTGTCGGAAAGAATGCCAAGAATTTGTAAAGCAGTAATTAAGGCAGGTGATGGTTTTATTGATGAAAACAAAATATAAGACTTTGTATGATAATTGTCTATTATAAGTGCTTGTTGTTTTATCATAATATAAACAAATACACTGTAGCTACTAGAATTTTATTTTTTTTTCCTCTCTAGTATACAGTAATAGCAGTGTCAAGAGAAAAAAACATCCTTTTGAAACAGTTTTTTGTGAGCACAAAGGTTCAACTTTGCCATTTTTCTTTTGTTCTTTTTGTTTTTGTGTGGTAGTTGTGGTGGGACTTCAAGTATTGTTGGTAGGAAGTGTTTTACATAAATTCCAACACTCAGTTTAGAGTAACAATGACTGGTTCCCAGATTGGTAAAAATCAAAGAAAAAAAAAAGAATTTTTTTTTTCTTTACCTGATATGTATGATCAACAGTATCAAATACTGGAAATGTATTCTTCAGTGCCTAACAGTCATTGAAGAAATGTGTATTTTATTTTTAGAGAGATTTCCACACAACCCTGTTTATTAATTTACACATTTTTACTCTTTTAAATAATTTTCCAATCCCACTTTTAAAACAGTGCCTCTCTTTATTGCATATTGATAAGAATTCTATCACCACCTTAATTACAAGACACCCTCATTATGGGTTAATTAGTAAAACCATTATTATCTCAAAGAAATTGCACACAAAATAATTGAATTTTTGTTATTGAATAGCCTATAATAGATGATATGCCACTAAACAAAAGCAACCAACTAATACTAAAATTAGTTTGCATGATATTCTAAGGTGTCAGTCTCTCTTTACCTCTTTCTTTTGTGACAGGGATTAACTTCTATAACCTGGCACAATTTTAATTCAGCACCAGTTGTTGGCTTCTAATGTCTCCAATTTAACTTGTTGACATTTTGTAGATGACTCATAAGCTGCTAGATAGCCAGTAGCTACAGCTCCTTCTCTTGCTCTCTAGTTGATTCAGTTAATAGATTCATATCCATTGAGGACTGCTTTGATACAAAAGACAGGCTCATAACTGCTGACAAGAAATGATTTTTCAGGATTGTGATGGCTGAGGTTGACTTTACATACACAGAATTGAAAACTTGTAAACATTCTGCTCCTGAACATTTTTCTTAAATTTTGCAGATTTAAATTGTTTTAAGATTTGGAAGAAAAAAATTTGTCTCAAGTTATTCTTTTTTTTTTTGTTGTTGTTGTTGTTAGCATTATTCAATGTTATGTGGTCAAAGACAAGAAAGTAAGCAAAATGTTGCAAAAAGTATGTTAATTTTGTGTTTCATACCCCAAAACCCACTTAGTCATTTTATAAAAATAGTGCAAAATTGAACATTTATTTTAGCAAGATTCTATTGACTTTCCTTGCAAAAGAGGCAGAAAATGTAACTATTCAAAACTGATCTTCTAAAAATATGCAGGTTTTGATTAAACATCAAATGATAATGACTTGACAAGTACAGGGAGTTAGGACAAAGACAAGATCTAAAATCCTGAAACTGCCTATTTTCTAACATATATTGCTTGGGAAATGTTCCAGAATACAGACAAACTGCATTGTCGGAAAAAAAAAATTGCAAAATGTACTAACACACAATTTGTTACAGTGGAAAAAAAATTAATGAAGAAATCATCTGTCTTGTGACCTGGTGTAGTTGTAAGACTACTGTGCCTATTTACAGTATAATTTATAAGAACTCTTTTAAATTAATGCATTAAGCAATCTTAAAGGTTTAGATTATAATGTTAAAAAACAGAGGAATCAAATATAATTCATGTGGTCAAAGTCTGTCAAGAATATTTTTCCCCAATGGCAAAAAGTTTATTCTGAAACCAGAGATATTTAGCAAGATGATATTTCAATGAATTAATCTAGTAATGACATAATAAAGATGTTAATAATCCGAACTACTTCAAATAAAAGGTTAGGAAGGAAGCCCTCATCAACACTGGAAAGAGGCATACAGGACTTTAGATGCCTATTTTCCTGAGAAAGATTTTATAAATTTCAACCAACATTATGATAAGCTGCTCAGTTAATAAATGTCAAAATTATTTTTCTTTATTAAGAAACAGCTAATATTACTACGATAAGTCTTAATGAAGGTAGATGTATATACACTCCCAAACAACTGTCATTACTTTGTACTAATGGGTCTTTTAGTCTTCATACATTTTTTATATATATAAAATATATCATAATGATGATCCACGTATACTGTCTTAATATGTATAGGAAAAACTACTAAAAAGTTGTAAGTTTATAAATAAATACTGTCAAAAAAAATACATTTTTAAACTTACAACTTCTTAGTAGTTTTTTCTCTCTCTCTCTCTCTCTCTCTCTATATATATATATATATATATATATATACACACACACACATACACACCAGTAAGTACCTGACTCCTCATTCTATCCTCTACCTTTACAACTGCCAGAGCATGCTTTAAATAAAGTCAGTCAGTTAAGTGTCATACATGATACGCACTTGGGCAATCTTTCAGTCAATAACTGACTAGGCAGAAATTTTCCTGCTGTAGTTGCCATTTCTTTCTACAGTAGACTGGTTGACAACAAAGGCTAAAGAACCCAATCTGTCTTGATGTTCAACCCATAGCTAGAGAGAGAAAAGATGTATTTGCATGTAAGTGAATGCAACAAATTCAACTGAAACTTAAAATCAGCTCTCTGATTTCTCATTCTGAGCCAATAACAATTGCACTACATCATGTAAAATGGAGCACTGCTGTCATATTTTAACAGAAGCTGCCCGATCCTCACTTTCCAGTATAGATAGCCCAAAAACGTCTCCATATCCTTGTGGGTGACATTTTTTTTCCACCATGCAACTTCTGTCACAGATAAGATGTATCAAGCCTTTCACTGCTCTATCTTCTATGGAAAGTGCTCTGATAAACTACATTTCTTAATTCCACAAGTTCTAACCTTCAAGGCCAAACCCACCACACTATGTGCATCATAGTGAACCACCCTCATTCCCTCTGTATTCCATTGTTTAGAAGTAAATTCCACTTGAGCAGCTTTTTCCATAGACCACTGCTTTGTGGAGCAAACACTCAAAGGGTTGTTTTCTTGATCACTACAATCTTAACCTGTTTAAGTCAAAGATTAACTGTTATCTTCTTCACATATCTGCATTAAAATATACCTCTTACTCTTGTAACCCTCTACTACAAATCACCCCAGGTCTTTTGCAGGGTGAACATCACTATATATATATATATATATATATATATATATATATTTTTTTTTTTTTTTTTTTTTTTTAAGGAAAAAAAAAAAAAGGAAGATTTTTATCCTTAATCTTACTTTTATGTACCATAGTAAGGAATCCATATGAATGTGCTAGCATTTATCCTTCTGGGTAAATATTTTTATAAGTTCCACTCTCCGTAAGGATTTTTATATTTTATGATAGCAAGAATCATGGTCATTGGTTTTCCTTAAAAAGATTTAAGTTTTATCTTAGAATTGTTTGTTGAAAAACTCTAAGAATCTGGATATAAAAAAATATTCTGATTGTGCTGAATTTCTTTTTAATTTTAAAGACTTTGCTACTAAGCATTTCAATGATTTAATCTGTACTGAAAACAACAAATAAATTATTAAACCTCACCTGCAACCCCTATTAGTAGACTTTAGTAGTAGTCTAGAACTAAGATAATAATAATAAAAATGAAAAGTGATAAAACTACTTTAAAATATATATAAGAAGAAAATGTATATTAAAGCATTTTGTTTTTGTCTATGCTTATTTCATTGTACATATACAGGACAAGCTGTCCTTATTCCTTTTCTATTCCATTAGTAAGAAAGAAGTTCCACTCAGATAGCTTTTTCCAAAGAACTACTGCTTTGTGCATATATATAATGTATATGTATGTATGTTTTTAAAATAAGATATTGACAAATGGAAAACGTTTCATTAAAATTAGATTTGATTATCTGCTTTACTATCTAAGACTTCATCAGACTCAAAAATAAAAAGAAATGTGTGTATGTGTATTTGAGTGTGTGCTTAAATAATAAGTCATAGTACTTTTTCCCTAAGTTGGTATTTCTCATGACTAAAGAAGAAAGAAAATAAGTGACTTTTTAAAAAGCCATTAATATTTGTGTATCTTTTCTTTGTAATTCTTAGTTCATGTCAAAAGTGAAATATATTTTCCCAGCCTTTTTTTTGTACTGAATTAAAGCCAAATCCTCATCTCAGTTTCTAAATAGCTCAAAAGCAAGAAATTTATATGGCCTTTCCTGAAATTCAGTACAAAAAATTCAGTACAAAAAAAAAGCTGGGAAAATATATTTCACTTTTGACATGAACTAAGAATTACAAAGAAAAGATACACAAATATTAATGGCTTTTTAAAAAGTTACTTATTTTTCTTTCTTCTTTTCATGTATTATGCACCATCAGGTATATGTATATTGTATATACATATACATATACCTGATGACATAATACATGAAACTCTGAGTAGTGTCATAGATGTAGGATAATACAGCTCTCCTCATACATTGAATACATTGAGCACTGTTGTATTAACACCTGAATAATAATACTATACATATATGCACTCTCATATGTATATTTATTAATTTACATCAATATCTATAACGATTTGATTTGTAATTTTATATAATTAATGCAGAGATGTTTGTCACTTAACTGAGTAGGTTCATACCAACTTCAAAGTTTCATGAGGACACCATTATGTTACTCGTCAGGGCTAGGTTTTTTGATCTGCTGTCTTGTCCTGTTTTTATTTATTTATATAGAGCTTGGTGTAATTTGATATTTTGTTGTAAGTGTAACCTACTGTTTGTTAATTGTTTTTGATAGCTTTTGTTTTGTTTATTTCTTCTTAATGTTGTATTATTTGCAGTTTGTTTATTTTCTTATTGTGTAGGTGTTTAATATCTTCTTATTGCTTTTTAATGTAAACATGAATTGATGTTTGTTTAATTGCTTTATATTGAATGGGTATCTGCTTAATTGCTTTTTACTTGGTTTGTTCCTGTCATTTAGGTCAACCTTTTTTTATTGTTTGTCTGACCTTTTTACCATGTTAGTGTATATGACCACTTTAAAGATTTCTTTTTTAGGTCATGGTTGAATGTTTGTGTTTTTGTTATTTGTGGGCTTTGTGTGATTTTTTTTTGGTTTTTTTCTTTTCAATTGGTGGTTGTTATACTCTGTTTTTGTTATGATTGAGTGTTTGTATATTCTTATTTATATGCAATAGTTTTGTATTGTGTTTATTTGATTTTGTTGCTATTTGTGTAGCATTTGGTTAGCAACCTGTCTACTGCAGTAAGAATTGGCAACCTACTGGGAGAAAGGATGTGCATTGTGGTGCAGTGGATATCGGTTCGGAACGAGAAAGCGGGGGGGCCGAGTTCGAATTCCTGCTGAATTCATTGCATTCACTTACGCGCAAATACCCTTGGGAAAGGTATTAATCCGTCTATTCCTTCCAGTTATGGGTTAAATAACAGGGTTCTATAGCCAGTCTACCGCAAAAAGCAATGGCAACCTACTGTGGGATAATCTTCTGCCCAGTCAGTCATGTCTCTTTCAAGACATGATCGCCCAAGCATGTATCACGTATGGCACTTAACTGACTGACTGACTGACTGACTGGGAGAAAATCTCCATACTACTTGCAGTTGGGGGCCACTCATGGAGCCAAAAAAGTCCCATGAAATTTCATCTAGGGAAGAAGCTGGCTCAACCCACTCAGGATAAATGCTGTTACAGACACAGATTGTAAGATTAACAAAAGTGCTCAATGTATAAGACAGAATTTTATAAATGTTTTGTTAAATTTTTGTTTTATTTTCTTTCCATGACTAAATTTCCTGCATTAACAACCATTAGGTTACTCTGCCAGGCCAAAAAGTTTTTCTTGTCAGTTTCCATTTTGCATATTTATAAATCTACCATTCGTCTGTGCATTGAATACTATTGCCATATCTGGTTGGGTGTTCTCACTATTCATCTTGAGATTCTCAACAAAGCCAAAAAGAGGATTTGCAACATAGTTAATCCTGATTTTGGCATCTCACCTTCAGTCACTTTCTCACTGATGAGATATGGCTTCCCTCTGTCTTTTCTATAAATATTTTCATGGCTTCTACTCTGACAAGCTCCTTTTCCTGGTGCCCTGACCACCTGAATTTACTTATGGTACTAAATTGGCAACAGGGTCCCACCCTTTTGCTGTCAAAATAGTCAACTGTAACTTCACTTCTACTCTAACACTTTCTTTTCTCACACTTCCTGCCTGTGGAACCATAACTACAATCTCAAAAAGTTTAAAAGCAACACCAATTTCCATCTTTTACCTCCCTAAATTCCATCCACCTCTCATTCTCTTTGTTTTTTTTTTGGTATCCCTTGTATCCTGTTTTTTTCTCTCTGTAACACATGGTACCAGTGTTAGTCCTGCCTTGCTTGAAAATTATAAAAATCAGGCTGATATTTTACTTCCTTTCCTGGTGTTTCCAAATACATTAAACATAGTTATGAAAGAGAGAGAAATGAGAACTTAACAAATATAAATGTTTTTAAGGTATGCTCTATGGGTAAATCTTTTTTTTTCATCTTGTTTCCTCTTTTTTTTTCTTTTTTTTTAACTGAAATTTGGATGTACACACACACACACACACACATATATATATATATGTATGCATATTAGTATGAGTACATGATAAATATATCATGTGAATTTCAGCTTATAAAGAATGAGATGTGAGGGGAAAATGTGCAGTTTCAGATTACGTAGGAAAGATAACAGTTAACCCTTAACTTGAAGAGGTTAAGGTTGTAGTGATTGGAGAAAATATCCTGTCTTCCACAAAGCAGTAGTTCTTGGGAAGAAGCTGTCTGAATGGAACTTCCTTTTTATTAATGGAATAAAAAGGGAATGACGATGACTTGTCTATGTTTCTAGCCAGTCTTAGTGGTAAATGTCAAGACTGGTGGAACTAAGGACTATAGCTCATTAGAACATTTCTCATGGATATAGCCATAAAGTAGAAAAAAGCTTTTAACATTTCACCTTGAGGTTCTAGGTTGGAAAATAATTCCTCATCCACGGCAATATTTTATTTTTGGTTTGATTGGTTCTTGTAAAGATAGTGCATAGCAGGAAGAATCAGATACTTATTGGAGCAGTACAAGAAACCAACCAATTTTCCAGCATTATTTTCATATGTTTAACCAAACTACGGCTTTCTGAATAAACATAACAGCTGAAGAACTGAATTGAAGTTGACTGAAGAAGTACATGAAAGCTGATATCTTAGCAGTAATTTTTAATGATAAATGTAGAGCTTCATTAGATTGATCAGATGACTGACCTAGATATTTTTTCTTAATGGAAATTGACAACCATTATAACTTAAGATAACAAGTATAGTAGGTTAGAGTAATATTTTTAGCAAATATTGTAAGCATTAACATTACATGTTTTCAAGTTAAATGAAGAGAATTAAGTTCTTTAATAAAACATTCTTTGAGTGGTACCTGTCATAATCAAAAAGCTTTAAGCTAGACACTATTTATGATAGACAATGCTACTTCATATTTTGCAAAACTGGCTATTTCCCTCACCCACAAAGTTACACAGGCACCAATTAATGAAATAGCACTCAAACCTCTCCCTATATCATCATTAAAAACCTTTATATGAATAGAGAACATTGGGTACTGGTATAGTATATGAGCTACAGTTTCCAAAATGCAAGCTTAGTACTAATCTCTCTCTGTCTGTCTGTCTCTCAACTTCAAATTGAAGATTACCACCTGCCCACTGTAATTATTAGCAAAAAAAGGTGGCATCTACATTTCAGAAACATTCAAATAGACATGCAAAAGTCAGATTACTTGGAACACAGAAGTTCAGCTTTCAATTAAAGTCAACTCCTTTCAAGATTACCACCTGCCTTTTTACTCGACTTCCAGTTGATTTGGTATATAAACCAAAGTAGCTTTTATAATTTATACACTATCGTTTTGAATGTAGATCACAAGGCTGTCTCGATTTAAGCTGTAGATCATATACCAGCACCAAACATTGTTTAAGCAGATATCTCTGGTAAATAATAAAAACGGCTACAAATAAAACTGGTTAAAATCGTAGAAAAGTGCAGCTGAGATCTTAGTCCACAAAGCTCACACCACAGTTTTATGTGGATTCTATTATCTTTTTCCTGGACATATATGTGCTTAATCAGGACTTTTGAATTCAGAATTATCTTTCTCTTAGAATGGGTACCAACCAAGGCCAGAGAGCACAGTTCTCCCTTAACACCTGGTTGGAAAAGAGATGAATAATTATTTTTCCTGATGGTATTTTCGTAAAAGTGAATGTAACAAACTTGACTGAAATTTGAATTTAGCTTATTGATTTCCTGTTCACTATCTGCACATCCACCATATTAACATTTAAATATTAATTATTAATTAATATCATGCTAGATATGTAAGCTCGGTGGAGTAATGGATCAGTCAATCAGTTAAGCGATACCCGCTTGGACGATCATACCTCAAAAGAGACATGACTGACTGGGCAGAAGATTTTCCTGCCATTACTTTCTGTGATAGACAGGTTGCCAGCCAAGGCTATAGAACCCAATCTATCCTGTTATTTAGCTGATAGCTGGAAAGAAGAGACAGATTAATACTTTTCCCTAGGGTATTTGCATGTAAGTGAATGTAAGGAATTCAAACTCGGCTCTTTGATTTCTCATTCTGAGCCAATATCCACTGCATCACAACATATATCATAGTAATGGATCAGTTAAGTGCCATACGTGAAACACACTTGGCGATCATGTCTCGAAAGAGACATGACTGACTGGGCAGAAGATTATCCTGCAGTAGGTTGCCATTGCTTTCTGTGGTAGACTGGTTGCCAGCCAAGGCTATAGAACTCAATCTGTCCTATTATTTAACCCATAACTGGAGGGAAGAGACAGACTTATACCTTTCCCAAGGGTATTTGTACGTAAGTGAATGTGAGGAATTGAATTCGGCTCCGAGATTTCTCGTTCCGAGTCAGTATCCACTGCACCACAACGCACATCCGTGTTGGATAGTAATGGATAGCAGGTTGTATTTAGGAATCAGAGAGCAGAGTTTGAATTCCGGTTGAGTTTGTGTTGTGTCGTGGCTTGTGGCTTGTACCATGTGACATCCGGTCGCCCCAATGTATAAAAGACTATATACACTTAACACGGTGTGTTGTCATTATCACATTATCACGAACTTCGAGAAGTAACACCTACTACTGCGAGAGACTGTAAATATTGTATATACATCTTGGTTGTACCACTCTGTTAAGAAAGTAGTTTATCTACTTTCTCTGTGTATCTTCATTCCACAATACAACAGTTAAATTCCTTTATGTGCAAATACCATTGGGAAAGGTATGAATACATTTGCTCACACTCTCTTTAGCTGTGGGTAAATAACAGGACAGACTGGGTCCTATAGCTTGGGGTGGCAGCTGGTCTCAGAGAATGACAAATCTGAAGTCAAAACCCTATCTATGGGTTAAATATCCTCACTAACTCACAATTTGTCAAATACAGTGAGTATGGCTACATCCCTGAAGACATGGTCAGTCAGGGAGGGGTTCCTCCAACAGGGATGATAAATCCCTGAATTTGGATTTGGATATTTTAAAGTGAATCCTGGAAATTTTACTCATAATGGTTGATTAGTTATTAACCATTTTATTATGAAAATATTGCCAAGCAAAAACCTGAGTGGTCAGCAACTAAACTGACTCTCTCACCAGACCATAGTCTGGAGAGTGTAAGTGGAATCCCAGCAACAAGAGGTGGATGAACTTCTAAGAGTTAACAGCCATTCACTTCCAACTATGAGATAAATATGCTCACCAACATTGGCCAAGTGTGGTGAGTACAGGTACATCCATGCAGACATGGTCAATCAGGGAGTTGTTACTCCGACAGGAGGGGGAAAGCCCTGTATTTGAAGTTAGATATTTCTATGTCTTATATATTGGTTTATTTAAAATAAAAATTTGTGCAATTAGTTTTCCAGGTTTTATTATATAAATTAACTCAATTCTGTAGTGCTTTCAGAATTTATTATATAAGCCAATTTTTTCACAGTTTAATTGGTATTAACCAAGCAATGTTAGAAAAATTTTCTGGAGAGGCTTATATGAGCAATAATGTGTGTTTCAGCTTATAAGTCAGTTAAGTATCATATGTGATACACACTTGGGCAATCATGTCTCTTTTGATCCATGACTGACTAGGCAGATGATTTTCTCGTAGTTGCTATTTCTTTCTATGGTAGGCTGGTTGCCAACCAAGGCTATATAACTAAATCTGTCCTGCTATTTAACCTATAGCTAGAGAGAGAAGAGATGGATTCATACCTTTCCCAAAGGTATTTGCACATAAGTGAATGCAACAAATTCAACTGGAATTTGAACTTGGCTCTCTGATTTCTCATTCCAAGCTGGTATCAATTACACTCCAACACACATCCTGTTTCAGTTTATACCTAACCCTATTAAAAATATCAATATTGAGAAGTGTCAGGTTTTTTTATGCAAACAAATTAAGGTCAGCATAAATTTTTATTTCTAAATTCCATAAATTGTGGCATAGAATTAAGTTTCCAAGCATAAAAAAATAATTTTGGGTCACTGGTAGCCTACTATATGTTTATGGCTAAATGTATATGGTAAATTACTGTTTTCTACAAGTAGAAGTTTATGTATAATATCTTTCATGATCAAAGAGAAATAGGCATTGCAACCAATGTTATAACAAGAAGATATAAAAAAATTCCTTTTGAAAATTGTTTTCTACAAGCAGTAGTTTATGTATGATATCTTTAATGACCAAAGAGGAACAGGCATTGCAACCGACGTAAAAAAAAAAAAAAAAATTCAAAAATTACTGTTTTCTACAAGCAGTAGTTTATGTACAATATCTGTTTTTTTTACCGCGAGGTTGTAAAAAACACCAGGTTGGGAAACTGGCGTGAGATATCCTTCTCTTAATGAGGGTGAATGGGCCTCTCTTAAGCCATGGTAGGCAACCCATCTAGTGATGGTGTCACGATAAAAACACCCTTGGTAGCTCTGGCGAAGCATCAAATATTCAGCTACTGACAAGATTTTGAATCTTGGCCGAGGCTGCAAAATGATGATGATATGGTAAATATAACCCTAACTCAGAAATTTGAGCTAAAGATCTCAAGGTTGGCTCAATCTAGTTATTAACCAGGTTTGACATTGCTGACCAGGCTCCACAATATCTGGTTAAAACCATAGCAGTAGTGGATGTGTCTAAGGCAAGATAGCTGATAGAGCCCATTCCTCTTCAGGGAGCTTTTGAATTCAGTTTTCCTTCTCCTAGAAGCTAAAGCAAAAGAACCTAGTCTGCTCTGAGATTTAACTCATAACTGGAGGAAGGTAGATCAATGCCCTTTTCAAGGTCATTAGTATAGAATTTGACTTACTGATTACATTTCCCCTGGCATGTACAGTACATTTGGTGCACTTATGACCCTAATGGTTACTGGATTCCTGCTGTAAGAAAATATTTCCCAGAATGAGTCATGAAAGAATGATATTTAAATATGTCTGTTGCTATTGAGAAAGGTGCTAATGTTATTTTTGGTAAGTAAAACGTTTAAGAAGTGAAGAAAAAAAATGATAAAAAAAAAACATACTTCAGACTGATGCTCTAAAATGTAGTTAAATGATAAATTATCAGGAACACTACACCCAGTGTGCTTGTAGTCAAAAATGCCAAATTGACTTGTCAATGCCAAGGTTTTTTTTTTTTTTTTTTTTTTTTGGTTGAGAAGATCAGCCTTGTTTACAGAATAGCAACTAAACCTCTCTTTGTAGCATTTCACAATGTAATAGATATGTTCAGCACATTCTTACTATAAGTAAAAGAATTCACATGTTGGAATGTACTATGCAAGTCAATATTTTCCCAATATAATTGGTATTAACTAGCTGGTGAAATTTTCAGGAGATGCTTATATAAAAAATATTAATTTGTGTTTAAGCTTATAATATCCATCATTATTTTTTTTTTTTAACCAGATATTGTGGAGCCTGGTCAGCAATGTCAAACCTGGTTAATAACTAGATTGAGCCAACCTTGAGATCTTTAGCTCAAATTTCTGAGTTAGGGTTATATTTACCATATCATCATCATTTTGCAGCCTCGGCCAAGATTCAAAATCTTGTCAGTAGCTGAATATTTGATGCTTCGCCAGAGCTACCAAGGGTGTTTTTATCTATTACACCATCCACACATCCAATGTCTTGGCTAGCAACTAACTGAGAACTGAACATCCATTATATCACAATTAGTGTTTTCTTTTGAAATGATTATTAGTATGTTGACAATATTGCCTACATTTTGGTTCAGTTATCTATCAATTTGGCAGGGTCCCCAAAAAGGCTCTCATGGTTTTTAATGCAGATTGATCATTAGCAATCTGGTTCAATCAGTAATCCAGAACTAATTTCCACAAGAGCAATTTCATATTTCTCAGGTTGCAATATGAACTTACCACTACTGTTTGGTGGTGCCCACTACCGCAACAGCTATTTTTGAGCTCTTTCAAAATACCAGTAAGATATTTCTACTTTTGTGAATTTTTGTTATAACTTGCTGACATTTACACTCTTTTTCTGTAATCAGTGAATGATTACAGAAAATGTTTTTTGTGGTATGAAGCACAAACACCATGCATTGTCCATAATAAGGTTAGTTAAGTGTCAGACATGATAATGTCTCGAAAGGACATGACTGACTGTGCTGCAGTAAGTTGTCATTACTTTCTATGGTAGACTGGTTGTCAGCCATGGCTATAGAACCCAATCTGTTCTGCTATTTAATCCATAGCCTGAGGAAGAAAAAATGGATTAATACCTTTCCGAAGGGTATTTACATGTAAGTGAATACAACAAATTCAACTAGAATTCAAGCTCAGCTCTCTGATTTCTTGTTCCAAGTTGATATTTACTGCACCACAACACGCATAAGGTAGAAGCTTATAGAAAGTAAAAATTACACTTGATTTTCATTTATTTTTCTTTTCTTTAAACCATTATATACTGATTTACAGGGTATTTTAAAGGTAAGATGAAGTGGTTAGTTTTTAGGCTAAGTTCATGCTAATGTAGCCATCATATTGTAATTTATCCATCTCTTATTTTTTCTTCAGTATCATTTACTTGTTTTTTTTTCTTTCACTGTAACTCCTCTGCACACCAGTGGCAGTTCTGCCTTGCTTGGAGTAAAATGATTATTAAAAAAAAAGACTCATGGATGTCAAGTATGGCAGAAATGTATAAATTATCTAAGTTATATACAACTGTTTTCTTAGATTAATGATAAAAAATGGTTTTAAGTGAATAAATCCTTTAAGCTTTAAAGAAGACAGTCTTTTATTAGACCTTATCGACTGGCCCAACAGAATTGCAAGTAAAGAGCTTGTTAAATCAAGATTTTCATATGGGTGTCATGCATAGCATTCGAGGTGTTCAGAAACATCTAAACTATCATTTACATGTTTTCTCAAGTCATTGAAATGGATTCAGATATTTTCAAAGGATATTTGCACATAAGGGAATATAATGAACCCAACTGGAATTGGAACTCAGCAATCTGAAAAACAATTCCAAGTCATTATTCATTACAATACTGGCACATCCAAAGCTTACAACATCTGGTAATGCTATATATTCACCCATCTAGGTACTGATCAGACTCATTGTTGTACCTGATATTCCCAAGTGGTCACACACCTAGGTACTGACTAGGCGTGATATTGTTTAACTTCAGTGATTGTATGTGAACCGATGTTTCAGTGTGATGTGGCCATGAGTCCTAGACAAGTTAGACATACATACATACATACATATACACACACACACACACACACACACACACTAGGATATGGTCTCAAGTCTTGAGATGGTGTCTCAATATGGTGTATTTGGGCCGCTGTGAGTTGGGTGTCAGGAAGAGCATCTGCCCTTGTAAAACATTACCTAACCTTGGCTCAAATCATTAACAAATCCTTTCTCGGGTAGGAACCACTTTCCTTTGTGCAAGATTGACCTTTAACACTATATAACATATTACTCAATAAGTCTTGGGCCTGACATATAGAGGGCACTATTAATAAAAAATCCATATGATTTTTATAAAGTACTAACCTTCAAATGGCACGTGACAAAATTTAGGCCCAATCAGATTATTAGTTTACAAATTAGTTATTTAAGTGAAGCTACTTTTGCAAATTTTCAAAACAATGAAAAAATCTGAATTGTGTTAATAAAGCATTGTTTTCTGATGGGGAAAAACTACTGTTCAAGCAAAGCAGTGGCTTGGTAATTGTTATTCAAACACTACTTTGTTGGAAACAATGGTTAAGAGGTGGTATGCTGACTTTAAATGCAGTCATACAAACACAAATGATGCTGAATGCTGAAGTTGTGGATCCATGTTTCATGCATTGTCACATATTTACACAAAAACTTCTTGTTGCATTGAAATGGTTGCAAACAACACTCTGAATCGTTGATGCGTTGTTGTTTTTGATCGACTGTGAGCAAACATGGCACCCACTTTGAACACAGCTTTCTCATTGACATGTTCATTCAAAATGGTGAATACACTGCCTTCTGATATGTTCAACTCCTCTGCTATCTCACGCAACTTCAATTTACAATCACCCAAAATGAGTATGTGGATTGTTTTGGTGTTTTCTGGGACAACTGCCTATTTACCTTTTAAGAAGTAAGGATATTTAGACTAACCTAACCCCCAATTTTTCCTAAAAACCTTTTTTCTAATAACTTCATCCCATTTAAAAACACTAGTTTCATTAACACATCCCTAGCGTCTCTACGGAGATGAAATTTTTCTTTTCTTTATTTTTTCTTTCTTTTCTTTTTCCTTTTTCTTTCCTTTTCTTTAGCCCACTTCCCTGTCAAACACCACTTCCTATTTCTTCCTTCACTTCCCCTTCCTCTTTTTTTAGAGCTAGACAAAGCCAAATTTTTCACTTACAACTCAATCTAAAACTAAAGTTGTCCAAAATCTAAAAATAGACATTGATTGCTATCTACTTATCAATCCCACCCCTCTAGTTTTTTCTGTGACATAAATTTTGAACTTTCGCCGGTAATATCTTGTTTTATTTTGAGTATAAAAGTTGCCGATGAAATGTGAAATCTCTCTTAGGGATTTCATGTAGAAATGATCATACAACAGTTTTGAACTTCAAAATTTATTTTATTTTATAATTGGCTCTGTAATTTAAATATATATTAATTACATTGAGCCCTCCACCTGGATCATTTTTTAATATGAAAATATTAATATTAATTAGGATCGGGTCTTTGGGATTTACCTTCCTGCTTTTCCTTTTGGATTAAAGTTTTTATATTTAAAATATATATATATATATATATATATATGTGCATGTGGGTAGATGTGTATATCTGCTTGATTTATGATGATTTGTCCTATCCAATCGCCACATTTAATACATGAACTCTCACTTCACTAATCATTATGATCCTAACAAGATAACACTAAAAATCTCTATTCTGGGTCATATTACTTGGATTCCCTCCTTTTTGAATGTTCTGAGAAAATTAAACCAAATGTAATTGTGGTCTGAAGAGATGAGTAATCTTGCCTGTTGAAATAAATTATAGTTTATAACCACTTTAAATGTATCCTTTTATATATCCAGGTGAAGAAAACCAACAATTTTAGAATTTTGAGTTCTCCAGCATTTAGTTTTTTAAAAAGTGCTCAATGCAACATATATCATTGAGCAAAATATAATTATAATTAAATTTGTTTTTATATTTAAAATTAATTTAATTTGCATTCTGACATGGAAATTTTTATGTTTCGAGATTTTACCTCATCAGGCAATGTTGACACATTGTTATGAAAATGATTGACATTATATATATATATATATATATGAGAGAGAGAGAGAGAGAGAGAGAGAGAGAGAGACACACACACACACACACATATATATATATATATATATATATATATATATATATATATCTCAAGAGAGAGAACTCAACACATAACTAAACAGTTATAAATCCAGAATTTACTTTGACTGTAGTACTAAAAGTTGAAAACTGTTTCTTCAAACCTGAAAAATCAAAAAAAGTAGTCATTTGTAATTTGTACAAGTGCCAAAATAAATTCTGAATTTATAACCATTTAATTATGTGTGGAATTTTCTTCTCTATATTTCATATTGCTCTGGATAATATTCATTGAGGTCGCTATTTTTATCTATTTAATATTAGTTAGATAAACTTTTTAGATTATCTTCTCCATTTTATAGGTTTTACATTTTTTCATATATATATATATATATATATATATATATATATATAATATTTTTTATACAGGAAATGCTTTGCATTTATTGACCAAACAGCATTACTGCATACATTTATGATGATTATCACTTGTTCATAGAAAATGATCTCTTCACTTAATAACTTTTTCTGTATTGTTTTTTAAATTCAGAATTTTATCTTTCCATCATTTATACCAGTGCTAATTCTTTGCTATATGCCCAGAATCACTTTTACAACCTCTTTTACATACATGGCCAACAAAATTTGTCTGTGTTACTTATGTTGGATATTTTCCTGTCCCTGTGTACAGTCACAATGACTTTTCCCAAATGCTGCAAGTGTGTTGGTGACCTAATATTTCTGGGATGAATTCTATTTCAACCTGCTCATAATCCCCCAAAAGCATTCCAAGTATGTAGTTAAATGTAACAAAGACTCTTGGCATTAATATTGAAGAATGGGGAAAATAGAATCTGTCCCAGAACATACAGACATCCTTTTGTTTTTATTCAAGACTAGGATTAACTGTATATAGGTGACTTTGTCAAATAAAATGTTTGTACAGCCACTGCATACAACTCTGATGATCTGACATGTGGTTAAATGATGTGTGGTTAAATTTTGTGCTAGTGTTGTTATATCCTACTATGGCAACAGGAAAATGACTTATTGAAAATTGAATATAATGCTACTGCAGTTGTGTGGCCACTTATACCTAATGGATGAGAATGAAATACTTATGTAACACACCACTCAATAAATCCTGGGCCTAACTAATATAACAACAACTTTTAGGTAAAATTTGACTTTATATATGTATGTTTTAGTACAATTGCCTTGGTTGTGTGGTAGGGATGTAGGTGGAGGAGAGATGAACTTAAAATGTCCATATGTAAACATTTTAAAAAATAATATGGCAAGGAATGTATTATATTTCTGTGACCTGACAAAAATATGATGACATTGAAAACAGTGACTAACAAAAGTATATCCCCATTAAAGGCAGAAAACATAAACAGTGACTGATAAGTGTGATTGACATCAAAGGCAGCCATCTTGAAAGGCAATATCCAGCAAAGATGATTGACAGATGTGCCTGGCCATAGATGACGCAATTAAGCAAAAACCCAAGAAGGCAAAAATGCATAGAAATTTCAGGTTATATAAATTTGGGGTTTTTCTGGCTGAAATGAGAACACAGAGGGAACACAGAGAAGAAGAAAAGACAATCCTCGCTTGTCAGTAACTCCTGACAACTCCCTCTTATGTCTGTGATTCTCTCTAGCGGCACTACACTCCACTTCACACAACCGTTATTGATGGAGAATAAAAATATAAGTTGATATCTAAACTTATTTATAAATGAAACTTTGTCTCTTTGTGTGTGTGTGTGTGTCCGTGTCCGTTACCTATAGACCCTGAAACAGCAGAACCGATTTTCTTGAAAATTTACACAGTTGTATTATAAGCGTCTGTGAGTGTTCTTAGCTAGGTTTGTGTCAAGGTGCCCCCGATAAATATCGATAATCGAAAAAATCAGCTTATAGAAGGAGTGGTCTGATTTTAATCAAATTTGATACATTCATAGACAAAGACATAAGAAATGATATTCAGAAGTTTCAAGGTTGCAGTTCTTACAATAGTGCAGAAAATCGATTATATATATATATATATATATAAAAGGCAAGGTGTGTGTGTGTCTGTTTATCTGCCTGTATGTCTGTATTTTTTTCAGCCCTTTTGTTTTAGTTTTTGCTTCAGGTTTGGCTCTAAGTAGGTATAATCGTAGTTCTTAGTCTCAGCCATGATACGATTTACTCAGAGGACTTATTTAGCCTTCAAAATTTAGTTTACGATGAAAAAAACTTATTTGATATCAATACCAGGAAATCAAAATTTGACTTACATCCATTCATTTTTCTTTCAGTCTATGGTTTCACTTTAACTGGTAACAACTATTGCTTTTTAGTCTTTCGTGCCAAAGTCCAAAGTGTCTGAGCTCCAGGACCATGGATTAGTTTTAAAGCTTTTATTACGCCCGAGCAACGCCGGGCTATACTGCTAGTTTTTACATATACTCATAATTCTTGTTAGTCAATATCTGTCAAGACAATCATCATCTTTAGAGAACCAGGCATTATTCTTCAATGCTAAAAAGAACAATAGCAGTTAGTGGGCATAAGATGTCAAATTTTTTTCTTAAGAAAAAAAAAATGTCTTAAAAGATTTAATGAGTTAACTGTTAAGTTGATGAATACAAAATGTTTCTTTATAAGTGAACATAAGTGAACATCATTTATAAGTGATCCACCATTATTAATGATAGAGTATCTGTGTATGTGCAAATTATATGTCTATATATAATGTAAAATATTATTTTTCTTTATACAGTGGAAGTGGTGAAGAGATTGGTGTGGTAGTTAGACCTTGTCATGATGACCTTACCACTGGCCAGCCATTATCCCCCAGCAAGTTACCCAAAAGTCCACTGAAGACCCGTACTAAACGAGTCCGTACCACAAGCTCATCATCAACTAGTGACCGTGTGGTGCAGACAGCTACACGTACTTTATACACAGCTGGACGTCCACCTTGGTATGACTCTCAAGGACAACTTAAAGAAGCCTTTGTTATTGGTAAGATTTTTATTTTAAATATAAATTGTTTGCATAACTTATGAGAAGTACAGGATTTTACAGCTTTTAAAATAGAAACAGTTTATATATTGTTATATATTCCATATTAATATTTTGAAATAACAAAAGGGAGTGCAAGGGAAAAATATATAAAGAGTGTCCCAAAAAAGCGTACTGTTTTTTAAATGACAATCAATACAGTGTTTATTGATATGCAAGCAAGATTAATGGTTAAAATTAAGAAATATTAATGTTTATTGACTTTGAAAAATGATTAGTTGTTTATATTAAATGAAATTAAATGCATTGGTCTGAAAAAGACAAGAAAATGATGTTATGGGAATAAAAAGTTAGTGCATTTGTTTCTTTTTTTGTTTGTTTTCTTTTTTCTTTTTTTTTGGGGGGGGGGGACACTGTAAAACATTTTTTCTTTAAGACTATTAATTTTTTAAAAACATTTTTGAATTTAAATTTAACAATTTTTTAAAAATTTCTACATTTCTTTAAATTTAAAAAAAATTTAATTTTAAAAAATACTTTAAGACTAAATCTTAAAATGTTTTTGTTTTGAGGACACTGTAAAAGGGTAAATTGGAAAATTTAAAAACAAAATAAGCTAAGCAGTTACTGTAAAAAAAGATAAAATAAGGCACTGTTAAAGAGCAAACACATGGCAAGAGTTTGCCCCATGTTTACTCTTAGTAAAGTGAATGAACTAAGTTGATGCTGTCTCACTGTTGTCTCTCTCTCTCTATATATATATGTGTGTGAGAGAGAGAGAGCATGACAGGAGGGAAATATATATATATATATATATATATATATATATATATAATGGTCTTTATTATAACAGAGGATATTTGAATTGGGTGTATATAATTTTGTGTCAATTAATTTTACTGATCAACCTTTACAAAATTATGAATAAACCTTCTCAGACAAGTAGGAAAATTTCTGAATGAATTTTCTCCATGTGTGACAAGGATGTTTTGTAATTTGTAAGTTGATCAATAATCTCTAATTATTAAAATGCATATTTATTTTTTTAAGATAAGTCAAAGTATATCTGTAGTTTATTTTAAGTGCTTTAACAAGTTTACTATATTAAGAATATCTATTATCATTAAGAAATAAGGACATTTAATATATTGTATTTGTTAAATTACTTATACACTGGCATGAATAATTCCACTTTATTTATAATATAGAAATGTAACATGAAAATACATAATTTTCAAAATTGTAGGAAGCATTTAGAGTCTAATGTTTCTGTTTATCTTTAATTATTGGTTCAGTATCATGGATTTCTTTCTCTATCATCTATCACTGAAATATTTTAACAATATTTGCCAATAATTTTATTCTTTTATCCCTTTTCTTATTGATTGTAGTAACATAACTTTTTTTATGACCGAGATATTTTCAGATTTGTAAGAAAAGCTTTTCGCATCATAATGTTATTTTATTTTGTTTACTTTTTTAATTATTGGTTCAAATGAGAATAGTCCATTTTTTATTATTTATCTTTCAAATATTTTTGACAACAACAATAATGAAAATGTTCTCATACATTTGATGTTTTTATTTATTTATTGTTTGTTTTTTTTGTAAAGTCACCAATACAAGAACAATAATATCTTCAAACAATTCTGTCAGATTCTTCACAACACTAATCATCAAATGTTTATCATATACCCATATATATATATATATATATATATATATATATATATATATATTGTTTTTACACGTCACGTAATCCCATCAGCATGATACTTTTAATTACTTCATGACGAGAGCGATAAGTGTTCAAAACTAAGTGTCAGCAGTCACACTTTATTCCTATCTGATAGGTTTCTAAAATAATAATAATGTAGTATATTTGATAACAAACTGCTTACTCCAACATGTGTATCTCTGATGGTCACTCACTATTATGATGGAGGGGCTTGTGTGGTTCAGTAACTGTCATTGGGAGTTCTAAACTCCTGGTAAAGCCACCCTTGATGATGAGAATCCAAATTAAGCAGGATCAACCAAATGACCTCAATAGTGGAATAAGCAAATTATGATTACAGCAGTATATATATATATATAGTGTATATACAGTATAACGCTCTACATTTGTATCGAGCACTCTTTATAAAAGTAAATGCATGAACAAAAAGGTAAATAAACCTACAAGTTCAACAACTTAGTTACAATATATATATATATATATATATATAGAGAGAGAGAGAGAGAACAAAAAGTGTGAGAGGCTGTGAACATTTTGTTTAAAGGTTATATTTATTGTTGTTGTTATTATATACGTTATGATACTTTAAGTGTCCATAATGGTATTTGCATCACAAATACCATTATGGGCACTTAAAGTATCATGACATGTATAATAATAACAACAATAAATATACACTTTAAACAAAATGTTCATGGCCTCTCCTCTCACACTTTTTATTCTATACCAATTTCTCTTGTTGGAACAACCCTATTTCTTTTTCTAATATATATATATATATATATATATATAATAAAAATGAAGAATTAACATTTTACTGCCCGATGATGGTGTTTTAACACCAAAACTTTATAGTTATTAAGTTGCAGTATGCTATTATTATCATAATAATAATGATAATTATCATATATTTACACTCTACTTTTGTATTGAGCACTTTTTAAAGTAAATATTTAACTGTGGAATGTACTTCCATCAGTATCTATTACTTGCTTCAGTTTTTCCTTTTGGTTAATAATTTTCCAGTTATAAAGTATGTTTTCTATAACAGTGTTACAACACATTGCAAAAGCACTTTAGCTACAGGGGGAAAGTTTTCTTTGGTAGTTTCCAGGTGGTTAACAATAGGGGAGTGTTGATGCATATTTTGGTAATGGAGAGATTAGTCATTCCCTTATAAGGTTGTTGGTTGTTTTGTTTTTATGGCAAATCAACCTCGGCAGGTCATTTATTGCCAACTAAATTTTATTTATTTATTGCTGGTAATGCCTTTTTCTTTTAACAATTTATTGTTGTTTTTATATGTTTTGTGTCAAGTAATACTTTTTTCTTTTCAAGTATCAAGATTCATTGGAATTTGTTTTTAAGGTCAGGGTCCCAAGTCCTACCCTTGTTATATAACCCATAACTGGAAGGAAGGGATGGATTAATATCTTTCCCAAGGGTACCAGTGCTTAAGTGAATACAGGGTATTCAACTGCAATTCGAACTCGGCTCACCGATTTTTCTCTTTCTGAGCAGATATCCACTGCACCACAATGCACATCCGTCACTAAACGCTTACAGCACCTGGTATTCCCAAGCGGTCACCCATCTAAGTACTGACCAGGCTCAATGTTGCTTAACTTCAGTGATCGAGCAAGAACCGGTGTATTCAATGTGATATGGCCATAAGCCATCCCTTATAAGGAAATATTTAGCCTTTATTGACCAAACATTGATATCAGTCAAAATTTATAAAATATATATCTTAAAATAGGTTTTCAGAAAAATAATTTTCTCAAGATCACTCTTTCTAGTATTGATAGAGGTTTCTTGTCTAACCCTTTTTAAAGGTAGAGTGGAAAATAAACATCTTGATTATGTCATTATTTTATCTTCAAGTTACATGTGCTATCCATTTTAGTTGTTGATGTTGATGAGCTGTCCAGTGATGTGATTTCTGTTATTTAGTAAAGTTCTTTGGAATTCTCTAGTGTCAGTCCAGTAAGGACAGGCTTATGGTGACATCACATTGAAAACCCATCTCATACAATCATCAAAGTTAAGCAATGTCGAGCCTTGTCAGTACCTAGATGAGGAGCACTTAGGAATATTGAGTGATGTAAGCTTGGATGTGTAGGTGGCATAATGGATAATGGCTTGGAACTAATCTGAATGCAGAGTTCCAATTTTTGTTCGACTTGTTATATTCATTTAGGCACAAATACTCTTGGGAAAGGGATGAATCCACCTCTTCTTCCCCAAGTTAGGGGTTAATTAGTAAGACTCATATTGCTAAACTATCATTATTTCCAAAAGAAAATTCTTACAATGTAAAAATATTTTGTTGCTTTAAATAACCTGCAGGAGGGTGATAAGCTGTTAAAAATCAAATCAATCTGACTTGAGGCAGCCTTCTTTAAGATCTACAGAAATTGATTGAATCCATTTTTAATCAATGATGTGAGAAAGTGGTTGTATATAACTGATAGTATAGACATATCTGAAGTGTTGGATAGCATGCATGACAGTCATATGAGAGTCTGCATTTGATTAGGATTCTTTTTGATATGATGGATCAGCTAGTATCAACAACTGTCACTGATACTTTAAAATAATCTCTAATTGGGACAGTAATAAGAATGTCATTTGATTCTATAAAGTAAAGCAAACTGTCACAAAGTTGCTCATCCAAATAGTCGCAAATCCACTCTTGCAGCAGTCAGCTTTCTCTTTGCTCTCTTGTTTACTGCTACTGACTTTATATAATTCATACACAGCATATCCGAGTTATTCCATCAATCCTGTAGGTAGCACATACAAGCTATTCCATCAACTATTTTCTGTTATAAATGTCGGAATGTGTATACCTCAGTTTTTCTTTGTATCATAGAGTTAATTACATCTTTAGGCACGTGCCCTCAGCTTTTTGTAAAGATAAATGCATTTCTTCTGCACAGATTCATTAATTGTATGTATTGAGGTGTAGTTGATACTTGCAAAAAGCTTGGTCAAGTTCTGTTGATCCTTCTCTCTGCTTGTCTGTCTGGCTCACCTTTTATTCATGTTTTTGACCACACATGCAAATTAGCAATAGTTTTAAAAGTACTAGAATCATGTATGCTCTTTACCTAAATTGCAAATGGCGGCTCCAACCAGGCAGTCAATATATTGTGGCCTCTTAGCAACAAGTAAGTTAGAATATCTAGTTCCTAAAACACCCCACAATCTGGATATCATGATAAAAAAAAGTGGAACCAAGCACAGGTCATTTCTGACGCATACCCCTTTGGAGAAGATAACTTAAGCTATGAATTTAGCCTGTGGGTGAGACACCTCAACTACACATGAGATGCAGAGCAACTTCTTGTGTGTTTGGAGGAATGCTTCTTGTATGCCATCAGATATAGTAAGTGCTTATAAATATAATATATTGATTTTGTCATGTATTCTGACTACACTTGAGTTTCAAATAAACAAGGTGGTTTGAATTTTTTAAAATAATTTTCAGTTTCCCCCTAAAATGCTTGCAGCCTAAATTAAGAGATTAGAGGAAATTTTCTGAATATTTAATAAAAGAGGTGGTTGGAATAAGAATGTTTTTGGTAGATTTTTCTGAAAATAAAAAAATTGCCCAAGTCTATCAAAAACTCAAAGATGCATTTTATTTGAATATTGCTCTCAACTCCTGTCAGTAAAGTTGCATATATAAATTGACTTATAACAAAGCCAAATTCTTAATTGTTGTAAATCTAATAGAAATGCAGGTTTAAAGTGTTTTGGGTTTTTTTTCACTCTTCAAGGCTTGTGTGGTGGTAGTGCCTCAGGAAAGACAACTGTTGCAAGAAAAATTATTGAGGCACTTGCAGTTCCTTGGGTCAGTGTCTTGAGCATGGACTCCTTTTATAGGGTAAGTGTTTTTTTTTGTTTGTTTTTATTGTTTTCTTTTTTTTCTTTTTGGCAATCTTTGCAGTAGATAGACTAAATTTCTCTTTCAAGTAGTTGCTTGATTAAGTTTTTTATTGTTTCAAATGTAGTTTGGATAAATTTTATATTGAGTTTAGATAAATTCTTTTCAGTTACAACTTTTCTGATAATCTGCTCTAAATAGTAAAATAAAAAATGCAATAAAACTATACTATTTAATTGTATAAGTTTTTAATTGTTTTTATAAATAATATATATTAAGGACATTATAGTCTGAGGAAAAAAATTTCAATTATCCAAGTGCTTTTGTTTATACTTTTAGCCATTTTCGTAATATAGCTGAAAGCACTTTTCATTTTTAATGAAACTTGCATAAAAGAGAGATTGTTGCCCAAATATACAATATATAAACAACACAGTGTTATTAGCGAAATTTTATTGATTTCACTATTGTATCATGTTATTCGAATGATGGTAATTATGGCCTGAATTGAATGCTATGAATGTTGAAGACTTTTGATTGTAATAGGACAGCTCTACATACCAATGCAACAATAGCTTTATTGAATGAGAAGTTTCCAGGTTGCATCATCTCTTGAAACAGTGATGTCAATTGGCCACCCTGATCGTGTGACTTAATGCCTTTAGATTTCTTCCTTTGAGTTCATCTCAAAAGTAAAGTCTATGCCAACAACAATTCAACAACTGAAGGATAAGTTAATAAAGCATATTGGTGAGATCAAGGTGCAACTATGCAGAGATGTCATAAAAAATTTTGACCATCAAGTGGAGGTGTACTGCCGAAGCCTGGACGGTTATTTCGGCAATATTATTTTTCACACATAATTGCCATGACTCAAATATCATGATCCAATATTGAAATCAATAAAATTTCTCCAATAACAGTTTTATTTACTGCTAAAAAATAAATATCTTACTTAAAATATTGCAGCTAAAAATAAATTTTGAATGCAAGATTTTATTTTTTTACTTCACTAGAATATCTTGTCCTTTACTTTTCCAGTTTTAATAACTTGTCCTGTTCCTTTCCAGATTTAATATATATTCTTAAGAATATTACTTTTCATGCACACATTTTTCCATGTAATATATGCATGTATGTTTCCTTCTTAATTTTGTTTTTTGTTTATTATATGTTGGTTTCTTTATATAGTATAATTAAGCAAAAATTATTTCTTCAAACAAGTCTTATTAAAGAGTATATACATTTTGTGTCTATTGAGTATGTGCATCTTCTTCTCCAAATTACAACTAATCCTTTGCTAAGACAGCAATTGTACAAAATTTTATAATAGCCTTTTTCAAGCTTTCAATTCTCATAAGTGATCTTCAGGGGTGCGTCATTAATTTATTATGTAAAAAATGATAATAGCCATAAGTATCACGTTTTTCCTTAATAGAACAAATCCAAACCACAGAAAGTCCCACCTACTGTATGTCACGACAATGTGGACAATGTGCATAGAACATGTGGGATGACATGCTGTTTTTTTTTTATGCTTGGTTGGAGACTAATTATTTTAGTCAGTGACACCCACCTACTCACACACACACAATGAAAGAAGAAAAAATTCATCCTTGCACCAGTAAAATAGATTTTTTTTTTTGCATGATTTTTTTTTAATTAATATAAAAGTGACAAAAAATGAGAAAATAAACAGTTGTTATTTCCTGGTGAGTGAATGGAGTAATTGTGTAGGTCTAAAAACAAAAATCTAGAGTTGAGATGATTCAAATAACATTAATCAGCTTAGTGACAAATTTTATATTTATCCTATAATATATATAGTTTTTAACTTGACAGATGGAAAACGTCTCATTGAAACTAAGTTTGATTTGGGGTACTTTTTCTCTAAGCTGGCATTTCTTGTGATTAAAGAAGATAGAAAATGAGTAACTTAAAAAACAATTAATATTTATTCTGTATCTTTCCTTTATAAATCTTAGTGCATGTCAAACGTTAATATATTTTTCCCCACCTTTTTTCTCTTTTTTTTTGTATTAAATTAAAGGAAAATCCTCATCACAAATAAAACACATACATTGCTTTTTTGTATTTGGATTTGATAAAGCCTTGAAAGATGAAACACATGATCAAATTTAGCTTTAATGAAACATTTCCATTTGAGAAGTTTTTTTTAAAATTTTATATTCAATTTTAAACACATAGGTTCTATATACAGACTATATTTCTATTACTCAGGTACTGAGTTACGAAGAATCAATTAAAGCTGCCCACAATGAATACAACTTTGATCATCCAGATGCTTTTGATTTTGATTTGTTGTATGAAACTTTGAAAAGATTAAAAGAAGGCAAAATGGTCGATGTTCCTATTTACAATTTCACCACACATAAAAGAGAAACACAGAAGGTAAGCATTTTAACTGTGTGTGTATTTATACTTGAGATTATTGTTTTGATGAACTTTCCTCTTTGGTACCTGAACTTTATGAATTTCAGTGCAGTACTAAATTAGCAGCTAGGTCTCATTATTTTACTGTTAAAATTGCTAGATGCAACCATAAGTTCTATGAAGCAGTTTCTTCTCCCTCTTCTGGCTTCTTGCTTTCCAGTCAACATTGATTTTCAAAAATTTAAATGCAATAGCAAACATTATCTTCCATCTTATTTTTGTTCTTTTACTGTTCTCTCTCCTTAATAATTTTTTTCTTTTTCTCATCTTATTCCACACTTAGTAATCCCTTGCATCTTAGTGGCTTTATTACCTTGCTTGGGGGGAGGGGGAATGATTAAAAAAATCAAACTTAAAGACTTGCCTAACTCTAGTTTTTACCATGTAATTTTAAAATTGCCTTTGCTATATGATATTCCCTCATAATTTTACTTTTTTTAATAAATAATTCTAAAATAAAATTTTAAAATATAATAATAAAATTGTAAAAACTGCATTGATGAAATTTAAAAAACCTGCCTTAATAAAATTTTTCAAAACTGCATTAAGAGTTAATGACTAAAGATCAAAATAAGTTTTTATTTTTCATTAAGCATTTACATTCATCCTTTCTTTTGTCTATTCACAAATTCTTTACCCTTCTGTCCTAAATCTTTGCTTTAGCTTAAATTTAAAGATTTCTTATAATTTGCTTTACCAAAAAATTGTTTGAGTAACTTTTAATTATTTTGTCTTTCAGAAAACTCTATATGGTGCCAATGTTGTAGTTTTTGAAGGAATTTTGGCTTTTGCAAACAAGAAAATTCTAGACGTAAGTTAGATTTGAATTGTTTTTCTCAAATATGTGTATGTGTGCATGTAATGTGTCTCCTAGTTAAAATTTAATGTGTCTCCTAGTTAAAATTTAATGTGTCTCCTAGTTAAAATTTAATGTGTCTCCTAGTTAAAATTTAATGTGTCTCCTAGTTAAAATTTAATGTGTCTCCTAGTTAAAATTTAATGTGTCTCCTAGTTAAAATTTAATGTGTCTCCTAGTTAAAATTTAATGTGTCTCCTAGTTAAAATTTAATGTGTCTCCTAGTTAAAATTTAATGTGTCTCCTAGTTAAAATTTAATGTGTCTCCTAGTTAAAATTTAATGTGTCTCCTAGTTAAAATTTAATGTGTCTCCTAGTTAAAATTTAATGCGTCTCCTAGTTAAAATTTAATGCGTCTCCTAGTTAAAATTTAATGCGTCTCCTTGTTAAAATTTAATGCGTCTTAAAATTTAATCGTTCTCCAAAATTTAATGCGTCTCCTTGTTAAAATTTAATGCGTCTCCTTGTTAAAATTTAATGCGTCTCCTTGTTAAAATTTAATGCGTCTCCTTGTTAAAATTTAATGCGTCTCCTTGTTAAAATTTAATGCGTCTCCTTGTTAAAATTTAATGCGTCTCCTTGTTAAAATTTAATGTGTCTCCTAGTTAAAATTTAATGAACTATCTTCAGGCCATTTTGTGGCATTACTTATATTAATTGATTCTCTTGTAAAAATCAGGGTGGAAATTTTGTTTTTAGACCTTCATCTATTGATAACATTTTGTCTAAATAGAAAAGTATTGATTTTTACCTGTCATATGATACATTCTGAAATCAATTCATTATTTCATAAAGAGTTATCTGTACTTTGTTTTTATTTACAAATATCAAGTTTGAAACTGTGCTGCTGCTTATTCTTCTTTGTGCTGTGTTTCTTCAGAATATTGTGATCATGGCTTGTCCCAATTTCCTGTCCTTTGTATCTCTTAATAATTTTTGCTTTTTCTGCCATCCCCAAAACCCTGCTCTGCCATCCATTTACTCAAGCTCACCAGGTAAATAGTACATTACTGCCCTCTTGCCTTTAATTTGTCTTGTGAGTATCAACTTTTCCAATTTTTCTTTCTTCATGTGCTCTAGAAATTTCAATTGTCTCTTCCTGATGTTAAGCATAAGTGTCGTTTTTGTTTCCATTTTCTCTAAAACTAAGGGGAGATTATCCAGCATTCACTGCCATATAAAAGGACTGATACTACATAACAATCACTAATAACTGTTATGAGTTGTTCATTATTTATGGTTATCAATGATGTAAGTACAGTTTCAAACTTTTGAAAACAGTTTAAAAAAAACTGATGCAAGTACAGTTTCAAATAAATACCAACTATAGACAAATCTATGAAGCCAAGAATGAATTTGATGCTGTATTTATATTCTGAACAGAACACACTTCTAAAAGGATAAAAGAATCAATTTGATTCTGACAAATGTGGCTTGAGGACAATCTAATGAATGTTAATCTACAAAAATTATTTGCCGAATACCATTTATTTTCCCGTTTTTTATGAGTTGATCAGTTCAGTAATGTCTATTCAGTATCTCCAGTGTCTCCAAAAGACTATTGACATCCAAAAGCTTTGCTACTTTGAACTGGGCTCCACTCAATACAGAAGGCTTCAAAGGGAACCTAATCACCTGCAGTATCAATACACAAACTGAGAACAGAAGAGGAGTCAACAGTCTAAACTTTCTGCACCTTCTAGCTCACTGATTCTCCTCTAAGACTAGCTATAGCAAAACCCATCATTGTTGTGCAGGTCTTGTTAACCATTGATGAGCCTGTGAAAGACATGAAGTCTCCTTGATTCATTGACTTCAGCAACGGGTAAGAGAGAGAGAGAGGCTACTCTGTATGACTTGCTGCTAAATATTGAGTTCAACCCTATTAAATAACTCAAGACTTGGCATTTGAAATCAACCAGCCTGTCTTCTGAATATGTTTTTGTGATATATATATATATATATATACACACATGCATAAGTAAAAATTTCAGATAGAGTATATCTGTAAAAGAATTATGAATAAAGGCTAAAAGAAAATATCACTTACTCACTTTCATTTATTACATATTGAATTGTATCACTTCATGTCCTTCATAACATGCCTAACCTTTCAGCTAATCTGCTGAATATTTATGACCATTCCTCTACCTAAACATTTTGAAAAACTAATCACATTTTTGCTCTTCTTTCTTAAAATAAAATCCTCACATTTGTGTTGATAAAGTCCCTCAGAGGACAAAATGTGTTGGCTATAAATTTTCCTTTTGTCTTCACACACACACAGAGTTTTCAACCATATCACATTGAAACACAGGTCCTTGTTTAATTACTGAAGTTAAGCAACATCAAGCCTAGTCAGTATCTAGATTGCTGAGCACTTGGAAATACCAGGTGTTGTAAGTTTGGATATATAGTTCAGTTTAAGAGATAACAATTCGGGATAAGAAATCAAAGAGCCAAGTTTGAATTCCAATCAAGGTTACATTTATTTATGTACTGATACTAAAGGTATAAATCCATCACTTCTCTCCCCTTCTTTTCTTTTTCCTTTTTCCTCCCTCTCTTTCCATTTTGTTTAGCTCACTTCTCAGTCAAACACCACTTCCTATTTCTTCCGTTACCCCACTTTCCCTTTGTAAAGCTAGACAAAGCCAAATTTTTCAATTTTTCACTTACAACTGAATCTAAAAGTAATGTTGTCCAAAATCAAAAAATAGACATTGATTGCTATTTAGTTTTTTGTGACGTAAATTTTTGAACTTCCGCCGGTAAAATCTTAATTTTTTTTTATTTCATTTTTTTTTTTTTTTTTTCATTTTGAATATTGATAGTTGCCAATGAGATGTGAAATCTCTCTCAGGGATTTCATGTTGAAATGATCATTCAACGGTTTTGAATTTCAAAATTTATTTTATACATATATTAATTGAAATTCAAGTGATAACATGTCAAGTGGATAGCAATCAATATTTTACTCAAGTTTCTATTAAAATAAAGTTTTTTTTTCCTTATCTTCAAATTTAAAAATTGAAAATACATATTTTTTGTGTTATGTGCACATGAATTTATTTTACTTATCTTTTAACTTTTAGCTGCTGGATATGAAAGTATTTGTAGATACTGATTCTGATGAACGGTTAGCACGGCGTCTTCGGCGTGATATTACAGAACGTGGTCGAGATCTCCATGGAATTCTCAAAATGTACAGCAAATTTGTGAAACCAGCATTTGATTATTATATCGCTCCCACAATGAGTTATGCTGATATCATTGTTCCACATGGTAAGACATTCCTAAAACTTGTTCTTTATGCATCGCAATCAAGTATAGTTACCCAGCTTTCACAGGTCACTTTAAAGTATTAGGTCAAAATCATTATTCTGATATCATAAGACTCATTTTTTATATTATTTACATTTAAACTAATGTCTTCACCTTTGTTATTATTACCATGTTCTAGCCATTGTGCCCTTCAGTCTTTTTTCAGGTATGTTAAACTGAGTAACCTTCAGGAAATTTCAAATTTTTTCAAGAGAGCTATGTTAACAACTAATTTTGGTTGCTTTTTTTTCACAACTTTACTCAGACTGTCAATTGGTTATATTTTAACTCAACATTCTCTTTTGCCCTAGAAAAGTCTGGCTCTAATCAACTGGGTTACAAGACCAACATTAATTAGAGATCCTGTGTTAAATGATTAACTCCAAAGTTTTTTTTGAAATCATATATGATAGAATCTTGCCTTTTACTGATAAAAATGATCAAGTCAATTTTGAGAGAAGACAATGTATACTTTTGGATTGCAAGTTACATGCCAATCTTACTTCAACAGATATTTAAAATTCCAAAACTTTCTACATTTTGCACAAAAACTCTCTTTTTCTTAACAAATTGACAGCTTTGATTATATTTGATGTACAAATCATTCATTCTAATGTCCTATTTTTCTTTGTCTTCATTTTCTTGCATCCAGAAATTTAAATTGTGAAAGCTCTAAAATTGTTGCTTATAGTTTATCACTCAGTTGGGCCTCATTGCTAGCTTGTGGTTTTTCTATTATTAATTTATAGCTAACATTTAAAAAATATTTGTTCAACACCCACATAGACCACCCGTAGTTTATACTGTAACTATGTTGAGAAGATTTTAGTTACAGTTTCTGCAATGGAGTCATCATCTGGCATGATCTACAAGGCTAGTATGCTTAAAATTTTTCTGTTAGTGCAACCATCAACAGCCTCCAAATAGTTCCACCTAGCCAATTTTATTCAAATCATTTGTGTCATCCCATTATATACTTTACAGGTACTTTCTAAAGTTGCTTCAGATTGAGATTGCTACCTCAAGCTGGGATACGTGTTGTCGTGTAATAGATATTGGTTATGAATGAGGAATCGAAGAGTTACTTTTGAATGCCAGTCGAATTTATTTCATTCACTTACATGCAAATACCTTTGGGAAAGGTATTAATCCATCCTTTAGCTATGGGTTAAATAGCAGGACAGATTGGATTTTAGAGCTTTGGTTGGCAACCAGTCTACTGTAGAAAGTAATGGCAACCTAGTACGGAAAAGTCTTCTGCCTAGTCAGTCATATCTCGAAAGAGACATGATCACCCAAACATGCATCACATATGGCAGTTGACTGACTGATCCCAAGCAGATAATATCAAGCTTCCTGACAAATCGACAATGTTGAACTTTGAACCTGGGTCTTATGGTTGAAGGAAATGAAAAGAAAAAGGAGATGATTGAGAGGATGCATTTTAACATGTTGGCTAAAATCTCATGACCGCATACTGGCTTGCTTCACTAGTAGCATAGCTAGAGGTGTCTCTCTAACCCAACCAACATTTTTATGGGGGCAACATTTTTGGGTCATCTGTATAAACCTGAATAGAAAAAAAAAAAAAAGTTACTTTGCAAAAAGTTGTAGTTTTCATTTTATACATAATAATGTTCTAACATTTCACTGTTTACTTTTCTGTTGATTTTGTTTAATGGTTATTTTAAAGTCTAAGTATATTTAGCAAGTATTTAAAGTCTGTTAGTATAACAGAAGATGGAAAGTGCAACACGGAGATCTGAAGGCAAATTGGTATGGCAAAGGACGCATTCCAGAAGATGAGCAAAATACTAACACACAGGAAAATCTCAATAGAAATGAAGAAAAGAGCGCTAGACTGCTACGTGATGTCAGTTCTTCAATACGGCAGTGAATGCTGGACAATATCATCAAAAGTGAGGACAAAACTGGAAGCGGCCGAAATGTGGTTCCACAGACGGATGCTACGGATATCATGGACTGAGCATACAAGCAACGATGAGGTGTTAGAAAGAATGGCAACAAAAGGAAGCTGATGCTGTGCATCAGGAAGAGACAACTGAAGTTACTGGGACATGCAATGAGGAAAGAGAGCCTGGAGAACCTGATACCGACAGGTCAGATAGAAGGAAGGAGAGACAGAGGAAGGCAGCGGATAACATATTTGCAGGGTCTGATCAGGTGGATGATGGAACAGGGTTTGCCAGGAGCAACAGGAGCAAACATACTAAGAGCCACAAGGGATGGGGAGACGTGGAGAGCCATGATCGCCTACGTCCTGAAGGGACTGGGCACATAGAAGAAGTATATTTGAGTATGTGAAAGTAATATTATAATGCTATACGCGCTAGGTCTTGGGTATGACAGTAAACAGCATCCGGCAGCAAGGTCTCTGATTGGAAAGTTTTGAGGAGAATGGAACCACCTCTTAATTGCTGTTGTCCCAAGGTCCACCCTGACCCAGAGTGGTAGCAACTGTTAGGGTCCCAGCTATGGGCAAACAGTTAACCCCTTAAACTGGGGTCAAAACATTATAAAAGTATAAAAATAGACTTTTATTGAAATATATACATAAAAATAGACTTTAATAGAAAAATATACATTTAAAAATATAATATAAACATTTCATCAAAATTTGACTAAATCAACCTTTTTACTATAACTGAACATTAAAAAAATACGTTAAAACCCCATCTTTTTGGCATTAAATAACCCACGGTGGTTGATATGCCATTAAACAAAACTCAAACTATACAAACTAGCTATTTTACTATAATGATTAAGATCCCTGATGATGTGGGTGTTAGTTTCACTTATTGAAATGGCCATATGATCTTGGAAAATTTTAATTTTTCATATATATATATATATATATATAAGAGGAAGTCACTGTGCAGTGCAGTTGTATTTTTTTTGTTGGTAACAGGAGGAGGAACAGTCCCACTGTTCAACACCAAGTAAGGAATCAGTGTAATTCTGACTGAAGATTATGCTGATTGTGTTTATCAAAATTTGTCTGGTCTCTGCAGAATTTGGGTAAACACATTAATCTTGTCACCACAACTTCCTGGGGATGAAAAGTAGGAGTAGGGAAAATTCAGGTGTATTGAATTTAATAACTGTTACTTGGTTTGTTTAATATTAAAATTCCTCTGATGCCATTCTTCTAAGCATTTTATAACTTCTGCTTGATATTTTAAAACCAAACTTTCTTCCATCAGGTTTCAGTTTTCTATAATTTTTCCACTTGCAATTTTTTCCATCCCTTAGAATTTATAATTCTACCATTACTTTGGAGTCAATTCCATGCTTCCCCAGAGCCTTTAGCCAATATCATGCATTATTATGACTCCATTAAGGCTTCTGCTCTATTAAATAACTATGTCTATTGTAAATCTTTTCCATGCTTGCTAAATTCATATGCAGTTGTGATTTCATGGTTTTCTTCATTAAGCAGCAGGAGTCTCTTTATTGCAAAACCCATCTTCTTTGATGGTCAGATGTGAATTGCATGCAGTGTTTATTTCAGCATCAGGTTCTATTGAAGGTTTGTCAATATTTAACATTTATGCCCTCAAATAAAAAAAGTATATGGTGTGTCAAAAAGATGATTATTCCCTTGACACTGACATTGAATTATAGTAGAAGCATATATAATGAACTTTAAAATGGAGACAAATCCCACTTGCAGTCCCCAATGCTAATCTGTTGTGACCTCTTGGCCACAAATCCCCAGAATGCTATCACTCATTAATTATTTGTCTTGTGCCAAACTGTCAATACCAGCCCACTTTTTGTTTTACAGACTTGGATAAAATGTGTAAGCCTCATGTATAACAATGGCTACAAAGTCCAACTTTATTATTACCTGTAGAAAATCTTGGCAAAGTTCTGTGGTTTTGTGTTATTTCTGACCTGGGTTGTAAATGATGTTTGTATTGAACTGCAAGACCACAAAACTACTGCACTAATTACTGCAGTTTATTAAAATAACTGACAAAAAAGAATAGTATCACCTATAAAGACAGAAAGCAGTGATACTCAACATACTAAACTGCAGGGAATTTTACATTAATCACTTTTGTACACTGCTGATTAGTGTCAGCACTCAAATTTGGTCAAAAAACCAAAACAAACTGGAGACTATGATTAAATCCCAAACAAATACAAACTCTGTTCAGAGATTATATGAAAATACAAGCTGGAAGTTAGGCAGAAAAACTGGGTTAAAAGCTATTTAATTATACAGAAGTTTACTGGATTATACCAGGGATTTAATACTAAACAGTCAGTCAGTCAGTTAAGTGCCATACGTGAAACACGCTTGGGCGATCATGTCTCGAAAGAGACATCACTGACTGGGCAGAAGATTATCCCGCAGTAGGTTGCCATTGCTTTCTGCAGTAGACTGGTTGCCGACCAAGGCTATAGAACCCAATCTGTCCTGTTATTTAACCCATAACTGGAAGGAAGAGACGGATTAATACCCTTTCCCAAGGGTGTTTGCGCGTAAGTGAATGCAATGAATTCAACTGGAATTCGAACTCAGCTCTCCGATTTCTTGTTCTGTGCCGATATTCACTGGACCACCACGCACATCCCTGCACATACCAAACAGTACTTACCTCAAAAATGATCTTTATACACTTAAATTAATATTTTTACATCATTTCTTCACTCATTATATTCTCACCATTTTAGTGCTTTTGTATAATTTATTTTATGAATTAAAATTGATTTCTTCCTGCTTTAAATCTCCATGATGCATTTTCAAGCACTAGAACTTTTTTTTGCAACATGCTGGCACATGTTGAAATTCTGACAGTATTTAGTATTGTTGAAGTTATCAATAACATTTTTTTTTTGTCGAGATTTACATTTTGTTCAATTTTACAAATCAATTGATAAAATTTGAATAACCTGAATTGTTTGGAAATATACTTTGACAAAAACCCAATTTCTTACTCTTGAGCATGCAACATAAACTAGCCATGTGTAAATATTTCTTCCTGGAGCCAAATTCCAACTTTTTGAAGCATTTAGCCTTGTGATTTATTTATAATTCTTGCAAATGCAGGGCAAACTGGATTCTTGTATACATAAAATCTTTTAAAAAATATGCAAAAAACAATATTGCATTTTTATTAAATAAGTATTTATTTTAATCTTTAAATAGATTTTAAAATAGTGGGAGTATTTTGTATGTTAATTTTTTTTTTTAAATTAATGATAATTTATTGTACTTAACTAATCACCCTAGTAAAACTAACTGTACTTTATATCCTTGTAGCTATAGGGAGATGGTTAATGATTATTGAATCAGCCATGTGTCATACATAACCAAACTCCCTACAACTTAGGATTATTCACTATCATCAGAAGGTTAGAAATTGGAATGTGTGGAAGAATAAATGTATACCATTTATATGTTTGAATAGAAATTTATTAATGGAAAAGAATAACATGAATTGGTAGAAGCTAAACGTTCCAAAAGTAATAGTATTAAGAGGTTGAGGGTATCAAAAATTCATTGAAATGTTTGTAGTAGTCTTTGCAAGAGTAATATCGCCCGGTTCACACTCCACCCACGTCTATTGAACAGGTGAAGAGGCTCATCCCTTGTTTCCTGTTTAGGATGCGGTTTCTGGTTTTCTCTTTTCCAATCTTTTCACTCTATTCTTTATTTTTTTTTTTTTTCAATTGGAGTAGATAGACTAAACTATTGTCCGGTTCACACTCCACCCATGTCTATTGAACAGGTGAAGAGGCTCATCCCTTGTTCCCTGTTTAGGATGTGGTTTCCGGCTTTCTCTTTTCCAATCTTTTTACTCTTACATAGCCCCCTGCGCCTCAGTGGCGTTATCGCCTTGCTCGGGGTGATATGATTAAAAAAAAAAACTTTATGTATATGTAGGTAGGAACGTATGCATGTATGTATGAGCATTATCTTTGAGTAGGAGTGTCTTTGAAATTATCACTCAGGGTGAAAAGGAGGTGAGTGATGAAGAAGGAGGTGAGAGAGAAAGATAGAAACAATAATAATAATGATTGCTTGACATTTGTCAAGGATATGTGTTAATTTCGCTGCCATCTTAACTATCTGAGACGTTTTTATTTCGTTTGGGAATTCACTCCCGGATGTGATTCTGGCCTTTCCATTGGACAACAAAAATTTTGCATCAAGGTGTGAAATTTTGCAAGTTTGTGTGTGTTAAGCAAAGTTTATAAATTCGAGAAAATTTGTTTATTTCTAACAAAATCAATGAGTCAATGGTTAGCATTTCAATTTTTAAATCTAGAACTGTTTTGTTCACTACATCCTCATACTTGTTGAATTTCACCCCAAAATTTGGTTTCTGTCAGTCAATGTAGAACTATTTTAGAAGGTGTGATGAATGGATGAAGTAACGGAAATCACAGAATTTTATAGAGCAACAAAAGTTCATTGGGGTTAAAACAAGTTAGCTAAGCAGCATTGAGGTCAGTATTTTATCTAATATATATATATATATATATATATATATATATATATATATTAGATAAAATACTGACCTAATGTTCACACTAATGCAAGACCCAAGAGCCATTTGAGGTAGACTGTTACTGTGTGGTGTTATATGAATATAAGAAACAACAAGAAGTGAATTTAATAAGGTTATGCAAGAAAGATAATGGTTAACCCTAGATTTGAGGAAGTCAAGATTATATTGTTTGGGAAAACATCCTACCAGGAGTCAGTTCCACAAATCAGTAGTTTTGGGGGAAGAATCTGTCTGAGTGTAATGTATGTTTTATTAGTTGAGTACAAAAGAATGAAGATGATTTAATTCTTGCGTACATTGCTTGATGGGTCCCAATTGCAAAGGTTTGGACTAGTGGGATCCAGAAATGTAGCTTGTAAAAATAGCAATGGAGTATCAAGATGCTCACAGTGTTTTAGCTGTGAAAAGTTGGTAGTAGGGTGGAAAATAATTAATTGCCTACAAGGCCACAAGATGTTTTTAAACTCTATCAAGAAAGAGGGACCACATGGGAACCCAGGGTATTGTAAGCAAAACCTTCTACAATGTGAAGTATGTTTTTGGCTTTAAATAAAACAGTATTGATAAACTCTATAAAAAGCAACAAATTAATCAACTATTAGAGCAGGTTACTCTGCTGCAAAAGATCTTTTGAAGATAATTGTTATCAATTGTTTGACTTTGATTTGTTAAGCATTACTGTAGGATGAATTTTGTTACTCTTTCAACTGTTCTATATTTACAGGTGGACAAAACAGTGTTGCCATTAATCTAATTGTTCTTCATGTGCACAAACAGCTTCAAAAGGTGAGTTAAACAGTCATTTGCAGAACCACAAGACAAAATGAACTGAAGTAAAAAATATAATTTGAGAAATAAATAGCACAGGTTGGTCAGTAATCAAACTCTGGTTTAGAAAGATAATCCAATAAGACTGATAAGGATAGTCAAGTAGTGTAATGTTAAACTGAAAAAAAAATACAAGAAGTAGATAGTTTTGCCTGTCATCCAGTTCACACTCTTTCCCCAGTCTTTTGAACAGGAGTTTATCCTTTTGTTTCCTGTTCAGGATTGGGTTTCTAGTTTCTTATAAAGTCTACTTCAGCCCTATACTCTTAACTTTTATTCTTTCCTATGCTAAAAGAAGCCCATACAATCCAGCCAACCTTCCTGACCTTTAGTCGATTCTGCCCACATTGTGTTGTTGATTTCAGATTAGCCAAAGCAGGATTGCTTGTTATCACTTGATGAAATTGGCCCAGACAAGAGACTGGTATATAATAAAAACAAAATTTAAGACTGCAACAACACAGTGTAAATTTATATATATTTAATAAGTAAAACATTGCAAGAAAGTCAAAGTAAGTGACCAAAAATAAGAAATATCAGTTGACTGGTATTTCAGTTGTACGATAATATTTGTGTTGCATTATTTCCACAGGATGGTTTATTCAACTTCCAGTTGGTTGAATTTGGACTGATTGTTTCTTATGATATCTCTCAGACCCCAACCAAATTTCTTTCTACCTTCTCATTCCAAACACAGGACCTGAACTAACTGATTCTGTTTTCCACCCTAGTTTTATTAAAGACTAAAAAACGGGGGTGTTGAAGTTAGGTATGGGGTTTCTATTTCCTCCTCCCTATATATGACTTACTATCTTGACATATAAGTAATATCATTTAAACATTTCAACCTCCAGGGGAAGAGGAGAAAACCCACTCTCTGTTATTGTCTGCCTGTTCTTATTAGCTGTCCTGGTAATCCTTACTTAGGAAATCCTCAAGGCCGTATTTTGACCTAGGGTCACATATCGTCAAAACCCATTGACAAATATTTTGACTAACTAGCTTTGATAAATTTGCTTACTTCTCCCAACAAAAATAATTTTGCACTCATTGTACTCTTAATCTGTATTTTCCACTTTTTATCACTTGAGTTACTTTTCCCAACAAAACTAATTGTATTCTCCAATTTTAGAGAAATCTCTTATCTTGAAAATCACTTAAAATTAATACCAGCCATCTGATAATAGGGTTACACCTACCTTGAATGACTCTTGTGCTGTGCATTGAGTGAATATTAATAAAAAATTAAAAATCAAAATTCTAACCTAGTCTACACATTTTTTATTCTAATGCCCTATGTTTTAACTTCCAGGGTAAATAGATTTTGGTGTCACCCAATCTAAAATGAGGATTATTCTGAGTTCAAAACTGAAAACTTTGACCCGCATTCATCTTACAACTCTCAGTGGAGTTTTACTGGAGGTTTATTATTTATTACTGATTCCTGTTAGTAACAGCTATGGTATAATGGCCAGAGAGTTACAATAAAAAGCAAATGAAATTAGGATGAAAGAAATCATAATGAAGTAGTAATATTTTATTGTTTAAAATGACTTCATATTGAAATAATAAAATTACTTTATTTTTCAGAGGGGATTTAAATTGCGGTCAAAACTTGCATTGATGTCTTTAAGTGGTCAGCCAATGCCAAACACTCTGCATGTGTTAGAGATGACCCCTCAGATTCAGGGACTTCATACTTTGATCAGGTAAAGAAAAATTACTTACTATTAAATATTGTTTCATATATTGTATCCTTTGGATAGCAATCTCTCTTTTATGCAGGTTTCATTAAAAATGACAGACAAGGTATTATGGTTAAGTTTTTTATGTAATTTTTCTGTGATCTTATGTTTTTCTTTTGAGGACATAAATTATTTAGAAATTGTCCAAATGTATATGGGCATGTGGCCAAGTGGTTATAACGTTTCTGACCATGAGACTTGGATTCAAATCTCACCATGGTTGATTTATTAGGAAGGTTACTTCTTGATGTTATTGATCTGGGGGAAGCAATCTCAGTGCCTGAAAAATCATACCACAGCCTGACCAAACCTTGTGAGTGAAATTGGGTAGGCAGACCCACGTTGGTCTTCAAGTTCATTCAGACTCTCATGGCCACTATCCAGCTGATTCCTCACTTATTAACGCCTCACTTATTTTGCTGTTGGTATCATATTGGTGATATGGTTTCACTCAACTTGGCTGGCATTTTTCTGCTCACAAGCATCCACACCTCTGCCACATTGTATTTTGATCTCGGAGAGTGAGAAGATTGCTAATGAAGCAAACTTAAAGTGAGGACTTGTTCGATGGCTGAAAGAATTCTTTTAATCCAAGTTAATTCTTTAGAATTAGAATAATTTAGAATTGGGTTAAAAATGTAATGATTTGGTTTATATATGCTTTGTTGTACACAATGGTTTTAACCCTTCCCACTTAAAATCAAATGACACTGGAATCATCTTTGAAGTCTTCAGCTCATGTTGGTAGTAATTTAAATTTCTAAGTTCTGGTCTTCTGTAATCTTCTGGTATATTCTTTCAATCTCTAAGTTCTATCTTTTGGACCAGCACAAAGTTTTGGTCAGGAAGTCTTGGTGAATGATATGGATTCTGGTAGTAGGATTCTGGTAGCAGTAGTATGGAGACTCTCTGTGTTTCCTGGTCTCTTCTTATGCCTGCTTGTCTTATGCTGTGATCACTCATGACCAGACCACCAAAAACAAATTAAAAAGAAAATATTTCCAATTCTCCTTAAAAAATAGTAGTTTGTCTTTTTTTTTCTGCCCATGCATTTTTACGATTAATAGACCCCAGAGCCTGTTTGTCCATGGTCACTTCAAAATAGTAATTAAACTTTCCTTATCACTTGTATTCAAGAAAATCTGAATTAATATTTGGACATAAAATTTTTCTCGGGACAAATTAGTGTGATCACTCTCCAGCAACCCTGAATGTCTCTCACACACACACACACACACACACACACACACACACACACACACACACACACATCTTTTTTACATGGTTCACCCTGTATAAGGCTCAGTGGCCACTTGAGATAGAGAGGAAGATAACAGTTGACTCTAGATTTGAACTGGTCAAGATTGTAGTGATCAGGGAAACATTCTCTTAGGAGCCTTTTCCATAGGGTAATTGTTCATGGGAAGAATCTGTTTAAGTGGAACTTACTTCTCTCCAATGAAATACATAGCCTCCTCGACAGACAAGGTGAATAATCTATAAATTATACTGGATTCTTTATAAACCTATTGTAGTGATGGTTGGCTAGTGCTATGACTATGAGTATATATTATGTATAGGCTTGCTACATAAGGTATTTGGACTATAGAACCAATACTGACTGTATACAACTGCAATCCCTACTTGGAATATCATAACACCTAAAATTTTTACTGGTTTCTTTGTAGACCTTTAATTCAAACACTACAATTTATAATGGATTATATCTAAGGTATAAATAATGCCTTTTCTGTTTTTGTCTAGGCCAATGATTCCCAAAGTTTTTCTTCTTTGGGCTACATTTTCAGAATGAAAATTTGCTCGTGCTTCACCAAAGGCAAGCCATGGTGAAAAGGCGCTAGCAGCCCTATGGCAAAGAAGGCTGTGTGAGTGAGAGAGATAATTGTGAATTCGAAATCGGAACATTATCATTAATAACACTCTCATCCAATTTGCACAGACTCTAGTTATTATATTCTTAATATTTTATATAAAGCAAAAATATCCAAATGTTAAAACGGGTCAGTAATTATTTATAACTATTTATACTGGGATTCATGCATTTAATTACAAGTAATCTATAATAGTATTTTAAATTTTGTAATCATATTTATTTTTGGCATATGAATTCTTTGAAACTGTTTCTTAATGTTTGTCTTTCAATCATTTTGCCTCACCTGTTATTCCCTTTCCGCTTCCACATTCTATTTGGGAACCACTGGTCTAGGTAAATTGTTAAGAACCATTCAAAATTTCATTTTGATTCAATGCTTCAACTATTCGTTTACTATTATAAAAATCTACAACCTTAATGGTCGGTGACAAAAACACATACAATTAGAGATGTATGCTGTTTTTTTAAAAGCAAGCATTATATTTTTCTAATGGTGTAACACATAATACAGGATAAAAGTAAAATTATTCTCTAGGCAGAATTTATCAATATATTATTAAATACAAGACCCCAAATACCTTCATTGAATGGTCCTGGGCATGATGGTAAACTGCATCCGGCAGCAAGGCCTTTGATTGGGAGGTTGTGAAGAGAATAGAACTACCCTTTAATTGCTGTTGTCCTCAGGTCCACCCTGACCTAGAGTGGTAGCACCTGTTAGGGTCCCAGCTATGAGCAGATAGTTAACCCCCAAACTGGGGTCAAATCACTATGAAAATATAAAAATAGACTTTTATAGAAATATATACATAAAAAAAGACTTTTATAGAAAAATATACATTTTTGAAGAAAAAATTATTACCATAACACATTTTTGAAGGAAAAAAATTATTCTCAGGAAAACATTTTTGAATACAAAACTAGAAGACATTTTCAGTTTACTAAAATAAAAAAGAATAAAAACCAATTTTCATTAAAATCTAACTTAAATCAATCTTCACATTATAACCGAACATTAAAAAATATCTTAACCCCCCCCACACACACACACCTTTTTGGCATTAAATAACTCACAGAGGTTGATATGCCTTTAAACAAAACTCAAGCAAACAAAACAAACCTTCATTGAAGATCTTGTTCAGCTTTTAAACTTTTAATGATATGCAGAAACAGTTTTGAGCAAATATTTCAAACGTATTAAAAATTATATCACTTAAAATTGTTTTTCTTTAATTCAAAATTTAAAGAGATAAACAATAAATCAAGAGATATTAATGTAAATGACGTTTCTATATATATATATATATATATATATATATATATATATATATATATATTCCCTTAAGACGGATCAAAGTTAGCAGTAGATAAAACAGTATTGTTGGTGATATTTTATTGATTATGTGTGAAAAATAATATCGCCCAAATGTCCACCAAGGCTTTGGGGGCACCCCCCACTCGATAGTCAAAATTTTTATGACATCTCTGCATAGTTGCTCCTCGATCTCACCAATATGCTTTCTCATCCTTCAGCTGTTGAATTATTATTGGCTTGTTGGCATAGACCTTACTTTTGAGATTACTCCAAAGGAAGAAATCTAAAGGTGTCAAGTTGCACGATCGGGGTGGCCAATTGACATCACTATTTCAAGAGATTATGCAACCTGGAAACTTTTCTTGTTTGAATGTTTATTTTTGTAATAGGCTTTAATAACTTTAACACATTGTTTGACTGTTAATCTTTCCATGGTTGAAATTGCCAAAAACTGAAGTTGTTAAATCTGGAAGAAATTGAAAAAAAATCATTAGACGCTTAAACCTAATTCACATTTAAAATCAGTCCAAGTTATTGGAACACCCTATATTCTGAAGATTTGATAAATTACAGATTTTAACAAGAACCAAAACATTTTAGTGAGCAAATTTTTTAGGCAATTGCAAACTGTAAATAAAACAAACAAGTTTTCAAAATAATATGCATTTCTGTCTGAATTTTTTGGATGTGAAATCATCATTTGCAATCAGACTAAACGTCCAGTAGGACAGTAGTGGCTTGTTCTTCATCTATGTGCCATGTCCCCTCAGGACATAGACAATCATGGCTCTCCAAAATTTCCTGTCCTTTGTAGCTCTTAATAAATTTTGTTTTTTTGTTATTTTTCCTAATTCTTGCTCTACTATTTATTTACTCAGGTTTGCTAGATAAGTTATGTATTATTTTAATCTGTCATATGAGTATCAAATTTCCAAACCCACTTTCCTTATGTACCCTAGAGTTTTCAATTACCACTTTTTGATATTAAGTATAAGTGTCCTTTGTTTCCATTTTGTCTAAAACTGTTGTTTCTTAAAAACTTTGCTTAGCTTTTGTTGGGTTGTAAATTTGTTGACAATAATTATAAATTCAATCTTTGGGCTGGGTAATACAGGTATATACTCACTCAGTGGCAGCAAGACTAGCAATAACTGAACAGTTAACCATTTTTAGATACCTCTAGACAAAGGCACTAGAATGTGAACAATCTACTTTCCATGAACTGAATAATAAAGTGTTTAGCTTGTAATTCTCTAAAGGTAACCTGGATCATTAAACAAAAAACAACATGCTCATAAATAGTCAGATGTCACTCTTGTTGTAAATGAAGACATTATTTCTAAATTTGACCCTTTTCATTTTTATTTATTTTTTTGTTTAGGATAAGGGATTTGAGTTCAAATCTCATCAGAAGTTGAGTCTTTATTTCCAATTCATACTCTTGCTTATGACTGTGAAAAATGCAAACCCAACAAAGACTTGTAAAGAATTAATGCATTTCATTTTAGCATTAAAACAAAAAAAATTCTTGAAGATCTTAAGGTACAAATGGTACACACAATATGGTACAAAACTTAATAACAGTAAAAAGAACAGATATAATTAAAAGAGAAAGCACCTATAGTAATTGGTAAGATGAAAAAGAGAAAAAAATAATTAAAACAGAAAGAGTTCATTGATTATTGTTCCTTGCTCATCAGAACTCAATTCAGAAAAATATTTGCACAACCAACTAAAAAGGAAACGTGAAAAAGAATATAGACATGTATCAATAATATGAATGTGCATTGTGGGGCAGTGAATATCAACTTGGAACAAGAAATTAGAGAGTCAAGCACAAATTCCAGATAAATTTGTTGCATTCACTTACATGCAAATACCTTTGGGAAAAGTATTAATCCATCTCTTTTCTCCAGCTATGGGTCAAATAACAGGACAGGCTTTGTAGCCTTGGTTGGCATCCAGTCTGCTACAGAAAGTAATGGTAACCTACTGCAGTAAAATCTTCTGCCTAGTCAGTCATGTATCTTTCAAGACATGATCACCCAAACATGTATTATATATGGCACTTAACTAAATGTTCAATTATATTTTTAGATTGGAATTTTTTATGAAAAAAAAAATTGTTCAGTTTTAACAAACTATTTCTTCTATTTACATAAAGAAGGTTGTCATGATTTAAAGAAAATAGTTTCAAGGAATTTAAAAAAAACAGAATGTTATGCCCACATAACTGAGAATCTATCTTTAAATGATAATGCACACTTTTGATTTCGTATAAAGTGTTCTGTAATTGTGGAGCTAGATCTAATGAAATATCTATGCAAATTATCTATTCTTTTTATTCTTTCAGGAATACTTCTACTCCACGAAATGAGTTTATCTTTTATTCCAAACGCTTGATGCGAATGTTATTTGAATTTGCCATGTCTCTATTGCCATTTAAGGTAAGTCCCCTTGATAAATATGCTTGAGATGGCAATATGCAATCAAAAAATCAATCAATCATCAGCTAGTCTTACTAAATTCTCTGCCATGTCTTACCAGTAAACCACTCTAAATCATCTTCCCATCATCTCTCTGATCTTTTCCTGCTATATTTTGGCAATGTTTAACCTCATTACCCACAAAGAACAGCATGACAAAAGGATGGTTATTCCCTTGACTCTGCTGTTACCGTATATGTTATCCTGCATATGACAATAAACTAAATCTAACAGCAAGTCCTCTGATCAGGAGATTAGAGGTTTTGAGGAGCATCGAACCACCTCTTAATTGCTGTTGTTCCTAGTTCCACCCTGACCCAGGAGTTTAGCAGGGCAAACAGTGAACCCCCAAACAAAAATTAACAGTATATTTTTATAATAAAATGACCAACAATCAATTGTTATTGCAAAATGGCAGTGCAACACTAAAATATAAAAATACCTTTTTATAGTGAAATTACCAACAATACTGTGGTATCCTATGCAAATAAGCTGAGTTGTATTTAAGTGCTAAGCCACTGTTTGGAACTCCATTATATCATGCATAACGGTATACCACATATCGAGTACTCAAACTGCGAGATATACTAGATATAACAAATACATTTCATGATCTACAAAATGTGTATCTAAAAATATTACCTTTACTCTGAAAGTATAAAATTATGTACAAAATATCTGTAGATGAAGCCACAAAACAGTGTACAAAATATTTAGATTTTGGCATTAAATAACCCATAGCAGTTGATATCCTGCCAAACAAAACCAGCCAAACAACCAATATGAAAACTCTTTCATGACATTAGTCCATATAGTATCCTACAATTTTTTTTTTTAAATCAAACTGTATTCCAAAATATGACTTCAACAAAACTATAATATAAAACACACAAATATCATCACCTCTAGTAATTGTGTCCACACAAACAAGTATATGCACAAAAGCTGATTATCATCTACTATGTATTCAATTGTGAAAGTGGAATAATGTATATCACATTTTTGTTACTTCAAAGCACCCGAGAAAATTAAATTTTAGCATTAAATGACCCATAAGCCATTAAACAAATTAATTACTATATTTGCCAGCCAATAGATGCACTCATATTTTGGCATTGAATATTTACAGATGATAATGCACACATCACAACCAAAAGAATCAAAATTATAATCTTATTTTTATGTAACATTCTCACTAACCATGAAGAAACACAGTATTAATACAAATTATACTACTGGCACATATGGTAATAGGCAATAAAAACCCAGAAATATGGTACTTTGTTGGTAAATGAAGTCCCATACCATACATGCAGAAAAACAAATTCCACAACTTGTATATCAACAAAAACACACACAAAGCCACCAGCAATATACCCACCAAAGCAAATGTTTCTGTAAAATCTGGTATTTTTAGAAAATAAGCAGCAAAATATTGTGCAATTCAATAAATTTCTTTCTTTTTCCTGGGTGAATTTTTCAGGGATATTTTATATTGATAACATGTTTGTTCACTTCCAGGATTTTTAGTTTTTAAGAAAAAAACTGATTCATGCCTTTTTTTAATTGTGTTAGTGCAAATGTGAAAGCATCAGAGGTTAGACTCTGAACTCTGGCCTACAAATTCCATTATCAATGCTAATAACCTTCATTCTACCCACACATTCTAACAGGAATTCCCAAAATGGTTTATTGTAGGTAAATCTACTCATATTCGATATCTCCGTTTTAAAGTGAATTTTAATAATTCTTCCTTGAAACCTTCCTTTTAGCTTTAATTGAAAACTAAATGATTAAATTTACTATTTCTAATAAGCAAAATATTCTGATGTATTTCAAATAGAAACTGTATTGATTGGAATCTAAAATTTTTCTGAGTTATTATTTTAGCAGACATTTTTCAAATTTTGATGGGTTTGTAAACAAAAGTGAATTTTCGGTTTTAAAAATCTTGCAAAAATAAAATATACATCTTGGACATGTTGTTTGTAGAAAATTGATAAATGTAAAGCTTAATTAATCTGATTTGAAACCAGTATTACTTGTTTATAGCATGAAATTTAGAATAAAAGTATTTCTTAATCATGCATTTTTTATTTCACTATTCAGAGCAGATTTTCAGGAAAGTAGCAACTTTTTGGGAAAAAAAAAGGGTGATTTACATTTCCCAAGGAGTCTTGCACTTAATTAATAAAAGAAACAGTAGCCAATTTCTAGAAAAAATAATTTCAGTCATTTGTGAATAAGTACTAAAAGTTTCATCAAAATCTGACCATTATTTGATTTTTGCAAGAATTTCCAAATTAATGTGTTTTTTAATGGTAAAAAAAATTAAGTGCTGTAAAATTCCAGTTGAATTCCTTGCATTCACTTATGCGCAAATACCCTTGGGAAAGGTATTAATCTGTCTCTTCCCTCCAGTTATGGGTTAAATAATAGGACAGATTGGGTTCTATAGCCTTGGTCGGCAACCAGTCTACCGCAGAAAGCAATGGCAACCTACTGCTATATAATCTTCTTTCGAGACATGATCGCCCAAGCGTGTATTGCATATGGCACTTAACTGACTGAATATTACATTTGCCACAGTAAACTCTGGTAAAAATCTGGTCACTTGCTGCTAAAAAAAAAGATTTTTCACTAAAATTTTGAACATGTTAGAAAGGATTAATAATTTCTTTTTAAAATAATTTAAAAAATACTTTGATCTTTCTTCTTAATAACATAATCATTTTGATGATAAAACTTTGTTTTTATTAAGTCTGGGGCCTTCTAACGTCATGCTATGCTGTTTTGTTTTTTTTTAACAAATGAGTGGAGGTACCTACTTTATTGCTTAAGAGAATTCATAATTCTAAATATAGATTTTCTTAAATAGTTTTTGTAATAATTTATTTAGTCTCTATTGCTTTATTGATCGCAAGACGATCAAATTTCAAATCTAAATATAAATCTACCATCCGCCCGTGGATTAAATACTGCTGCCACATCTGGTCGGGTGGCCCTGCTATTCACCTCGAGGTTCTTGACAAAATCCAACAGAGAATCTGCAATGTGATCGATACCGACTTAGCAGCTCGGCTGCAGTCACTCTCTCACCGGTGGGATGTAGCTTCCCTGTGTCTCTTCAAAAGATACTTTCACAGCTTCTGTTCCGATGAACTTAGATCACTGGTGCCTCCTAGGTATGAATTTACATGAGCTACTAGATTAGCAACTAGGTCCCACTCTTTTACAGTGAAACCGATAAAGTGTAACCACAATTTCTACTCTAACATCTTCTTTTCACGCACTTCCCACTTGTGGAATTCCCTTCCATATACTTGTTTCCCCGACAGCTACAACCTTCAGGAGTTTAAATGTAAGGTCAATAGACATCTCCTATCACACTAACTCACATCCATTCTCACAAGCTCTTTTTCCATCTACTCCACCCACATCCTCGGTATCTTCATCTGTCTATTACCCTCCTCCTGACATTTCCTATAACTAACCCCTCTTTCTTATCTCATTCCCCTATGTAACCCCCTGCACAACAGTGTCAGTAGAATGCCTTGCTTGGGGTGAGACAATTTTTTTTTAAAATTGTTTTTCCATTTAAAATGCTACATTTATAAAAAAAAAAATATATATATATATATATATATATATATAGTTTAAATACAGGAGTTCTCCTAAAAATGACTTAAAAAAACTGGACATTTTAGCTTATACACTTTTTCTGTGGCCCCTGGGTTTACTGCCAGACAAAAAGGGAAATTAACCCTCCCAACAAATTTAAATTGTGTGTATATGTACATTTGCATGTGTATATTTTATTTCAATGACAGACCAAAACTATTTCTTCAAAATTTTAAAAATAAAAATATAATTTTCAAAAGGTTCAATAAAATCTTATAATTATCTGATATTTTTGTTTTTAAAAAATGTTAATTTTTTTTTCTTGTCTCCAATGCTATGATTTTATTACTCAACCCAGTGTAGGGGTTATCCAGACTGACTGTGAAAAAGAATGCATTATCTCAATGTCTTATTTCAAACTTAAGTCAACTTGTATATGTACTCACCTATCCTTGTGTCTACATTAAATAGTACAGACACATGTAAGTCAGTTATATACAATATATACATTACATAGATAGATGCAAAACCACAAACAGTAATTGTGTGGCAAACAGAAAATCCTAAAAAATTAGATAATATAGATTTGAGGCAATGTTCATTGATTTTGTTTGTTTGTTTTTTTATAGACTGTTAATGTTGATACACCTTTGTTTTTTTTATAGACTGTTAATGTTGATACACCTTTGTTTTTTTTATAGACTGTTAATGTTGATACACCTTTGTTTTTTTTATAGACTGTTAATGTTGATACACCTTTGTTTTTTTTATAGACTGTTAATGTTGATACACCTTTGTTTTTTTTATAGACTGTTAATGTTGATACACCTTTGTTTTTTTTATAGACTGTTAATGTTGATACACCTCAGAATATTATGTACGAGGGAAAACGATTAGACACCAAAAAGGTAAGTATTTTTAAACTATTTTCTTTGAAATATACATAATGAAGCCATTAGCTCTATACTCACATCTAATCTACTATACCCAACTAATTTGGGTATGTCATATTAACGTTTAATTTTGTAAAGAGATTCTCTGATCTTTCAGAATTAATCATTGGGTTTCAAACAGAATCATAGGTAAAATCACAAGTAAATGAACAGCTTGAAGCTACATAAATGTATAAAAGGCATCTTTTTTTTCTTTAATATATGAAAAGCTTGCTTAATAAAATAAATAGATAGTCAACACTGAGTGGAGATTGAACACAATGTTCAGGCCTGATGATTGAATTCAAGCATCAAACACTGTCACTGCAGTGTTCTCAGTGAAAAATGTGTTTGTTTGATGTGTTTCATCCTTTAGGACTTCATCAGATTAGGCTTGTTTAGGTTGATGTGCATACACCTGCACACGAATAAGATGCTGGGAATTTTAAATTTAGAGAAAAAAAAAATTTACCCCCCCCCCCCACTCCCCATACAGTTGTGGAGAGAATTATTCACTCACTTCTATAATTACAAATAAAGTTGTAATACCTCAAATTTTCTTGTTTCATTAACGGCGAGTAAGTGAAGATGAAGAAAGGGAAATAAGAAGAGGAAGAATGAATGTCAGTTTTGGTGTCTTGAAATTTCTCCCTTACATTATGGCAAGGCCCTTATCAGATCCCTACTCTCATTGGACTAATTGATTTAATTTTCTTTCTGTTATTATAGCTAAAGACATTTTAACATAGACTTGTTAACTTTTCTCTCAGTTTTGTAAATTACTTCCTTTCATTGGTTAGAAAATTAATTTAAAATCAGATTGTGAAATTTGGCTTTGTCTTTTTCTATCAGTATGGGGTCAATCTTTTTCTTATTCATCAAAATTAAATTTTGCACTGAATTGTGAATTATGCCTTGGTCTGGTTTTTCCAAAATGTTTTCAGTCATTCTGATCTGATTTTGTGGGTGTGCAAATCTACATTATGTGTTTCAATTAATTGTTCGATGATACAGGATTTGTATCCTAGAACAGCTTACTTGCACTTTATTTTATATTATTTTTAAGAATTGCTAAATACTGAATTTCATCCATGATAACCTTGTACTAGCACTGCTGCTCCTAGTCGAGAAGCAGCAAAACATCCTCAGAGCAGAATGCTGTCACCACCATGGTGCTTAATTGTAGGGCGGGTATTTTTGGTTTATGAGCTTCATTCACTTTCCTCCATAAATAACAGGAGTTTATGTGACCAAATAATTTTAGTTTGTTTTATGGTCAGATGAAATCAGAGTTCCAATATTTACTCCCATGTTTTAGATGGCCTTTTAGCTTAAGCTAATCTACATTTTATGGGATTGCATCATACACAAGATATAAAATTTGTGTATGTATTGCCAGCAGTAAATACACTAATTTTATATTTCATGTATGATGCCACACCCTTAAAATTAGCTTCAAACTTAAGTCTTCAAAAGTCAGATGATACACGAGTATATACAGTAATTAATTAAAAAAACTACATCCTGTAGCAAGGCTTCTGATTCGGGTCCCAACTATGGGCAAATAGTTTATCCCTCAAATTGGGGTCATTTAAGAGAAAAAGTTAGGCTGGGTAAGAGTCTTTAGTTTGGGATAGCAACTTATCTAAGAGAAGGAAATCTCTAATATAAAAACCTCTCCTCCTACTCTGTATAGAGTAGGCTGAACTCTCTAACCTTGGTAGATAATCTTCCTAGAAATGGTGTCTCAATAAAAGCACTGAGTTTCCCGTCTCCAAAACTGGTTGGCATTAGTAAAGGCATACAGCTGTAAAACTTGCTCCAATATTTCATGATGGTTCAATTTCAGAGTCATCAAGAAAACCCTGTCCAACCCAAGCTAGCATGGAAACAAATATTAAACGATGATGATGATTATCTTGTGATTTGTTCTTAAATATGACAAGTGTCTTAAAATTAGTGTAAATCATATGCAGAATTTTCACTGAATTTAAAAATAGCTTCAATTTTTAATTGTTAATTTTAAATATACTTTTATGGAAAGATTTATTTCAAGTAATTTTATTGTAGCATATAATGTGGCTGAGTAACATGACATTGGATATAATGATGTTTGCTTAAATGAAATTTATTCTAGAAAAATGGCATAAAACTAAATTTGACATAAACCAAAATGCTGTAAATTTCATATGACAGAATTATAAATTTATTTGATTCTACAGATTTGTGGCGTTTCCATTTTGCGTGCTGGAGAGACAATGGAATCTGCTTTGGGTGAAGTGTGCAAGAATGTAGTCATTGGCAAAATTTTGATTCAGACAAACTTTAATACTGGAGAACCAGAGGTAAATTTCTTATTTTTCTTATTTGTTGTTTTTCAGATCTTACAAAATTTTGAACTATCATTGTAAAAATTTGCTAATGATTACCTGAATATGCAATGATAATAAAAAGAAAAGTTTCACAAATTTATTAGACCAAGACGTTGATACTAACAATGCAGTTTTCAAGAGAAACTCTTTAAGTTTATTACAACAATATAATATCTACTATTACAAAACGAAAAATAAGTCAACATTCATAGTAGAAAGTTATAAATGATATGAACAATTTTAAACTTGAGGTTTGTAAATAAAAACAAATTACAAATAACTGAGAAATCAGGGACTAATTTGATACGACATATTTTGAAAAGGAAACTTCTTAAAATGATAAAAAAAATATCAATAAATTTTCATTCTGACACTAGAGCAGATTAATTTTTCAGTTTCTTTAGAAAATCAACATTGCAATTAATATGAAAGTTGGGGTTTGATGTGATAAGTATTGATACCAAAAATTAGATTCATAGCTTTTACCAATTTTGGGCATTTGGTTTTAAAGATTGTCTGAAAACAATGTACAGAAATACCTAATTTCCATAGGTTTTTGCTTACAAACTGAATTAAAAATTTTACTGTTTCAAGAATAAATCCAAATAATGTTGATATCTTTTGTATAAGATACATTGAAAGGAAAATATATTCAAACCAGAATTTTAATTATAAATCACCACAAGCAAAATATGCAACTTTTTTTACAGTATTTGATAAGTAAAAACTGTAAAAAAAAAATTGCAAAAGATTACAAAAAAGGCTATTCAATGAAAAAGATTTTTAAACCATAATTAATAAAAACAAAAAATAGATAAAAACGGTATATAACACCATAATACTGATGGGCACAATTGTAAGGCAAAATGTTTTGAATTTGCATTGTTTATTGAAAATTGCAGTAAAACTACTGTGCTGTATAATATATTATGTCATAACAAAGCTAAATTGTTTGGTATAATTTTCCTTTTAAGTAAATGAATGTCTTATTTGGTGGCACAATGATTTTATAATAATGTGCTTGTGCCATTTTTCTGAAGCTTTACAACTTGTATATGGACAAGGTGTCCATATACAAGTTGTAAAGCTTCAGAAAATAATAAATTTTATAAGGATGTACTAAAAGGCTTTCACTGATCACCAGAATGAAATTTCAATGCTACAATTTTGAATCTAAACTTAATCTTCAAAAAAATCAGTAAAAATTTTCTGTCATGTAAATCCCAACTTTCAAATTGAGTGCATTACCACAGCTCCAAAATTGACCTGCCCTACTCTGTCACCTTTCATAAGTTAAAGAACTTCTAATGAATGCTAATCTCCAAAAATTACCCAATCTAATTTTCTGTGTGTGTTTTTTTTTTTTTTTTACAAATGCATCAGTTAATTTTATTGCCAAGAATTTGACGAAAGAAAATCAGCCACTAATGTGTGACTATATTTGAATCCGTCATATCACAGTCCCATATACAAGAGCCTGATTAGGCTGAAAATGGAATACCATTGCCATATATGTGCAGGAACTGCCCAGTCTTCACCTTCCTGTCTCAATAGTCTGAAAGCCTTGTGGTTGATGAATTCTTTTCCACCTTACAACCCTCTTCCCATAGGCAAAACATTGCAAGTTTCTTGCTATTATATCACTAGTTCCATGGAAAGTTTTCAAATGAACAACATCCCTTAGTTTCACCAGTTCTAACATTCACAGCTAACACCCACTACACCTACACTGTGGGCTTCTTCCATGAACCCCAACTTTGTGAAACCATCTTGCAAGAGGCTGTTTCCCTGAACACTACAATCCTAACAGTTAACTCTAGAACTGAATAGGTTATCTTCTCCACATAACTTCATAAACTGTACCTCTTACTCTGTAATCCCCTACCTCGAGTGGCTCTTGGGAATTGTACAGGATGAACATTGTAAAAAAAAAAAAATTTGATATTATACAATCAAAATTCTTCAGCTGATAGAAACAAATTGCTAGTACTATAACACTACTATTGCTACTATCAGTATCAGTTATTTTTTCTTTCTTTCTTTTGTACTAAACTATTATTTTTATTTTAAGATTAAGAAAGATTTATTTTCACTGATTGGTAAAAATGAATTCATAATATCAGTTTTTCCCATGTATCTTTAACAAATTTTTTTAAAAATCATTTCACCCCAAACAAGGCAGGACCACCACTAGTGCACACGGAGTTGCAGTAAGAGAAAAAACTTGGTACAGTGGGTATTAAAGAATTATTAAAGATGAACAGGATTCATGAATATGGCAATTGACGTTGCATTTAAATTTTTAGAGATTGTAGCTATCAGAGAAGCAAGTAAACAGAATGGAGTTCCACAGGTGTGAAGTACAAGAAAACAAATTGTTCAAGTAGAAGTGGCAGTTACATTTAACTATTTCAACAGTAAAAGAGTGGGACCTAAATGCCAATCTAGTAACACACTTAAATTCACGTGGTCAGAGTCAGGGGGAAAAAAAAGCTTGTCAGAGCAGTTACCATGAAATTATTTGTTGAAAAAACAGAGGGAAACCACTTTGCACTAGTAAAAAAGTGACTGAAATTGAGATGCCAAGATGATGTGATATATTTTTTAGATATACCATAAACATAGTTATCTTTAATATAGATCAAGATTGTGTTCTTAAAAAATCTTTTCTTGATAAAATTTTCACTTTTTCTTCTGTTTCAACTAATTCAGCTCCACTACCAACGTTTACCAAGAGACATTCGCGATTGCCATGTTTTATTAATGGATGCTACTGTAGCCACAGGGGCTGCAGCCATGATGGCTATCAGGGTTCTGCTTGATCACGATGTTCCTGAAGAGAACATTACTCTTCTCTCACTACTTGTAGCTGTTTCAGGTCAGTGAATCTGTTTTTTTTTTCTTCCTACTTCTGTCATGCTTTCCAATAGTTGATTAAAATTTAATTAATTTGTTCCCATTCCTAAATATAGGAATGGGAACAAATTAATTAAATTTTAATTAAATTTTAATCAACTATTATTACCAGGATGTGCATTATGGTGCAGTGAATATAGGCTTAGAACAAGAAATTGGAGAGCCAAGTTCAAATTCCAGTTGAATTTGTTGCATTCACTTATACCCAAACACCCTTGGGAATGGTATTAATCCGTTGCTTCTCCCTCCAGTTATGGGCTAAATAGCAGGACAGATTGGGTTCTTTAACCTTGGTTGGCAACAAGTCTACTACAGAAAGCAATGTCAACCTACTGCAGGAAAATTTTCTGTCCAGTCAGTCATGCCTCTTCCAAAACATGATCACCCAAGCATGTATCACATATGACACTTAACTGACTGGTTATTGCCAGAATGGTAAATATATAAGACAATTTGGAAAACTCATATTTTGATATGTTTCAAAGATCAAATGGCTTCATCATAAAAATGGATTTTACTTCAACCAAATCTAAATTAGTGAGAAGGAACATAAAACATGTTAGTCATATGAATGCTGGATTATTTTCTTTACTTTAGTTGTATTATTTTTTTAAGATTAGGTTTTATTAATGTTTACTAAGGTTTTTATTTATGGGAATGACATCCACATACAAGCCTGTTTCACTGTGTCACAGCTCATCAGTGTGGCTAGACTATGTATGTATATATATATATATATATATATATGGACACTCCCATCAATTTTGACGTATGAGTGTCTAACTTAGTTAGACTGCCACACAAAGAATTGTTTAAAGTGGTGAAGGCTTGTGTAGTACCATCCACACTTTTTGGAACTGCTGATAACAAACAATCGCTGCAGAAGTTTGCCACAGATCGCATGAACAGCAGACCTCAGTTATTTAACCCATAACTGGAGGGAATGGACTGATTAATGTCTTTCCCAAGGGTACCAGTGTGAAAGTGAATGCAGAGTGTTCAACTGGAATTCTAACTCGGCTCACCAATTTCCCTTTCCAAGGTGACATCCATCGCACCACAACACACATCCGTCCATAAACGCTTACAGCACCTGGTATTCCCAAGCGTTCACCCATCTAAGTACTGACCAAGCTCAATGTTGCTTAACTTTGGTGACCAAGTGGGGAACCGGTGTATTCAACATGATATGACCGTAATATATATATATATATATATATATATATATATATATATATATATATATAGAAAACAGAAATAGGAGTTGTTCCAACAAGAGAAATTGCTATAGGCGAAAAAAGTGAGAAACCGTGAACATTTTGTTTAAAGTGTTAATTTATTATTATTAACATTACTTGCCTTTTGTATAATACATTAAGGGTTCATAATGGTATTTATGTCGCTACATGTGTATTGAATCTGTTTACAAATCTCGATAGGTAAGGTCACAAATTTATTCGCCTAAAGAGAGTCAACTTTAGTCTCGAAATACATATAGCAACACAAAAACCATTATGGACACTTAATTTATTATATAAAAGACAAGTAATAATAATAACAATGAATCTACACTTTAAAAAACATTTATGTCTTCTCACACTTTTTTCTTACACACACACACACACACACACATATATATATAATTATTTAATGAGTTAGTTTTTGGTCATAATTAAATTACACGAGTACACAATTGTATTAAAAAAGTGTTCAATACAATTATATTGTAGAACTTTTGAATATTTTTCATTTGTAAACAAGTTATATTATGCAACTCAGGCTTCTACCATCTGCTATCTTCAGGCGATATATATATATATATATATATATATATATGTGCGTGTGTATGTGTGTCAGATTAAATATATTGCAAATATTGTCTGCTTATTTTTTTAAAATCCATTCATACTCAAGAATAATCTTTCACCTATTATAATTGAAAGATGTAAGAAATGAGCTGTAACTTTGACGGTTGATTTTATTATTTGTGAGATTATCTGTGAGTATGAACAAATTTTATTAAAAATAAGCAGACACAATGTTTGCAATTTATTTAATCTGACATGCCTAAAAGAAAATTTGCTGCCTAAATACAAAAATTTTATATATATATATATATATATTTGTGTGTGTGTGCACGCACACACTAGAGAGAGAGTAGAAATTGGACACCTTTTTCTTTGAAAGGATTTATTTCACAAGAATATAATTTGTCTTCTTGATTTGTTTTTTTTTTTTCTTATCTGAAATAAATTTATTTTCTTGATGATGCTGGGTCATCAACCCAACATGTCGAAGTAGAAGTTTTATAAATTGTTTTGTATTATTTACCATTCTGTTAAATTCTAAAATAATGAGATTTTTGCGTATTATGAAACACTAAATAATGTATGAACTTATTAATGGTTTGTATGCTTACTGCACTACAATAGGACCTAACTCATCTCACCTCTCTCAATCATAGAAAAATTAATGCAACTGAGAGTCTATAAAACAGAACCTGTTGATGAAAGTGTTTACTTTTTTATTTTAAATGTTATTTTTAGTGGGTACATATATTGAAAATGTTGCCTCTCAGTCTCTAGGCTGGTTGACATTAATTTCACTATTTAAAATAATGGTGTTATCAACTCAAACACATGTACTTTCAAAAAAATAACATATTATAATATTGTTGGATTAAAAAGTTTATTCAAGAAAAGAAACATTTGCTTAATTGTTAAAGAAGCTTGAGAAAAGAATTCATCCATTCCTGCCTCCAAAGAATTCTCTCTAAATCTAACTACAATGATAAAAAGTCATGATCTGTAAAATTTTACAAACTTTCTTTAAAAGAGAAACATTTGGCTCCTCAGAGACAATGAATTCTGACAATTTGTCTTTTGTTTTTTGTTTTTTTTTTAGGTGTACATTCTGTTGCTTATGCTTTTCCTAAAGTCAAAATTGTGACAACTGCTGTTGATAAAGAAGTCAATGACCAATTCCATATACTACCTGGCTTGGGTAAGTCTGGAATTAAATGATCCAGTTTTGTTTTTCTCTCAGCATGTCAGCAGATATCAAAAACAAAATTTAGACCAGACTTCAATCACAGACATTGTTTAATAACTGGACAAACTGTGCAAGTATTTTGGTTGTTAATTGTATTTTACATGTCACTGATCAGTGTACTTGAAACAGAATATGAAGGTCACCAATTTGTAGACTCAGGTTGGATCACCACATAGAAGTCTGTATTATAACCTTAGTCAGCTGCTTAGTAATCTTTGTTAAGACATTCCTTGGGAATGTAAACCCCGACACCACTAGTCTGTTATGTTGGTAACCGAAATCTCATGGCCAATTGATAGTCAATCACTTCATTCCAAACTGAGCTCTGCCTACATTGTGCTTGATTGATCACAAAGCCAGTCTGGGTTGAAAGTCACCAAAAGTCTGCTGTATTGATGATCCAGACAGAGCTGGGAACCACAGTAAAAAAAAAAAAAAGAAAAAATCTTTGTAAAATTAACAACAAGGAGTTTATATACATACGTTCTGTTCAGTACAGTATTTGGTTAGAGTTTATCACTCTTGCATGCAGACAACTATAATTTCAACCCACAACTTCTACAGGATGTAACACTAAGTTAGTTGATCTGGCACCAGGGTGAAATCAGAGGTCCTTCCCAGGCAGGCAGTCACATGACAACATGTCTCTCACTGCATACAGATCCAATTCTACTGGACTCAACTCTACTGTCTTCTCTCAACTGACTCATCTGCTGATATTGATTCTCAAGATGACTGTGACACATTTTTTGGTACACTTAGCATTTTTAAATGACCAATAAGGGATTCTTATTTTCGTCACTTGATCAATTTCCCACTCTTGCTTGAGGGGTGTGAAACGTTCCTCTGACTTCCCCAAAATCCATCGGAGCACTTTTTCATTAGTCATCTCATCAAACCCATCTCTTACTCTCTTGTGTAAGTGGCTCTCATTACCACCCAAGGGGCATGATTCAGTCCAATGATCAAATTTTATTTATTCTTGTTTTCGTTTTTTCACTTTTTGTGTGTGTGGTTGTTTCGCTTCTGTGTTTTTATCATACCATTCATATGGCTGTCACTAGGGTCATCGAATCCACCATGCTCTGTTGCTTAGATATCTGTCACTTCTATTAGTGGTTGTTAAATTTTTCATTAATGGGGAAACTTATCTTTAGTGAAAATAGATTTCCCAAATTTGCAATAAGAATCTTTTGTGTCATGAAAAAAATTTTACCTATTTCATTTGTGGGGGTCGAAACATATCTCTTGGCTAGCTCTAGTGACCAAAGAAGAAAGAAAAAAATTCAATTATTATCTCTCTTCTTCTCTTCCCTTCTCTTCCCTTCTCTCTTTCTTTAGCCTGAAGACACATGGCCCAGTGGATATAGGCATTGGTTAGTCCCAGTGATTTGATCCAAAGAGTTGTGAGTTCAATATAAGTAACTTAGAGAGTTGGGTTAAAAAAAATAACTCGTGACTACCAGAAGCAGCTTCGCACAAGGAATGAGAATGATATAGCCCAGTGATCATAATAAAAAGTTCAGTTTTAAATTCCTAGCACCTGAAGAAGGCTGGAGCATACAACAGCCAAAATGGCAACAAAAATGAGGACAATGGTTTGAATAATGTAAGTAGTGTAAATACTACCTTATCTCAGAAATATAGACAAATACATGATGATAATTACATGGTGAGCAATAGGAAAGCTATGCCCTGAATAACCCTGAGGATTTTCTACTAGTAGCTGTTTTCAAAGGAGTGCTTCTGTTTGCATATTTAATGACTTAAAGAGTCTCCTTTTGTAAGGAAGTTTTGCAAATGGTCATAACCAAGTTCTGATTTGACAAATACTTAAGGTGATTTGCCACCAGTTTTTATTAGCCACTGAAAATTGTTTTAATTCTCTTTGTAAAAATTACTTTTCAAAGACTGAAAGTCAAATGGCAAAAGTGAAAAATAGTCAAAACATGAGCAATAATTACCAGATCCTAAAATTAAATGTGAATAACACTTGGACTGTTGATTTATATAAATATATCAATAGCCTAATGACGATGAAAACATTTTATACAATAATTCCTTTTTATTTTTAATATAATCCCCTTTGACAATGCATTTAATTAATGGTAAATATTAATCATACAGTTTGACTATTGCTATAGAGTGAAAAATTTAGACTGAGATTCAGCTGGTTACATGGCAAACTATAGACTTATTGATCCAATCTCATACTACTTGTGAGATTTTTTTTTATTTCCTCAAACTAGTTTTTCTGTCTGAATCTTCTGTTTAATCTAATTTGTCATGGTTGAAAAGAAATGACAATATTAAGTGTTTCTGATCTAAATGGTTTTTTGTTCTTTTTTTTTTTTGGCTGGTTGAAGTTAAATTAACACTTTCACAGCTGCATTGTTGACTGGTTATGTTGACTTATTTTGTATTTTGTCAGGGAAATAGGAAATTACCATTTACTTGAAATAAATGACTATAAAGATGCTGGCAACAATTTCTTACGCATGTACCTTTTTGTTTTGATCAGATAATCTGCAGTAAAGAATAAAGTAAACAACATTCCCAACAAACACTATAATGAAAAAATACATCACAGAAAGAAGTCTTTATAGGCATTAAATCCTAAATATATTTTTCAACCTATAAAATTTCATCGAAAGTTTGTTGAATAAACAATCATTACTAATAACTTCCTTCACCACTTCAAGAACAAATTCAAGAAAAAGATTTTCACATGCCTGTGTGAAATTATTTTCTAACTAATGAAACCTTGTATCCAAAAAGTTCACACTTCTATATAAAATTAGATTTTGGATCCACCATACAGATAAAAATAGAAGCCTCCTGCTTCTCAAGGTGCAAGATAATTTCAGAGGTCAGATTGATCTACACGTGTGTACACCCATGAAGACGCAACCAATGAAGAATTAACAGCCAGCAGCCACTGACTAAGACTTTGTATATGCACTGACAGAAGCATTGGGCTGACTGCCATAAAACAAGTCTGCCCAGTCCATACTATGAACACTTAATTACTTGATAAAAAAAACATCACTCTATTTTATTGTTATTGTATCTTTCTGAAAAGAATATATAGATGTTGTTTCAACTGATGTTCTGCTTCAACTTTTCTTTCAGTGAATAACTTTCATTTAAAAGTTGTTAAATATTTGGAATCATTACACTCAGATAGCAACAAAAACCAGATTCAAACATTTAATTGTACATTATAATCTATGTTGGGTTGAAAATAGCACTAAGCACTAGTTAGTATTTAAGACACACTAGAAACTAACATTTCATGTAGCTTGAAAACATATATATATTGGGTGCGATGGATACATTGTCATCTAAATTAAACAAAAATGAAAATAATACTGACATTTCAGTTTAACAGATATATATACAAAAATTTCACCAAAAATATCTTGTAATACTAAAGAGTAAATTTATTCAATAAAACTGCTATTGGCTTCAACACAGCCTTCAAACGGCTTTGGAATCTCCTGCAACTCTTCTGGACAGTCTCCTTGTTTAATTTGGTGAATGCTGCCATAATACTTGCCTTCAGTTTATCTTTAGTGTTACGAGTAATTTTCTTCGTCTCTCGCTTAAGGAGGTTGTAGTCTAGGGAGTTAGGTAACCAGGTGTAAGGGGTGATGTCATGGCTTTTTTCCTGGTTGTGTTGCATGGTGCAGGGTCTTGGTGGCAGACATAAGGTCGTCCAGCAGCCACCTTCTTGACCCAGGACAGCACTACTTCCATGTTGATGCTGAGGCCCTGTGAGAAGATGAATGGAGGCATAATGTCATCATCACTAGTAATCACTCCAAACATCATAATGTTGACTGAATATATCCTCCAACTCTTTCCAAATCCTCTGCACTATCCTCAGATTGACACTCAAATACTCTGAAATATTTGTATTGGAGCTTCCAGTGTGGATGCCAAGCAGTACAGCAGGCCGTTTCAAAATTTATGGCTGAGTGAATTATGCCATGGCACTTTTCTCACAGACGTTGCCCGACTGACCCTACTATACTGTGCATTCAACAAAATCAAGAACAACGCACATGTGCAAAATTAAAAATATGGTAATAATTTATCCATAGAACTATGGCCCAACAACATTTGGATCGAGAAAAATGTTGACTAGTGTTATCGATTTCTTTTAGAAGTAAGATTCTTTTCTCTCTTCTCATTTTATTTATTTCAGAATATTTTCTCCAGTGTTTTGTGTCATGACTTTTTTCAAATGAGCAATGATTCCACATCTCAGTCATTCAGCATGGCAGGGTACTTTGCTTCAGAATAATGATTAATTAGAACTATAGTGAGTTCAAGCTTCACTGAGTCCTCAAAAGTTGTGGCCTTCTGCAAGACTAAGACAAGTTTAGTGGTAATTGTCCAGCTATATGACAGAGAAAATACACCATTAGATAAATCTTTTAGACAAAAATATTGCTTGAAAATATTACAATTTGTAAATGAATCTCTCTCTCTCTCTCTCTCTCGCTGCACCACTCCTTTCTCTGTCGCCAACCACCTATTCTTCCCTTTGCTGTTATTCTCCCTGTTCTTCCCTCTACCACCACTCTCTCCTCCTACTATTCTCTCTTCCCACCTTTGTTCTTCTCTACTCACACTCTCTCCCCCACCATTTTTCCCTCTGCCTTGCTTATGTTCCTCTCTCACTTTGGTTTTCTGTCTTGCTACTCTCCATCTCTCACTACTCTCACCCCATATTTTTCATTACTTCACCCTTCTCTTTCTCACTATACCACTCCATCTTAAAAGTAGCCACTTCACTAACTGGCCATTGTATTGTTTTCATTCCTTTATAATACTGCTAATGTATTTTTCTTCTTGCAGGTAATTTTGGTGACCGTTATTTTGGGACCAGCAGTTCTGCAATGGTTGCTGCTTAAAAACCAAAACTCAATGCTGAAACTTTTTTTCTCTCTGACTTCATCAAAAATCACTGATCCAAAGATCCCAATACAGAAACCAGTAATTTGGCCAATCTTTTACCAAAATTTCTCTTTATTTTCTTTTTTTAATTTTTAAAGAATTATGGGAAGCGTGCAAAATTAAGCTTTGTGACTAGATACCAAATAAACATAAACTTAACCATCCATGAAATATGAACCTTCAGTTAATGCGTTTATCCTTTTTGTCAAACTCAAGGACTTTAGTCAGACACAGCCCACTCTTGACTAAATTATGTAGGTCAGTTAATATTTAGTGCATGTATAAAATAAATGTTGAAAATAAGAGGATTCCAGTTTTATTCTACTTTAACGACTAATTTTTTGATCACCTTGTTGCATATATTTTGCAAACTGTCTTATTCCCAGATTTCCCTTCTAAATAGTTTTGCTGATTTTTAATCTCAACCAGATCTCTTACTTGCCCTGTTGGCTGGGGCTTCAGAATACATTAACTGCACCTCTGCAAAGTGGTAAGACTCCCCCCAACAAGGCTACCTGTTTGCAGTGGGTGGAGACCCATGATGCCTGAGGACAGGATCCTGGTAGTTGAGAGTTTCAGGTAGAATACTTCTGAATTCCAGCACACTACTTTGCCTAGACAGGTGGTCAGAGAGGCCCAATCTGAACAATCGGCTAGTCATGTCAAGCCTCCACCTACCAAAAACACTAACTTCACAACCTACAAAAAAAAATCGTACACACACCAACCAAATTTAACCAAATTAGTACTAGAAGGTGGTGGCAAGGGTCAATCAGGTTATAACTAAAATGTATCATCAAAAATTAGAACTTCTATTCAACTTGAAAGGGATAGATGAATGAAAAAAATTATTGATGACTACGTATAAATATTTAACCTGAGTATACCATTTTTGTATCCCTGAGATGCTTGGGTGAATGGGTTTCCTCTCGATCGTTTCCTATGATAGGGCTCCCAGGAGGGTGGTGAGCAAGGATGATGAAAGAAAAAAAATATATATTATGGCAACAAAGAAAATGAAAAGACCCTTATCTGAATCAAGTTTCAATAAAAGGAGTCAAAATTAGTCTCTTTGTTTATAGTAATGAAGTCACTTGAAAAAACCTCTATTACAAAACTATCACCATTTATAATTGAAAAAATAATATAATCTCAAATTACTCTTATAATTGTTTAAAAAACATTAAACAACACAATAATAATTCGAAAAGGAAAAAATGTATGCAGAAAAAATCCTCAAATAGTTAACATTTAATAACTTAAAAATCAAAACTACATCATTTAAATCCATCTAGAGATGTAATCAAATGTCTAGACTTGGCAGCTTTCTCCCTAGAAGGAAATCAAACTTAACCTAAAATACCAAATTGTAATAGATGTAACACTTAAAAGAACACTACCATCTTATACTGTAGGCTAAGGATGATGTAAAGATGATGACCAACTTTTTAGGAAATATAAATTGTTTAATAGTGCTGAAAAATAGGCATGAATCCAAATTTTCCTGTACTTTATTATATTACTTATGATTATGATTTAATCACTGTAGCTATGATGCTTGACAAGGAATGAGTGGGTCTATGAATACATGAAAGATTAATTATTTACAATTTGACTGTTGGATTTCTTCAGGTGTCTGTTGATTCAGGTATCTTTCAGATACCTGATAAAGTCTGGAAGACAGTCGAAATGTAATAATGACCAAAAAGATAATTTCATGTAAACAATAATTTCTCGTCCTAGAAATTCAGACAAAAACTTAAGAGAAGCACTTTCTTGTAATTACCTATCCAGATTGTCGCTAACATTTACTATAGTCAAAACAAGTCCTGGCAAATATTAATTATGTATTTGTCTTTACAGAATGGGGTTGCTTGAGATAATTATCAACTTTATTTTTAATATCCAAAGAGGAAAAGCTTCTCCTATAGATTTTGCTCATAGTAAAATTAAGTTCTATTATGATTAAAACAAATTTCTTAGAATTTATTTCAGATTGGTTTAGATTTAACAAGGTATTTTTAATCTTCCAAATGTCTATCAGAATTTCAATTTTTTCTTTTTTTGCAAACAAGGCTGAAACTAAAGGTGATTCTTACCATAAGAAATAATTGATTATTTTTTTTTGTTTTTTCAAAATCATAATCAATCTGAATAATGTAAATTCATTTTTGTAGTAAAAAAGAAAATTTATTTTTGGTTTCTTGCTGAATAATTTATGTCTATTCAATCCTATAAATCCTGATTGTAAAGATTTAATTTTTTTTATTTAAAATTTACAATTATATTTTTTTATTAAAATTAACTTTAAGATGACACCTGTTTGTTTTCATTTACTTTCTTTATTTTTTGCCACACTATTATTAATTCTTTGCACCTAAAATCTTTATTTGTGTTGTATTCATTTATTCATTTGCTAGGGTTATTGACACTCTTGATCTAAAATCAATCATTTAATCAAACATAAAAATTAACTCAATTATTATAAGCTTTACAGATAATTTAACTTAATTACATTTACTTCCCATATTCATCAAATTTCTCAAGCAATTAAAATATAACAATAAACTCAATTTTTAATACACACGTAAATTATGCTAACATCACAAAAATTAAACACACGCACAGATGCCATGTGGTAAATATATAATACACCAAAAACAAACACTGTAGAATAGCCATGCAACATCTACACAACCCAACATAGAATTTCAAAATAAAAACAACTCTGCATTAAACTTCCCAAGTTTCTGATGAAATTAGTCTTCATTTAATCATTTTGTCAGGTTTAATTACTACACACACACACACACACACACACACACACACACATATATGTGTGTAATGATGTCAAGTCTGTGAATGCCAAGGATAATCCAACATATAAAATATTAAGTGATAGTATAGAGAGCTCAATGGATGTTGTCCAGAGAATATGGGTAAATATTTGTGTCAAACGAAACAAATAAAGTATGGTCTGAAGAAATTAACTAATTAGTTTATAGAAATTAATTATAATTTATAACCTTATTATATGATCTGTTGCTTTTTATATATATATATATATATATATATATATGCAATTTTTTATATATGTTATATATTATGTATGCGCAGTACTTATTTAAAAGTGCTCAATATCAGTGATATAGCTGACATATTTATATAGATAGGTGTGAGTTTGTGTCCTTGGGTTTCACACTCTTGCAATCGTCAGACAAATTGATTAGATTATTTTAAAAATTGGCTATATGTGGGGCTGCGTATATTGGTGTATTTTTGTGGAAGTGGGAGGAAAATTTGTCGTTGTGACACACAGACATATATACACATTTGTACACCCATTGACATCCGCAAAAATACACATACACACGTGTGCCCGCCCATGATTTGTTTGAACATTATTTTTGATCAAAAATAATGTTCAAACAAATCATTTCAAATTGTTGGTTGTTTATAACCCAGTTTCGTTAATTTTCATTATTTTCTGTAATATATATATATATAATATTCAGTTTTCATTAAAAATGACAGACATGGTCTTATGATTAAGTTTTTTATAAACACAGAGACCTACTAAACTTTATCTGTAACATACACATTGATAATACAAATATAATTTTCTTATCCACATGCAAAAAAATAAGGCTAAAAGTAATGGAAGCATTATTAATAAAAAAAATTTAAAAAATTCAACACTTAATAATGTCAACTACAAACACTGCCAAAATGTGCTTACCATGTTTGGAATATGAAACACACACAGCTTTTCACTCATACATAAACACTACAGATATTCAGTTTGTTGATAATGGATTAATGTATAGTTGAAAGCACTCAAAAAAACATAACATTTGGATAATTTTTCTGTCGTTTTTAATGAAACATGCATAAAGGAGATATTGATACTCAAATGCACTATATATATATATATATATATATATATATATATATAGAGAGAGAGAGAGAGAGAGAGTGCTATATTTTATATTTTTAATTTTGCACATGAGCATTGTTTTTGATTTTGTCGACTGCACAGTGTAGTAGGGTCAGTTGGATACAGTCTCTGAGAAAAAAGAGCACCATGACATAATTTACTCTGCCATAAATTTGGGAATGACTGCTGGATATTCACAGCAGGAGTTCCAATATAAACATTTCAGTGTTTAAGAGTCAATCTGAGGACAATATAGAGGATTTGAAAAGAGTTGAATGAGCCTAATGGTGATTACTAAGATGTTTGGAGTGATCACTGGTAAATATATATAATGGTCGCCATTTTATATTTTTAATTTTTAATTTTATATTTTTAATTTTGCATATGCACGTTGTTAGAAAAAGAGCACCATGACACAATTCACTTACCATAAGTTTGGAAATAGCATGCTGTACTGCTGGACATTCACTCATGCAAAGTGTGTATATATATATATATATATATTATTGGCTTCTATATAGAAGCCAATAAACCACTTACATATCTGAGATAATAAAAATTATCCCTCCAATATGTACTAAAACTACAATCCAACCCAAATAACTTCAGTCAGTCAGTTAAGTGCCATATGTGAAACACGCTTGGGCGATCATGTCTCAAAAGAGACATGACTGACTGGGCAGAAGATTATCCCGCCATTGCTTTCTGTGGTAGACTGGTTGCTGTCCAAGGCTATAGAACCCAATCTGTCCTGTTATTTAACCCAAGACTAGAAGGAAGAGACGAATTAATACCTTTCCCAAGGGTATTTGCATGTAAGTGAATGCAATGAATTCAACTGGAATTTTAACTAGGCTCCCCAATTTCTTGTTCCAAGCCGATATTCACTGCACCACAACACACATCCCCAAACAACTTAGCATACCAAAAAACATATGAACCTTAATATATATCCAGTTCTATAGAAATAAACCAACAGCTATCCCTTCACTTGAACTTTGAATTAACGGAGCATTAGAACAAATAAACAAAGATCCTGATAATGTAACACTAATCACAATAAATAAGGTAGCTCTAGGGACAATTTTCAAATCTCACATAGGCCTAACATTGGTTAAAAAAAAAAAAAAGAAACAGTCAACAAATGTATATATGGAGAATTAAGAGATAAAAATTGTAACTATAAACCATTCTACACAGATGGATCAAAAATCCTAGATAGAATAGACACGGCAGCCACAAACAGATAAATTCATAAGCAAATCAGGCTAACAAATAATGCCTTCATCTATACAGCTTAACTACAAGACATTTGGCATTTAAAATGATATCTAGTTTAACAGCAATTAATTAAAAGAACACAAATCATCCCTATATTCAAGAAATCCTAGAAATTTGTCATCACTTAGTAAAGCATAAAACCATAATATTGGCTTGGATTCCTAGCATCTAAGAAAATCATGAAGCTGACAGACTCACAAAACAGACAATGGAAATGGAAATAACATCAAACTCCCATATACAAATTACACCTAAAAAAAACAAAATGGCAGGCAATTTAGGACATGTTCTCAAACAATAAACTATATGAATATCAACTGAAAATAAGAAAGAAAAATATAGAGCCATTGGCTGACTGTAGACAACACATATTGCTTGACAGAATAAGAATTGGACACACTGACCTCACACACACAAAAACTACACCTTGGTGTACCAATTGCAACCAATTTCTTACCATCAGACATATCTTGATAAAATGCAAGAAGCACAAAAAATATGTAGCAACTATTACCATGTACAAAATCTTAACATGCTCTTCAAAAATGTACCTACTGCCCAAATCTGGAGAAAATAAAATACTTCCAACTTCTATAGAAAATAGAGCTTGGACTTTGAACCATACAACTTATGTTTTGAAATACTCCTGAATGATACAACTTGTGTAATTTTGAAGGCAGTTTTAAAATAAACCCTCACAGTCACTTGAAACATTACTGAATAAAAAAAAAATCAAGTTTCAGCATTAAATGATCCACAGTGGATGTGCTGGTAAGACAAATAAACAATCAATCAATCATGATAATTCCCCTTCCAACAATTGTCTGTTTACCAAAATACAATATTTTCAACTACAAAAAGATTTTTAGGATTTTCCACTCAAGGAAACAATAAGTGATATTTTTCTTTTAATTCCACATTTATGATTGAGGAAATCATTCTAAACTCCCTGTTGCAGTTAAGTTTCCTTAACTGCATAATATGTGCAGCTAAGGAAACTACATATGGTTTTATAACCATGTATGGTTTTGAATCCATTCTGCCCAGCTATTTTCCCAGAAATGGATTTATACCTTTCCCAAGGCTATTTGCATGTAAGTGAATGTAATGAGCTCAACTGGAATTTGAACAAAGCTTTCTGATTTCCCAATCCAAGCTGCTATCCATTTAGTCCACTGTGGGATTCATATATTCACACCCACATACATATCCATATTTCAACACATATTTGTAAAATATTATGTTTACACTTTCACGTCTACACATTAAAACAACATGCATGTTTTCATCTGCAAGACACGCTATGTTAGCAGACAGTGATTGTTTAATCTTGACCAGTCATCCTGTGTTCACATGTTAAATCCTAGTTTCTTTCTGCCAATGACCATTTGACTTCTCTTAACAGTCCAAGGGAGAAAACTTTTTTCTCATTCCATTCTCTTCTCAGTAATTTGCATGCTTCTCTCGATTAATTGTATTATTTGTTAATACATATTTATTATGGTTACTCAGGCATTGTTTCTTATTTCCTGTGTCATGTCTTATCAATCATGCGTCATGTCGAATCCTAAATATAGATATTGTAATGGACCTGATATCCACTACAACACCATATTATGGACTGGATTTATCAAATTTTTAAGCAAAAGTGATTAGCACAAAATATATGGTAAGATAATTGTCAATTATACATCTAATAATATACAAATATTTTTTTCTGTAATTTTAATGTCACTTTTAATCATAAAAAAATAAGAACATTTTTTGTGGGTTATAATTTTTGTAGATTATCATTAATTTGACTCTCAAGCCCAGCATTTTTCAGAATAAAAAAAATATTGTTTTGTTTCTAGAACTGGGGTCCTGTTCATAATATTGTGGGATATTTCACACAAACCTTTCTCTACCCTTTCTAAAAAAGTAGACTCTTCATGCAAAGAGCATTTTTTAGCCAATCATCACCTGCAAACTTATAAAATTACCTTTTTATTAATCGAGACACTCTAAAAACTGAAATGGATTTCCTCTTTCGCCCCAAACGTTTTTGATCCAAATTCCAGAACTCTATATGTATTTAAGTGGTAATAAAACTCAATTTGAGTATTCAACAATTGACTGCGTTGAGATTCTTCCTACAATTAACTTGAAAGAGTGAATATTCTTTCATTTTACGAAGCAAGTTATTGAGTGCGCTTATACAAGAAATCCAACAGGTAAAGGCCGATAACTTTCGGCAACTTATTTCTATATACCTAAACAACACACACACATTTCAATAACTTTTTCTTGCAGCAACAATCTATTGTATTTTACCTACCAAATCCAAAATATTGGCTTTTGTTGAACTATACTCTGCATGAACAATCTTTCAGACATTTTTTCACTTGTGATTATCGACAAGAAAGTATTCAACCATGCATGTACGTTTTATTGTTTATATAAAATTCTTTTACTGTTGAATTTTTAGTCCCTCTTCTGTGGTCATTTCTTGTATGAAAATTTGTCTTGTTTTATTCAATTTAATTTACATTGTTGTGTGGTATACGAACGAACACATTACAGAAGCCCATTATTCAAAGAAGTTTCTTTCTAATATAATTTCTATATTCGACTACCCGCCACAATATAAATTCAGTGCCAGATCAATTCCTAAGTTATATATACTTTGCTTTTAATTACAGACTAGCTAGATTAAAACTTCATTTGCAGCTTCATTTGCATTAATGAATCTTCCTGTTAAGACGTTGTTAATTTCATCTAAGTTTCTTTCAGCATCTTCTAATCTCAAAAAAACTGCATCACATCCTTTATTAATATACTTCATTATATATATGATGGCTTGAACAGAACCACATAGTTCTACTTTAATGTCCTTTAAAGAACAGAAGAATAAGGAATAATCCATTTTTGAGGTGATCTTCTGTAGATCTGATTTTAGTTATATTAATGCAGTGTTTTGGATAACCTTTCTCACATTATCCATTTTTTATATGTGTTGCTTGTGGGTTCATTGTAGCACAAGGACCATGGACTATTTGTGATGTGATAAACTCATATAATTCAGGTTCTAATTTAGGATCAAGTATTTCAGCACTAATGATTGTATCACTGTCCTGAGGATATATCCTGTTCTCTAGCCAAAAGAAACTGTGTGCATGTGGTAAGTCTATCTTCTGCCATTCAACAGTGTAAGTGTAGGCATTTGTTTTTCCAAAGATTCCACTGTTTCCTTTAGTTATTGCTTTGATTAATAATTAATTTAGTCAGTTTGATTCTGAACACTCTCACAATAACATGTCAATCTTTAGGTTTTTTTATTTTTGCAAATTTTTATTTTTATTTTTTAAAATTTTCTTGAAAACTTTTGGGGCTTTTTTATTAAAAATTCTTACATTCTTTTTTATTCATAATTTTTTTATCCTTAACATTTTTTTGACTGCTTACGAGATTTTTTTTAATGAAAAAATCTGAAGATTTTTACTATTGGCATAAATGAAAAATACAACTAGAATATGCTTTTAACTGTGATATAAACCTCACCTTAGAACAATGACATTTTAATCAAAAAGTTCGCACAGAGTAAAAAAAGGAAAGAGGTAATTCTCCACTTTAGCTGCTCAAATGGCAGTGATCGGATTCGTCATTAAAGGGTGGTTAATCCATGTTTCATTTATCAGATAATATCGTCTCCCTTCCTTCCTGATTTTCATCTCTTAATTTCTTGATTTAAAAAAAAAAAGTTGACTATAACGTTTTAGCTATTTTTAAAAATCTTATTTCTATTGTTGCTTTATTTAATAAAGATTTCAAACATTGCTACATTATTTTTTATTTAAAACAAAATATTTTTCTTGTTGGTTTATCTAAATGTTATTCTCTAGAAAGTGCTTGAAGATGAAGGTCAGTTTCCTTTCGTCATCAAATAAAATTAAAATGTTATTTCTTCTATAATATCATATTTTATAATTATTATTCAAATCTAATTTTAATAAAAAAACACTGAAGGCAAAGATTATGGCAGCATCCACAACTTAAACAAGGAGACCATCCAGAACAGTTGTAAGAGATTTCAGTCGTCTAGAGACTGTGGTTGAAGCCGAGGTTGATTTTATTGAATAAATTTACTCTTTAGTATTTCCAGATATTTTTATGTAGTTTTGGTAAATATCAGTTAAAATTGATGTCAGTACTATTTTCATTTTTTGCATAATTTAGAGGACAATTTATCCATTGCATACTGTATATTTTTCCTTGAGGATGTTTTTATCCACTGGGCCAAGTGTTCTTGAGGATGCATGCCTCAATAGATTAAAGTGTTGGTTAGATTCAGTGACTTGTCCCAAAGACATAAGTCAATACCTGGATACAGAAGTGGTAACCAAAACCTAGAGAGTTGAATTATAGGGAAGTAACGACATCTGAAGTCGCATAACTCATGGAACAAAAACAATCTACACCAGTGATTGAAATCAAGGGTTCAGTTCAAAATTCCAATCATTTGAAGGATGGAGCATAGAAGGGACAAAACGTGAATAAAGATGAGGACAACAATCAAAGCAATACTTCATCTCAGAAATATAAACAAAGACTTCTTTTTGTGATGTATTTTTTCATTATAGTGTTTGTTGGGAATGTTGTTTACTTTATTCTTTACTGCAGATTATCTGATCAAAACAAAAAGGTACATGCGTAAGAAATTGTTGCCAGCATCTTTATAGTCATTTATTTCAAGTAAATGGTAATTTCCTATTTCCCTGACAAAATAAGTCAACATAACCAGTTAACAATGCAGCTGTGAAAGTGTTCATTTAACTTCAACCAGCCCCCAAAAAAAAACACATTTAGATCAGAAACACTTAATGTTGTCACGTCTTTTCAATCATAACAAATTAGATTGAACAGAAGATTCAGACAGAAAAACTAGTTTAAGGAAATAAAAAAAGAAAAAATAACACAAGAAGTATGAGGTTGGATCAATATAGTCTGCCATGTAGTTCGTTACTAGCTGAATATTAATCTAAATTTTTCGCTCTATAGTCAAACTGTGTGATTAATATTTACCATTGAATTAAATGCATTGCCAAAGGAGATTATAATAAAAATAAAAAGGAATTATTGTATGAAATGTTTTCATTAGGCTATTGATATAAATCAACAGTTCATTTGCCAAGTTATTCACGTTTAATTTTATGATTTGGTAATTATTGCTCATGTTTTGAATATTTTTCACTTTTGCCATTTGACTTTGAAAAGTAATTTATACAAAGAGAATTAAAACAATTTTCAGTGGCTAATAAAAACTGGTGGCAAATCACCTTAAGTATTTGTCAAATCAGAAATGTTGGTTATGACCATTTGCTAAACTTCCTTACAAAACGACTTTTTAAGTCATCTGGAACTGGTTAATCTTTTTATTTTGTTTTAGCCTTGTGTCAGACTTAACCAAACTCCCTACAGCTTACATGTTTTATGCAGAATAATATTCATTAGGTTTTTATCAGAAGGTTGGCAGTCAGTTGGAATATGTGGATTAGTGTAGAAGAGTGGAATTAATAAAATATTTTACATTTTAAATAGAAATTTATTAAAAGGATATACATTGTTCATTGAGAAAGTTAAGTGTATCAAGAGTTCATACAAAAGTTCATAGAGTAGTTGTTGAAATAGATAAGGAGAGAGAGTGGGGACAATGTCTGGGTCGTTTGAAGTTACATTTTTGATGCGTGTCTCTCACTGCTCCCATCTCTGACTGACTGATTAAAGACCATCCTTAAATATTGAATAGTCACATGGGGTGGCTCAAAAAATGATTTTTTCTTTAGCTGTGGAAAAACCGTTTCTCTAACGTATTTTGAATTTTGCAATTTGATGACCAATCAGGCTCCAGAGTTCTGCTACACATCAAATACGCAAACAGAATAACTTCTTTGAAAATAGCTACAAGTCGAAAAACCTCAGGGTCATTCATGGTATAGCTTTCCTGTTGCTCACCACATAATTACCACCATGTAATTTCTGGTGAATTAATATCACCTTTAGCATTAAGTGGATAACCATTTCACTAATGTTGTATTAGAATATTACTTCCTGTATTATTTCTTCCCAATCTTCAGCTGTGCATGTTTCTGGTTGTAAAAAAAAAAGCAGGTTATAAAACAAATTCCTTCATTTTTGTCTGGCAACAAATTCTCAACATTGCTACATTCCCAAGCAATGCCTCAACACAGATTACCAAGCAGCTGATTAGAATTATAATACAGACTTCTACAAAGATGAAATTTGCCATGACCCGTTTTGGCTATATGCTGGGAAACACTGGTTTAGATGACTCCTTACAATTTTTGTAAATTTACTCAGTTGGTTTGTTCACTCAGAGTCTATGCCAGTTTCAAATCCTATTGAGAATTGGCTGTTGAATCAGAGGTGGGGTGTGTATTGTTTTAGTAAAAGGATCTTTTAAAAAAAATAAATACATTGTCTAATGATATTTCATCATCTAATTTAAGTTCACTCCCTAGGTACAGTTAAAAATACTACGAATAACTAAGCAGTTTTTGGTAAAGAACCAAACAAGGTAGCCCTAAATATGGACTGTGAAATGAGAACAATGTATTCCTGTAAATATATGAATGTATGAATATAAAGTTCAGTTCAAAATTCCCTGAAATTTATCTGGATCAACAAACACCTGAATTAGGCTGAAGGACACAATAACTGAAACACTGTGATAACAATAAATCCTCATACTAGAAATTCAAGCAGAACTGACTTAATATGTTTGTAACATAATGGATCCTCACTCAGTTGATTAGGACACTCACATCAATTGGATTGTACATGATTTTATTCAGGCCTAGAGTGATGATGGTTTTATGACTACCAACAGTAAAAGTAAAATGTGAGAGTTTTAAAGCAACAAATAGGGATAAACAAATAAAAACTTTCAGGATTAAGTGACATGCAGCCATAAGATAGTCAGGTTACCTTCTAGAGATAATAGTCATAGAGAACTGCAGTCAGAGATGGCCATTCATGGCAATGTAGAGTGTGGCAGTTATGATTAGAATAAGAGATAATCACAAAATGTTTGTCAGGGCAAAGGCAGTCAGATTTAGCAATGCACAATTTGAATAAAATCAAAACAGTTCTCACTGACATAAAGGAAAATCTGGTGCATTAGTCTGTTGTAAGAGAAGACAGAAATACAGGCTGAGAATCCTTTATTCAAAATTCTTGGGACCAGAAAGTTTTTGCTTTTCAAATATTTTCCAAAATTGGAAAACAGGTTAATTTGTATAAAGCATCTATCAAATGGGATCCAAGCATAAACTATACATTTTAATCCCTTTACATTTCATAACACAGCTTATACATATTCCCTGAAAGTAGTTTTCTATAAAATTTTGTGTATATATGGATACAAGTAATAATGCTAGTCATGTAATTCTCTCACAGATTTTAGGTGGGGGAAATTAAGATTTCATATAAAAATAAGATTTTGTACTTTCTGTATATGTACAAAAAAAAAACATGATTACTAATTACAGGAAATATAAAATGCAGGACTTTTTGAATAATATCTTTAATGAACATGAAACACCTGGTAAAGTAATCCATGAATTAAGGTGTTGCAGTGATGATCACTAACAAAAAACTGGCACCAACATAGGCTATGTAGCTGGGCTGGAGAAATCCTCGTCTAGAGCAAATGAGGTCACCTACAATAGCGCACATCACCTAGGAACCTTCCCAGTGCTTTCCAAAATTTTCTGTTTGTGGCAAGTCATCTAATTTTGGAGGTTTTTTGGATTGGGGAATTTCGGAAAAAGGATACACAAGCAAATATGCCCCAAATATCATTTACCTTTCAAATCAAGAACCTCTTTTTATTTTTTTTTTTTTAAACCAAAACCAAAAGACTTCTGGACTTTTTATTCAGCCTACATCCTGTCTTCATTTTCTTTATTGAACTTACGAACTTTTCCAAGTTTTGTTCACACCAACACAAACAGGAATCAAGTTACAGTAAGAAACAAAAGCTGAGTAGTGGGTATAAGACTTTGTGGAGGACTTGGTTGTATGTTAACATCTTGTTATAGGCCTAAAAATCTTTTATAATACAAACTGAAATATGAAACTTATTCTTTAGCTACCTAAAGGTCTTTATGCATGAGGTACTAATTCCAACTCTCAAATTCAATCATTAAAACAAAATACAATCAAAATGTAGCTGTAAAATACTGAAGATGATGAAAAGCAGACTGCCTTTCATCATCATCATCAGTCCTATGATTGAATGGGATTGTAGTGTCAATGTGCAACAGAGTACCTGACCAGCTCCCTGTATGTGTCTCAGTTGTGCACTGATGTCTGTGAATGATCTCAGTGGTTTTGTCTTCCTTTTCTGTTTAAGCTAGTACCATAAAGGATCATTAGCTCTTATGATATGTACATACAATTTCAATTTTTGACATTGATTATGAGGTCTTCAAGTAGGCCTGTTTGTTGTCAGATGGTGTCTCAGTGTTGTTTGTGATAGTTTTAATGCTTAGATCCTAGATTTGCAGTTATACCAAAAGAATGACTTATAATGTCTGCTCCTGCAGACATTATAAGTCATAGGTTGCCGTAAGCTCAGAACTGTATCGATCTTTATTGAATTATTCATTTATTTATGATATGATAAACAAAAGTTGAGTTGCATATTAAATTTTCTAGTGGCATAGAATTTATTGTTAATCTATATAAATAAAAATGTACTTGTCTGTTTGTTACTATCCGCTAATCTAGAAAACGGCTGCACCAATTGTTTTGAAATTTTATTATAGCATTTTAATCAAATACAAGCGTGTTTTATATACCTTATATTAAAAAATATTACAATATTAAAAAATATATATTTTGAAATCTATTAGAGCCGAACCAAAAACTTTCATTTTCAATACAGACACATTTACAGACAACTTTGTTATTTCATAGAAAACATAGAAAAACTGCACAAAGTCTTTTTTTTATTATTTCTATTTTGGTGGGCGTAAATAGACAGAAATACTTTTAAAAAAAAATTCTATTAATTATTATAATAATTATTCTAATAATTATTAATGATATCCCATTTATTTCGTTGGGTTAGTAAATAAATTTCTTCTTTTTTTTTTCCATTTAACCAAACTGAGCCACAGCAACGCATGGCCAGGTACAGCTAATACTTCTAATAAATCCATAAAACTTCACAAGATATACTGATCATTTTAATATATCTTGAAAATTTTACCAACATGGGTTAACATTAATTTTATTGTGAAAACATTGTATTATTTTATTCAATCGTGTGTGTGTATATACAGTGTTCTTAATGTAGAATTTATTGAAGTCTACACAAAAATTGTTTAAGATATTTTCACTAATTTCTTCAGAATGAAGGAAAACAAAGAATTTTTGTTGGTCATCAATAAAAAAAAAATGTGTGTGTGCATGTGTGTCCTGGCTTTATGCTTTTAAGTACAATAGAAAAGTGGTGCCTGAGGGATCAGGATCCATGGAACTGGTCACTGCAAACAATCCTTAGAATGATTTAAAAAAAAAAAAAAAAAAAAAAAATGACCCAATCTCCCATAGGCATCTAAAAGCAGTCACATATTTTGTGATATTATTTTTCAACTAGTAAAAGAATGGTAAAACTATTTTTTCTTTCTTAAAAATAAATAAATTAATAAATAAACAATCAAGATGAATTGGAAAGAAAGTTTGAAAAGTAAAAAAAAAAAAAACCTGGAATATACAATTTTTCTATAAGCAACTGTATACAATTTTAATAATATGCAACTTCAAGACTGACATCAATGTGCCTTAAACAAATAAAAAGAAGCTAAACAAACATAAAATTTAACAAACATAGTTACTAAATACATTTTATACTGTATTCTTCTTGTTTAGTTACAATTAAATGATTTTTTCTATTTATTTGAATCAAGTATAAATAAAATTTAAGAAACCATTTTGGCAACATGAGTACAAATTTTGATGCAAACATTAAGCCACCTGAGTACTGATCAAAGTCCTAAGTTGCTTATAAAAATTGAATATGTGGTTCTTTGAAATGATTTAAAAAAGAAAGTGGACAATAAAGAGTTTAATTCTTTCATTTATTTTTTCAGCTTTCTACAGCTAACAATGAGATAAATGTTTATATTTTGTTGTCGTTAGAAAACATTGAAAGTAAAAAAAAATAAAAAATAAAAAAAAATTGAAAAATGAAGGTGGGGAAGCAAAAGAAATTGGCCCTAGCAAAATAAATTTTAAAAAATTAATACAAATTTTTGGCCAATTTTTAAACATTTTTTTTTTATTTTTATTTTAAGAGAAAAAAAAATTAATCTAATACTGGAAATTTATACAGGAGTCTACAATGTGTTGCACAGAACTGCTTTTCTTTTATAAATTAAATTTATTCAAATCCCAGCTCATTCTGAGTCTTTTACATAATTACAGAAAAATATAATGTTTGTTATTTTATGTCCTCAATTAGAAAAAACAAAAAACACATGCAAATATTTTTGTACTGTTTGAGTTTTTTTTTTAAATTAATAAAAGAAGCTTTAAAGTATATTTGCCATATTTGATCATAAAATGTGGAACATATTTACCTTTGTTCCTTCAAATTGGACTTTTATTAGTAAAGTGAAAAAAAAATGTTTTTTTTCTTTTTCCAGTTGTTTTAAAATCAGAGATCTAAAAAGGAAATTTAATAAGGACCCTGAGTCTATTCCTAATCTAGATTTTATTGAAAAATCTATGTGAAATACATGAGCAGAAATTTTTTCCTTTTCAGAAAAAAATAGCTACATATTATAATGCAAAAATTTAAAACTTTTTACATTTTTTAAATGATATGAATGGTGAAGATGTTTTCTGATCTATACACAGAAAACAATTCTTATCTGACAAACAGAATTAAATGACAATATGGCTTGCAGTTGTTTCAATATATATATATATATATATATATATATATATATATATTAAAATTTTTGTAATCTTGTCCTGAGGATGGTGGGGATATGAAAAAGAAAAAGACATTAAAATAACCCCAACCATTATATAACAAATAGTAAAAGAGTAGAGACAAATTATTAATTAATAAAGGACATTTTAAAAGATATTTAAATACATCAATATAATTATTATGAAGGGAATGACAGAGTTCAAGACAGTCTAATAAAAAAGGAAAAGAAAATGAAGACTGATTCAGTTACAAAACTATAATTAAAAATCCAAGATGTAAAAAATAAAATTAAACTAAATATGAAAAAAAAAAAAAAAAAGAGAGACAGATACCCAATTTTTTTCTTTAACGCCCAACCCTTGGAAGAAAAAAAAAATTAAATTTGAAGACATATATTTACTAAGTTTACAAACAGAACTTACAGTCATATCAGACCCAATATAGAAGGCAGTTATTTTTTGGTATTTTTGTAATTTTATTTAAATATTTTTTTCAAAAGCATACATCAATGTTTAGGAATATTTTTGCAAAATTTTTTACACCAAATTATAAAAGAAAATGTGAACTTTATATATATATATATATATATATATATATATATATAAAGTTCTATTATAACTCGTCTTTGTTGTCCATTTGTAGAGGGGTAGTGGGAACAGGGTAAGAAATTGATGTTTAGTTATAATAATGTGCAAATTTTTATACTGTTCTCCCTGCAAAGTGCAAAAATCTATATGAATTTTCTTAAATACCCGTGAAAGATGAAATATCGAAAATATGGAGTTAAAAACCTACAAAGCTTTCCATTCAAATATAATTTTCTGGCATGCTGGCACCTATATGGGTTATGTGGTGCCAATTCTCATTCAAACACTCATTGGCATTTGCATGTAGAGTGTGATCCATCAGTCATTACAGTCGTCACCCCAATTTATATCTACATTATTTATTTATATATAAGTTTGGATGAGTATCCAACAGAATGGTAAATATATAAATCAATTTTGACAAGTTTTGTAATCAATTATTTGAAATAAAACCCATTTTTCTGATGATGCTAATTGATAGGCTAAACATGTCAAAATAAAAGTTTAAATTTTTTTTATATTTTACCATATATTCAGAATGTTTGCCACAAGAAATTAATGTTTAATAAAAATGGCTGAAGGATAGGAAAATTGTTTAAACAATGTTTCCAAGACATGGTTTTGAAAATTATCATGTAGAAAATGGTTGACAATGATTCTGTTTATTGGGTTTGTGAAAATAACCATTCCATCACCTCCATAAACAACATTAATAAACTAACATTATTAACAGCCAATAAATCCAAGTTATATTTCCTGGAATAAGGTTACACATCCTAATTTTTTTAAAAATATGAGGGGGTGTTGACAAGACTTGTGAACCGCACAATACATTGTTTTTAAGGTTATTTATAAGAAATAATTTGAAACACCGAAACAGTTTTTCACGTGAAAATGCTTTCTGAATTTCATAAAAATTCAGTTAGTAAAAAAAAAAAAAGAAAAAGAAATTTTCTCTTTTAACCCCTGCAATTTATAAGCCTACATGGTAGGACAATACTTGGTATTAACTCATGCCAGTTTTTTATATATATATATATATATATATATATATATATATATAATATTTATGGCAGTGCTGCCTATTGGGATGGGGAAGGGGGAGAACAAAAAATGGATCCCAAGTCACAAGGTGAAGTATTATTTAAAAAAGAAAAAAAAAAGAAAGTATTGATAGGGTTGAAGAAAAGTAATTTTTGCCTGACATTATCTTCTGAATAAGCACTAAGAAAAAATAAGAAAAAAAAATTGAAACAATTTTCAAAGTGAATAGAATTCTCAGATGTATTTACTTAACAAATGCAAATAAAAAAGCTGGTATCAAATTATTTCTATTTTCATTGATATCAAATAATAATAGGAAAAGCCTCTTAAGTAAGCCAAGAACACATTTGGTGCATAAAATATATTACTATGAATATATATTTAAATTTTGGTATACACATTTTGATATAAACACCAAATATGAAACCAAACAATAAAATAATTCACTACAATAAATCTGGACTAATTTGAAAAACTTACCAATTCAACCATATTGAATAAGATTTTTTTTTATTAATGATTATGATTGAATGGGAGTCATTTTTCTTCATTTTTTCCAAACCAAGTCTGGTACATGGATGTATTCACAGATCACTCTGAGAGTTACATGTAGTTTCAAAGTTCTGCACAAACCACTTTTCCATAAGTCAATTTTCTGTATTTAGTCAGTTCAACGTAAAGATTAGTTTTGTTCTTATTGTTGCAAATTTTTTAATGCATTGCATCTTCAGAATATAAGGTCAAGCAGTAAAATTAGAAGGCATCAGAGTCAGAATATGAAGTAGTGGTAGTAGTAATAGTTGCTTCGTCTTGAGCCAAATTTGGAATCATTTCTGAAAAAATTGGAACAAGAATTATAGCCCAGCAGAATTGATCAAATGATCCAAAACACAAGAAAAATTGAAAATAAGTCACTTTTTTCTTTCTTTTTTTTTTTTTTTGCTGTGGTTCCAAAAATGGTGTTATCTCCCTTTATTTACATTAATTTTGGCCGCCTTAGAAGATTTGGAATTAACTAGACAATTATAAAGACGAACAGTTTTTATATAAAACTTGTTCAAAAATACTTATTAAGTTATTCTGCTGCTTTTGGAATAAAAATTAGCAAATGGCAAAGATTCAAATTTCTTAGACCCGTACTGAATAATTTTCTGTCAAGTTCTATGAAAGAACAATTTTTTTAATTGCATCTATATTTTTTTCATTCATTTTACAATTAAGTTATTAAGGAAATTCATTTCAAGTCAATGTATAGAATCATTTTCTTCTGGTATTAAACTAAATACAAATTCATAATTATTTGACATAATGAGACTAGATTTAATAAGTTTGTCAGAGAAAAAATATTTTGTTGCATAATTTTATTACTTTTGTCATTGGGTTGAGAAATTAGGTCTTCCTATTAAAATTAGAATATATTAATATATGATTTGATGATCACCTAAGGCATGAAACTGCCAAACTCCATGCAGTATTAATTTTTATATAAACATTGTTTATATATACTATCACTATTATTGAAAACTCATCTTCAGTTAATATAACCATTATATATAAGGTAAGAAATGTCTTCTCATTAGCAAGTACACCAATCTAAAAGGTGGCTAGCTGATTACTGTTGCAGACATCTGCTCAGGCACATTTATGCTTGCTCAACATCTACAGAGCCAAGCTGTGATTAACTAGGCTGACTAAAGATTAATTACATATTTTTTGTGGGGTGGAGGGAAGAAAGAATATATTCTAGCTTAACCAGCAGACTTAAACCCTCAGCCATGACAACTAGTGATAACCTTCAATGACTTCCAAATAGTTTTGTCTATCCATTTTCACTCACAAAGCTTAGATCAACCCATGATATCATTTTCAAACACACACAAACTATATATATATATATATATATATATATATATATATATATATATATATACACACACACACACTGCACATTGAGTGCTTGTGCTAATATTTTTATTTGAAAAAAAATAAAACTAAATGAAATGGACTGCTCCATTATCATTAGAGTGGGGAGGGAAGTTTTGAGAAAATTGTTTTCTTTTTAGTAAAAGGTACTGATAAAAGGTATTTTGGCAAAAAGTTTTTTTTATCGTAAAGTGATCAATATTAGGGTAGAAATAGCACATTAATAGGATTAATGCAGAGAAATTTGTCACTTAACTGACCAGGTTAAGTGACAAACTTCTCTGCATTATTCCAGTATATATATATATATATATATATATATATATATATTATTTGATTGTAAGTATTAATGGTGTGTGTATATATGTTATGGAATGCTAAGTTTTCAATTTGCACCTGAAGATTATGAATGAAACTCAGTGTTGTGCTACCAGTGAGGATATATATATTTTAGAAAACATTTTAGATATTCAACAATTTCATGGGTGATATGTATTTCGCAGCAAACAAAAATACCTGCTGCTCATCAGACCCAAATGATACAACAGTTAATATTCAAAACCATCTTTTCTGGATGATTTTGAATATTAACTGTTGTATCATTTGGGTCTGATGAGCAGCAGGTATTTTTGTTTGCTGCGAAATACATATCACCCATGAAATTGTTGAATATCTAAAATTTTTTTTCTAAATTATATTACTTTGTTAAATCAAATAAATAAATTTAACATTGAGTTCTTTTGAGCTCATATATTGGAGTTTACCTGACTTAAATACCTAAATTATTCTACGTTATATATATATATATATATATATATATATATACACACACACACACATATACGTACACACACACTCACTTATCTTATGCTAAACACTTCATAATGTCCACAAAATAATTATCATATTCGAATTTGAGTTATAATGTCATCATCTTTGTTTTGGCCATCTCATTTTCCAGCCTTCTTCAGGTGTTTGTCATACTTGATAACATTGAGAATTTTAAGTTAAAACCTTTATTCTAATTCCATTTGTTCTCATTCTGCAATCTTTATATTATCTTTGTGATATAATTGATTTTTCTGAACTGGATTATACACCTTTCACTGCCATGAACACATCATACACTTAACTACTCGGCCATTAATCCAAGACACGTGAAAAAAGGCTGTAGAATATACTGACTTAAATATTTTTTCTTTAATAATCAAAATATAAACCACCATTCAAATAAAATCAATGTAGAATAATAAATGAACATATTTGAAATTTAAACAAAAACATTTGGTGATTAATATTTAAGGCTTTCTCTCAATTATTCAGTACAAAATAAAGAACCTTTGCTCATATTGACAAATACAAATAAAAAATAAGATCAGGTAACTGCTAAGAATTCTGAATAAGTAATTATTTTATATTTGGGATAAGAGTTTTTTAGGACCCAACTGTAGAGACAAAATAGAGTTGCATGTTTGCCTTGAGAGTTTTATATACTGCACAAATCATTTTAGTTTCTACCGAATCAGGTTTTAAGGTTTGTTAATTTTACAAAGAAAAATTCAGGTTTCTTTCATATATTGAATGACAATAAAATAGATGAAGAAGAGAGATTATTAAGCAATTTAAAAAGAAATGAGGATTCAAAATTTAGTGGGAAGGTCATGAATCTTGGCCAAACGATGAGCAGACTAAGTCAATTGGCGGGTATTACTGCCCTTGTAAAGACCAAGTAAGTTACGTGGGTGGAAATCCCTGCCCTTGGGAGTTTGAGAAACAAGATCCTGAGGTTAACCCTCAGTGGAGACACACAGACTATACATAAATATATACATATATACACACACACGAATGTTTTTGTTTTTTTTGTTTTGTAAGCACAGTATGACTAACTACAGATTCCATTGATAGTATTTATATTATTAGAAAAGTCCCAATGTTTTGGGTTTTGTAATGAGCAGCCCTCAAAAGACCAAAGCATAAAACTAAGAGACAAATTACATCAAATGAATTATATACAGGAGGCTAGAAGCCACATTCCTGAGAAGAAGAAGAAGATCGATTAAATGACCTGTAGTAATGTACCAAGGACTTTTTGTTAAGAATTTTTTCTTAATAGTCACAAATTATAAAGAAAACGAAAAAAAGAAAAGAAATACAATGGCAGAAGTAATCTGAACACCTTGGGGTTTGTTTTTTTCCTTTTTGTGATGTTTTCTTTCAATTGGCCTCTGAATGCAATTATGAATTATTTTTATTCATTGATACTTCACTAAGTTTTTATGAGGCTAAAGAAAACAAAATCTGACAAGTTTTTTCCTTACACAATGGGAAAATGATGCCAAATTACTTTACAAGAGTCACATAATAGATCATCACTATCATATTATAAAAAAATTGATATATTGGAAGTTGTGGTTAGTTATGTGATCTTTTATTTGTAAGTTGAACTGAAGACAAAGAGGAAAATCAACCCCAGTGAATAATTTTCAAAGTTGTTTTCTGCCCTTATATAAAAGTTGCTTGGTTTTCCTCATACTTGCTTTTGGTAATTTCAAAATATTAATTTATTTTTTCCCCCAAAAAGGCATATTTGCAATATGAGTCCAGCTAAAATAAAATCCATTTTTTTTATTTTACTTGTTTTAGTAGTTGTTAAATTCTTTGTAAAGTTTAGTCATGTGATTAGGGAGTTTGTGTTAAAAAACACAAAGACAATTTTTAAAAGCCATTTTTTAAAATTTTCCTGAGAAATTTAAAGAGGAGTGTAAAAAAAAAAAAGAGAAAATAAAAGGTGATAAGTTGTTTTTTTCTTTAATAAACAAACAGTTTTAAAAGAAACATTTTCCCTCCTAACTAAAGAACAAAGAACATTTAAATATTAAACCAAAAAAAGTTTTCATGAGATTCCCAAAACGAAAATGATCTATATGATGATTTTTTAAGTATTTGTTGAAAATTAATGAAGCAAAACTACTTTAATATATGATTGATACATATGTATGTCAGAATTCTTGTATAATGTATAGCAAACTAAACAAATTCTTTCCTGGTCTGCTAACAAGGAAAGTAAGTAAATAATGGTGGAATGTTGCATAATCATTGCAAACTATGAATTTAATGTTTGCATATATGTAACTATTTACTAACCTTAACCTAGACTCAAAACCCAATTAACAGAGAATCTTGGGAAGGCTAAATTCCTAAGCTTTCATCCATCAGTCAGTCATAAGTGCTTTTATATTGCAAGTAACTTATTAAACACTTAATATATGCGCTAAATTTTCTCATCCTTATTTATAAATTCTACTAATTTATACACAATAACTATATTTTGTTACATTTGTTCAGTCAAATATTTCTTATAAACATTATACCTTGGTGAGTACATCTGAGTAAGCATGCCTGTTTTTGTTTTTTTTCCTTTTTTATAAATATAAATCTACCTGCCAAGAAATCAAGTCTTATTAAAACGAATGTGCCTCTTGACAGGAATCAAACTGGTATTCTGTTCAGTCCAAGAACAAGCCACTAAGCTATGAGAAATAATCACAGCAAAATAAGGCTCAGTTACCTTATTTTAATACATCTCTCACTGGGATCTTTTGAAGTCTATATTTGCTAAACTTTATTTCTTTACCTGTAACAAGAACATTTTAAGCATTAATGAATTTTTTTAATCTAACATTGTTCCTTATTAGAATAAATATTATTTTTAGTGGTTCCACATGTTTGAGTAAACCTTTTCTTTCAAACTGTGAAAATGATACCTGGAAGTCTTATGACAGGTATTGAAACTGCATTCCTTTTTTTTTTTTTTAACATTACTTGTAGCCAGGTAAAAAGAGAAACAGCAGGGACATCTACTCAAATACATACAACTCCTAAAAATAACATTTGTTGTAATAAGAAATGTCAGATTAAAAAAAAATGATATCTATTACTTATTTAAAAAATACAAAAAATTTTAAACCTACAGCTGCTGCTTCAGCCAATATTATAAAAATATCTGTATTAAGTTTAAAAATAATATTTTAATTTTTAATATCTTATATTATTAGAAACATTTCCTTTGATTATTAAAAGAACATTGTAGTTACAGTATTGTAAACAATTTTGTTAATTAATGGAATGAGTTGGCATCATGTTTAAAAACGGAAGTTCTTTCGAACCCTCCTCAGTAAATGCTAGTAAAATATTTGAAATAGCAGACGAGGTAGTTCAGGAACCTAAAGAGAAATATTAAAATATATTTGTATTTTTTCTAAAACTACAACTTGAGTAAGATGTTTATTTTTTTTTTTAAGTTTTCAAGCACTAATAATTTTCATGTGATCTTATGATCACAGGAAAAATTACATAAAATACTTAACTATAGTACCATGTCTGTCATTTTTAATGAAACATGCATAAAAGAGAGATTGCTGCCCTACACTATATATATATATATATATATATATATATATATATAGGATTAATGTGGAGAAATCTTTCACTTAACTGAACAGAGCCATGCCGACTTTAAAGTTTCATGAAGGCAGCATTATGATGTCCTCACTCTTCAATCTTAGGGCTTATTTTTCAATTTTATATATATATATATATATATAGAGAGAGAGAGAGAGAGAGAGAGAGAGAGAAAGAGTGAGTGAGAGAGGGGTGTTGAAAATTCTTCAATTTGACCCACTTCCCAAAATCTAATTAAACAGATTTTTATTGTGAAGGGCTTCTTGGTTGGGCCAGAAACTTTTCATTATATAACTTTATATATATATATATAAAAGAACTAGACATATTTGAAAGTTTTGGATTTCTAAATTACTTTGCAAAGATAAATGAATCTCAGATCAATGTCATCAGAACAGATAAACCTGGTTATAGAAGAGATGGTATTAGAATATCATTATTTATGAGGTGTCATTATTACTTAATCAGATAAATGCATACAGTTAATTATAGGTGCTTAAAAAAATTAAAAAATAAAAAGTAAAGATCTTCCCAAAATGTTTCCTTCAGAATGTTTAACAATCTTCAGATAATGTTTAAAAAAAAAAAGATCAAGATTTCAAAATAAAACTGAAAAAAGAAAAACAAAGGGAAGCGAAACCTTATGAGTGCCTCATTAAGCAAACTTAAGAAATTAACCTCCCATTAAATAAAATGGTGTCTTAGGAGCTGGGTACTCATTCTACTCTCAATTTTAAGCTGTTTGCTTTTCATTTTATTTCTCATTAAAATTTGTGTATTTGTAAATTCTTTTCAAATATTTTTTTATGACCATTAATGTTTTGTTTTTTCCCCAATAGCATTTCTGGAATATAAAACCATGGTTTAAAAAAAACAAACAAAAAAAAAACTGATATTAAAACCAATAGCTATTACTTTCAATTGATCAACAATTATCTTAAAATGCAAGAAATGTTGTCCATTTACTTATGGAAACAACAGTAATTAAAACCACTTATATTCTACATAAAAAAAAAAAAAAAAAATCAATATATATTATATTGCATTTGATAAAAATTTCAGACAAGCATCCTCATAAAAAGTTGCTATTTACCAAGACACAAACTTAAGTTTTCCTTTCAAAATAAAAAATGACTACATATAAAATATTGAGGTGAATATATATATAAAAATATAAACCAAAGTAAAGAACAGTATCCTAAGACAGTTACCATGAAATTTTTAACAGAAATATAGAGCCAATTTCTTTTCTTTAGTACATACAGTATTTACTAAGTCATGTATTATTACAGAAACTCTGAAAGTACATGTACATTGCCAAAATTATTGCTAGCCTTTAATAAGAAACAATAATAATTAAAAAGTCGAATGTTTCAGCATTTACATTCAATTTCGATCAGTATTGCAGTTTCAACGTCTGCAATATCAAATGAGATTAAATCAAGGGGACATAATCGCTGCATGCATAAATGTAAAAATCGATCAAAACATTTAGAAAAGCAGAGGAAGTATTGTTTATGTATTTTTTTGAAAATGTTTTGGTTGATTATTTCCGTTGGTAGTTTAACCATTTTGGAAATTAAAGAAAAAGAAAAAATATTTGAGTGAAGGTGAGAAGTATTAGCAATGGCTGGCTTGTTTTGCTGTTTTTATATGCCTTCTTTGTTGGTAATTTGGCACAAAAAAGTGTAAATCAAAGCCAGTATTTTTTCCTGAGAAATAGTTTATAGAAGAGGAGGGGAAATGAAGACAAAAAATGTCTAAAAGAGTGTACCACAAAATTTATTGGTTTTATTTTGTGAAACTACACTAATAAAATTGTTTAATATCTACAAAGAAATGAGCAGAAAAATACTGTTGCAAAAATTTAGATAATTAAAAGAAAAAATACCTAAATATTAAATTTTAAAATAAAATTTAATTTCTTCCTTGTGAATTTTGAAGATATACTCCTTCTGAGCGTCTTCTTTCCTGAGAATTCTTATGTAAAGAAGGAAAAATATGATGATGGATATGTGGACAAAAAAAATGTACACCACAAAAAATTATTTCTTTTTAATATTTGTTAGTATTTTGTAGGAGATCTGATGAAACAGTGGATACACAAACCAGAGAATTTTATTGAAACAAAATTCTAAAAATATAATAAATATCTAAATGTTTTTTTTTTATTATTATGAACATTTATTAAATAAATATAAAATATTAGCTAAGATATTCATCCAATCAAATTTTATATTTATATATATTTTTGCTAATCTACATCAAAACAGTACTGTACTAGTTTCAAGCATTTATATACAAAAGCACTACAAATGAATTCACAAATATTTTGAAAATGAAATTAAAATTCGATTTTTTATGCAAAGATATGTTTGTTTCAAAAAAAAAAAGAAGAAATTTATAAATGAAAATAAACAACTTAGAAAAAGAAATTTTCTTGTCCTTAAGTTCACAATATTTCAATATTAAGTCCCAACTCTGTTTAGTTGATACAACTTAAGACAAATCTAAAATTTGAGACAGAATTTTCCTTAAATGATACTTTTTGATATCATGTTATTTCTGATATTTCAGAGTTGAATGCCTGCAGATAGATGAATTCTGATTAATTGGAAACTTCTGACAAGACATTTCTAATAATAGAATTTTTGTAGATTAAATACAATGACTCATCAATTTGTCAAACATTTCTTCTATTTTGTTTTTTTATTACAATTACTCAAAACACTAATCTACAGATATTAATAATCAATATGATCCAGAAATAAAGCTTTAAATGATGAAAACTGACAATGCTTCACTAAGAATAAAAATCAAGATAATATGGCTGCTAAAATAAAACAAAATGCTACTTTTTCATGGAGCCTAAATTGAAATATTTCCTTGACAACTTTGTCTTTTTAAATAAAATATTAGATTTAATTCATATAATACTTTTTTATATTTTATTGTATTTTATTTTTTGCCTCATTTTAGTAAAACAATGTAAAAGAAAAAGTGAGATATCTCATTTTTAATCAATTAAAATCGAATTATTTAATATTTTTTTGCATAAATCTTAAACATTTCAAAATTTTCAGTAGGGGGGGGTCAATAATAAGCAATAGCTTTTTAACAAAAGCTGGTAAAACTAAAATTACTTCCAATTAAAAATGGAAAGTTCATAGTATCTCATCAACAGCCTCATTATTAATCATGTTCCTAACCAGACATGCAACAATTTGGTTACAGAGAGCTCAGTATTTAAGATATGTGTTTTATTTGAAACAACTATTTTATTTCACAGTAAATTTGAAGTTGAAAAAAAAAAAATTTAATTTTATTAGTTTTAAAGAACATGTAAGTGTTTATATTTGGTAAGAGCTTATGTAACAAAGTAAATAATTGACCACAATTAAGACCAATAAGTTTGTATTAAGAACATTTATACAATTCTCACCATTTTGTCATTCAACATAGGAATGCTGATCAGGCGATGTAACATGCTCTCTTCTGCAATGAAAATACTATCAATCTATCTTAAATAATTATTATAAAAAGTAATTTTTTTTAAAATATAAAATTAGGATAATGACAAACTTTAAACTTACAATTTTTTTAATTATGAAAGAATGATTTTAAGTGAAAATAAAATAAAAAGCAAAACAATGTTTTCAGTTAATTTAGCCCCAATCTTTTAATAATTTATCATCATTTTGACCATAAAAAATTGTTTTTACAAAAACTTATAAATCTTCTTTCAAATCACTACAAAATAGTGAAGAAACAAGAATCATTTTAAATACAAAAGATTAACTAAAATTGTACAAGGACCTTGATTGAAACATTGTCAGCTCAAACTGAAGATGAGTAAAAAAAATAAATAAGTAAATAAAAATAGTTTAAAAAAAAAAAAAATAAAGTTGAATGAATAAACTTCCAACATCAAAATTTTATAAAGCTTAAAAAATAATAGGCTTATAAAAGAAACATTAAAACATATGATTTGTAATAGTCTGTGGGCATTAGGTGAAGATGAAAGTGATTCTAAACTATTCCAAATATAAGAATGAGATTAAACAGAAAAATCTGAAACCTTGTGCTTAGAAACCTTGTGCATTGTTTCCTAAGGATCATTTTAATTGCATATTTAACCACAGATGAAAGATAAAACTACTAAAACAATGAATAAAATAATTTTCTCTTATTAAATAAGACACTTAAAATAAAGTTCAGTGGGTCAAAAGATTATAAACTGAAATAACAGATTCTTTTGGGTTGAGGTAACTAGACACACAGTCTACAGAATATGACAGGAAATTATTTAAGAAGCCAATAAAAAAAAAATCACTTCCAGTGAGATCAAAATCTATTCCCGGCAAATAGAATGTTGGTGGGATGAATGGATGGAAAGTTAAAAAATTCAAAATAATTGAAAAGCTGAATGAAAAATAATAAACCGGGAATCAGTAAGATTGGAATTTGCATAAAAGTCATTAAACAATTGGTTATTTAAATAATTCATCATTGTTAAGAACTAGCTTGACATGAGCTTGTAATTAATGTTGGAAGTTTTCTGACAATAGTGGGGAGTTAAAGAGAGAAATTAAAATAAAACAATGATGATATATAGAAACACCCAGAGGTTAAAAACAAAAATCTTCCGGAGACCCTTAATCCTGTCAAGTGCTCTCAAAACAGAAAATAAGCAGCAAATATTTTTAAGTTCAAACTTGTGTTTTTATTTGAGAAAAAAAAAAAAAACACCAAATATTAATATTTGTTTTTTTGTTAAAAAAAAAAATTAAAAAAACAGAAAATAAAAAAAATATGAAGGAGGTATTATTAATATATTTCTCCATCATAAGATTGTTACTTTTTTTTTTTTTAAGTAAAACTAAAATTAATAAGATGGAAAAAGACAAGGTGTTTCCTATAAACTTGGTACTAAGACTGGATAATTTGGAGAGGGTAACAAAGAGTTGCAAAAACAACATGAAAACTAAATGCTGTTTATATCTTCTTGTCTTATGAAGTTTGACTGTAATGAAAACAACACAATCTTTGCAGATCAATTACCAAATTGTAGCTACTATGAGAATGAGCAGATATTAAACAGCAGTCAGGGTTTGATCAATTTGTTTCTAAGAGTAAACACCCCAGGGATGAGAGAACACAGAAAGTGGTTTTGGTGAAAAGGCATAAGGAAAAAGGAACAAAGACATAGGCCATCAACAAAGGTTTGTATATGAATGTATTGCTATGCATGAATGTATGTGTATATAGATCATATGTTCATGATATATAATCCAAAGATGATCAGAGATCATGTAAACCAAAATATGAGAAATACCAGTAAAAATGGTGGTAACAGTCTGAAAACACCAATGAATTTAGTTACCTTTGGATATTTTGCTCAAATGAGTCAACATTTGGACGTGTGGTGAAATTTTACAAAAGAGGATATTTTTTTCCAGATATCAATGGAATGTTTTACTTTGAGAGAGTATTATTATTGCCAAGGAAGCAAATTCTGATAGAATTACTAATCAGGAGAAAGATTAAAAAATAAAAAAAAAAAAGGAAGAAAGCAAGAAACTACATACACAAAACAGTCTATAGTGGCCAGCTCTTGTTACATAGAAACAATCTTAGCACAAGAATTTCTACAAAGAAATAATTATCCCACATTGCCAAAAATTTAAAAATATCTTAAAATTTATTTAAGAAAATATGGTGGAGATATAGAAACAACACTTCCTCTCATAAGGGTGTTACTGCTTTCCCTGCCCTTATACCCTGCCTGAATTAGGATCAGTGGAGGTAAATTTTTGAGGTTAATCAAAATTTCATTAATCTTTTTTCTTTTTAAAAAAAAAAAAAAAAAGTTATAAAAATGGTTTTCTGCTTGCATTTTAAGGCGCTTCTCTTGTACAAGTGGTTAATATGAATCAAACCTTGGGAAAAATTATCAAATTTTCTAATCATTCTAGGCAATGGTAGTAATAAAAAAAATATATACAGTCCAATTGTTTCTTGTGTTGGAATTTTCTCGATTCTTTCTATAATACAACTAGGTAATCATCCTTGATATAAGGGAGGTAATTCAAAAATGAAGCGTAAAAATGAAGTTTTATTTTAAAGTTTTTTCTCTAATGCCGTTGATTTAACGAATAAAGGGTTAATAGTAATAATTTATACTTGATATTAAAAAACAAACAGAGCATTCATGTCAATAATTATTTTAATCAAATCTTTTCATGTTATCATTATGTTCTGAACTGCGTCTGCTTAATAAAAATCCTTTGTCGCCATTAAACCTCTTCTAAGTGCTATGAAATTTTACTAAATACAATACTTTTTTTATTTTTCGAGGTAGTACTCTGTGGAGTTTTATACAGATTGTTTACTAATCTTGGTGAGTAAATAGTTAAAAATTACTAACACATCATAGTAAAGGATGAAACTTAGTCCTAATAGGATCGTTAGTGAATCTAAGCAATTAGTAAATATTCTGTATTCAAATCTGTCAGGTATGATAAAATAATTTCTATAACAATCTTCAAGATCATTGTCATGGTGTTGACTGACTCCTACCACCTAAAAAGAAATTGTGTATTTTAAATGAAAAAATAAAGAGAGAAAATATTAAAGCTTTTTAAATACCTTAAACTTTTGTCAGATCTTAATTGCTTCATAATGTGATAAAACGATATTTTATGAACTGAGAATATGAGAAAAATCTTATAAATAATCTGAAAGACATTTTACAGAAATTATGAGAAAACAATATTTTGACTTTAAGTGTTTTCTTTTTAATATTTGGAAACAATTATGATAAATAAACTAAAATCATTTTTATTTTAATTACCAGAAGCTTAAATAGGTGCTGAATAATTCTCAGTATATCAACCCCACTATAATCAGTAAACTGATTTGAGATTTGAGAAATAGGTTGAACCGATATTTTTTTAGTTCTCTTTTCTACATTATCAAAAAAGAGAAAAATATTAAATCTAATGAAAACAGTTTATTTTTTTAATGTTTATTTTCTATTTTAAACACTACTGAAAATAGTAGTTTATTTATTTATATCTATCTTAAAAACCAAGAATTTAAGTTTCAAAATATATTTTAGAGATATTTTAAAACTTCCAATTAAATCATTTTTTTATCGACTCATTATCAATAAATTTTTATTTCTTGATTTAAGAAACATGATTTTAAGATGTATAGATATTTAAAAAGCAAATAAATAAAATTCAAGAAAGTTAGCTCAGGTATTTCAATAATTGAATAGTAGTCTGCTTCTTTGTTTTTCCTGTTCTTTAAGTAAATAAGCTGAAAGTAATGGTGCTAGATTGATGAAAGCCTTCTGAAGGGTTGAGGAAGATGAAAACGGGAGAAAAAAAGGCAAAGAAAAAAGATAACAGGGAAGGTAATATAAAGTGAATTCAAAATGGCTTCATTTAATAGAATTGAAATGAAAAAAATTTCATGGAAACCAAACTTGGAGTGTCTTACAAATTCGAACATGCATAGAATCATATTTGAATGCATGTAAACATAAATACATATGTATAAATGTGTTGCAAGAAGATTACTTTATTTTTATTTTTTTTTTTTAAGTAATTGAAAACTTGGTACAGTACAATAATCCCTGCCTTACCATTTTGCGACAAAAATTTTAAAAATAAAATTGAATAAATTTTTTTTTTTAATGATTGATAAAAAATGCATGAACATAAAATTAATCGATAAATAAAAAGTTGGGACAAATTTTCACACATACAAAGATTTTTTTTTGTTTTTCCCCAAATAAAGTACAGATGAAAATATTTTACCATGTCTATCCAAACCAGTCATCTAGAAAAAGAAAAATAAATCTCCACAACCAAAAGTTTATATTTTATTTTTTAAATAATATATAAATTATTCTTTAAAAAAATTTAAAAAAAAAAATCACTTTTTAACAAGAAAAAGGGAAAAATGCTGAGTTAGGTTACTGTGTCATGGTGGTGAAGGGAAATTTAAATTTCATAGTCACCTAAGACAATTTTTTTTTTTTTTTTTTGTTCAAAGAGAGACTCCTTGGAAAAAAAATTGTAACTGAGAACCTGACACAGGCTTCCTGGATTTGGTGGGACAAGAGGTATGAATAGAGTCAAAGAAATCTAACTGCTAAGGGTGTAAGAAAATGGACTTTGAGGGTTAGTTCCACAAGATTAATTTGAGGTGGTGAAAGTATTACAAGTGCATTGTAAGGACATCAGAAGATAAAGGCTGAGAAGAGATGGGCAAGAGTGTGATAATGAAAAGAGAAGTTTCAGCACGACACATCCAAAGAGAATGAGAAGCGGATGTGACAAGGTGAATCAAAGGACATATGTAAATGAAGTTGAGAACTCCATTTGTACAGGCCTTGGTCATAATTTTAGAACATGATATAACATTGTGCCATTTGGTGATTGGTTACTTTTGTTTTAGCAATTAAAAATCTTCTCCCCTCTGAAAAAACTAATTTTCATTTCTTTGTCCCTGATCAACTGGTTTGGAAGGAGACATGGTTAAACAGAGAACAGCAGACACACACACACACACAAAAAAAAAAAAAAAAAAAAAACAGAATTGACATTTTTTTTTTCTTTTTCTTCCTTAGGACAGCAAATATTTTTTTTTTCTTTTTGGATGAGATCTCAGCACTACTCACTGCTTCTTTTGATCAGATAGCTTCATCTCTGTTTTTTGACATTGTTTAATAAATCCAGTAAATGATTCTTATTCAAAACCAAAATACAAAAAAATGGTAGTATCAAATTTTCTTACTCAAATGAGTTGCCAGTAATATTACCAAAATTTATTTATTTAAAATAAAAATTTTTTTTTAAAATATACAACAATTGAATTAGAATCAGGAAGAGTATATAGTTGTAAAAATCTATTTGAACTACAGCTTCAAACAAAAGCTTAAAGATGAAATCAAAATAACCATAATGTAGTGCAAATAGAAAATTTCATTAAGATTTACTCAAATAATAATTTTCTATCTTATGTTTATATCAGGTCTAATGAAGTATTTCTTACTTCCAACACCTGGTCTTTAGCTAATGACTAATTTTCATACTAATGTTGCTCCAAGCCTCACTAAGCTAAGCTTAAGACATATTGATACATTTCAGAAAAATGTACCCATGTTGTTTAGGCTTGGTAGCATACCTAAGGATATGGCACATGTACTGGATGCTACTAAGCAGTTTTAATAAAATCAAACAAGTCGCTCTTTGAGAGTGAAAAAAGGTACTTTCTTCAAGTGTATGATCTTGCTCTTGATTATCATAGCTAAGACGCACATGGTGAGATTGTTAAACTTCTTATAAAAAATTATCAGGTAAAATTACTGCTGTCGAAACTACATGATCATATAGAAGGGTGTCTAAAAAAATAAAAAGTATAGACACTAATCCTGCAACAGTCTATCATGTCAAGAATTAGAGAAGCTTTAAAATTCTTCATTTTATTTTCAGCAAGATGGAACACCATCACACTACCATCAGGATGTATGATTGTACCTGAATGAAATCTTACCAAACAGATGGATCGGAAGACAAGGTTCTGTAAAATATCCTCCTGTTTACCAGACCTCACCTTTTTAGACTTTTTTGTTGTGAGGATACTTAAAAGATAACTATCAGCTAGCAACAATTGCTGAAATGAAAGTTTCCATAAAGTAAGGATACAGCCAAATTCCTATTAAAATGTCAATTGCTGCTTGTGATTCTATTGCACCATGTTGTCAGCCATACCTGGATATATGGACATCAATTTGAAAACATGCAATGACAAAATCTTAAGAGTATTCATTTATAATGAAAAATTTCTTCTGACATTATTTAAATAAGATTTTGTTGGTTCTAGTTGCTTGAATCATTTCTTGAGAAAACTTTAAATTGTGTAGAAATTTTTCTTGAGACATCCTGTATATATTTTGCATACAATTGCTTGATGCTAAGTGGCAGTCAGACCATTTTTCTGTTAGAACTAACAAGATAGATTTCAAACAAAATTCTAGATAATGAAATGTAATCCATTTCAGTGGTCCATTAGCATTTGCACCCCACCCCCGTTAGGTTTGTATTAGTGGGCATTTGAAAAATGGAGTTTAAGATATTTACTGAACTTAATTAATCTTAACAATTCATACTAGAAATGGTCAACTCAAAAGAGGATTGGAAACAAAAGAATAAAAATTTAGACTAGGGATGTGGTTCCAACCTTTCAACCAGTTTTTATCTCTACCATTGTATGTAATAAAGTTTACTAATATAATCAACAACTCAAAGATTTTTTTTATAAAGGATTTAAATTTCTAGGAATTGTTTTTAAATGTAAGAAAAACAGAGATGAATAATTTAGTTTGAAAAAGTTCACAAATAGCAGTGAGTTATTGGTGGAATTTTTTTTTGTTTAGTTAACACTTAAAATAAAAATGAGACTATAAACTGTTACTAATCAGAGAAAAATTATATGTAAAAAAAAAAAAAAGAAAAGTTTTCAGGTGAATTATGGACTTTTGGTTGAATATATGCTTTTATTTTTATGAATTTCAATTCAAAATATTTCTTCTCATTACCTATTCAGTAATAGATTGAGAAAATATATTCAAAGCAGTGTTATATTAAATCCTAATATCATGCAAGATTCTAACCAAAAATTTAGGAAATTTCCTAGTTCATCAGGTATTTCAAAAAAAATTTAAAGATATTATCATGAAATAAAAAAGCTTCATTTTCTATCAATGTTTTCTTGTATTAAAGAAAATATGCAGGTAACACAGCTTGGAATGAGAAATCAGCAAATCAATTTGGAATCCCAGCCAAGTTTGTTATGTTCACTTTCATGCAAATACCTTTTAAGATAGGTATGAAATACATTTCTTCTCCCACGAGCTATAGGTTAAATAACAGAAGACAAGGCTCTCTAGCCATGGTTAGCAACCAGTCTAGAAGACAACTGACTTCCTAACTGTATGTATCTCTTGTGTATCCCATACTATGCGGCCATCAACAAGATTACAGAGTTCACAATGACTATAATCTCGTCTGTGGTTGACCTACAAATATGTTGATTATTAAAAAAACTTGTTTCATTTTATTGGCTTAAGAATATCTTAATGGCTCACATTTGTAGCTATTTAAATAAATCAATGTTTTAAGTGTTTTTTTTTAGTTTTTAAACAAAACAAATCATGTCCCACATTCTCAGAATCATTCTTATATTGGGTTTGCCAAAAAGTGTGTTCAATTTATTAAGTAAAATTTCTACTTAACATGCAAATAAAATTTTTGGCCAACATTTTTAAAAAATTATGTAAACTGATTTAATTCATTGAGAATCATTTTGTTAAACCAGTTCCTATTAAATCAATAATGATAATTTTAAATCTTGATTCATTTTTTAGCAGATGTAAGATCTAATGATAAAAATTTGAGAATATAAGTAAGTAACATGAAAAAAATGGCAAATTTTATTGTATAACTATATTAAACAATTATAAATTAATGAATCTTTGATGTATATTATAAATTATGTATTTATTTTAACAGTACTGTAATCCTCTCAAATCAGGATAACACTGACTTATTTTTTGTAAATGTACTCACTGCAGTGACGAATGTTGTGAATGCTGTAAGTCCAAGTTCTTATACAAAAACCACCAAAATAGTAAGATAACCTGTAAATGAAGCAACACCTTAGCCAAATGATTAATAATGTCCTGTGTGTGTGTCATTGTAAGTATTCAAATGTATATGATACAACAGCAGATTTACCTAAAGTCTTAAAAGTTATACCTTTATGTCTGAATTAGGATTAAGTTATATTGTTATTAATATGTATTACTGGCAAATTATATATATAAAGATATGGACAAAGAAAGTAGCAAAAATATTTCCCCTTGTTGAAAAAAAAATACTGTACTGTATAAAAGATTTGCAAGTCTTCCATGAAAAGTTTATATATAATGTCAAATTGCACAATATTTCAAGAACATGATTGCATATAATCAGTTAATTTTCAATTTTTTTTTCTTCTTAAAAATTTAATTTATGTTACCAGATTGTAGCTATAAAAAAATTTGCTAATTGTTAAATATTTTTTTATATATATATATATATATATTAGTCTTTGTTTTAGTTAAGTAAATTTTTTGGGAAATAAAAAATTTAAAAAATGACTTTTTAAGTTACTTGAGTTTTTTTACAAAATGATAATAAAAAATATTAATCCAATGATTTATTTGAAGACCCTAGTAGTCGTTTTTAATGGTTTATTTTTAAAGACCATAACTGCATAGATTATTTTATTTCTTTATTTGCATGTATGTTGAAAACGACTATTACAGTAACAATTTCTTTATTATATGCAATTAATTACAATGTGTTCAAATAATGCCAATAAATTTGATTGTTTTTTAAAATAAATTAAAATTTTCTATTATCACAATCCCTTTTCAAAATGAGAAAATAAATCTATAGTGATGAATTTTAAATATTTTTGAATGTTCAGAATAAATTAAAATTAGGGAATTAATATTTTGACATTTTTCTTTTTCTATTTTAGCAGGAAAATTAATTTTAAATCTAATAAAAATGCCTCAGATTATTTTTGTAATTATAAACACATGTGCAATAAAAATTGTATCTGTTTTGACGACTAATTTTAATTACTGTATAATAACCAAAGATTTCATTCAAAAAAATATGTCGCTTGAAAGTTCTCATGAAAATTATCTCAGTATGATGTATCTTAATCATTGTTGCTGTACAATTATGAATTTCTCTCTCACATAATAATAATTGCATATAAGCAGTTGCAAATATTTCAACAATTTACAAGAGACATTTTAAAAAACAAAAAAATTGAGAATTTCATTTGTAAAATTAAGAGAAAATTTATACAAATTTTTATACACAAATTCTTTGAGTTTTTAAAGATTTATATTATTGCGTAGAATGTTTTGCCAAAAATGACCAACTTACCAAATGTTAAAACAAATTGAATTTGAAATGTAAATTTGTATAAATCCTTGTATAATTAATGAGGCTTTATTTTAAACTTTTTCCTCGAGCACTATATTTTAAAAGTGTTTGATTTATTTTCTAACAGGGGGTAAAATTTCTGTGTCCATACCTATTAAGTCTGAAAGGATGTGTTTATCAACACATGTATTATACATGTCTATTAAGTAATTTTTTTTTTGTATACAAATCACCAGCAAGTGCAAACTAGTGTATAATGCATGTATTGTCTGTAACATTGTTGTAAATATTTCACAGAAAGAGGGAATTTTTTTTTTTTTAAAGAAAAATGAGAAAAAATATCACAAATAACAACTCAAAAAATATTAGTGCTGAGAGAAGATCCTCCTAACCAAACAGTTATTAATGAAGACATCAATATGTAGAAATAGTTTCTTAACATTAAAAATGACAAGGACATTAGTTACAGAAAAAGAAAAAGATTGAAAACTTTTAAAAAAATGATGATTACATGAAAAATACCCAGAATCATAGACATGAGCAGCAATACAATTACACAGTGGCAGTACCAATATAATATTCTTTCTTATAGAAGAAATACAATACTGAGTATTGGTGCATAGTATTTGTACTACCAAGTGCAGTTTAGAAAGAGTATTGCTGTATTGTTCATTCTTTTCATTTTCTTATTAAGCATGACAATAAAATGTATTGAAAATGTTAGAGATTAGATCAGAAGTATATTTTTTTGGTGTACAGTTGCAAGCCAAAAGATTTTCACAAATTTTCTTCTTTTTTTTCATGAGGCTAAAAACTTCATTAAAAAATAAAATAAAAAAACTGGCCATGAATTTTTGAGGACCATTAAAAAAATGTAAACCAAAAAGTTAAATATTCCAGTCAATAACAATTATAGGGTTATGATTTTAAGGATGTGTGGACAGTTATTCTGAAAAAGCATATCATCCGCATCATTTTCAATTTAACAAGCGGATTTTTGGGCGCAAAAAGGAGAGAAGAATGAAGAACAACAGCTGAGAGGATAAATTGTGGGAAAGGGTGGAGGGAAATTTTTTCTTTTTAAATTAAAATTTCAATTTGTATGGCATCAAAATGGGTAAAAAAAACAAAAACAAAAAAAACCCAAAGAACTTACATTGTCTCATGTATAAATAAAGAGGAAATTCAAAAGAAAATGTGACCAAAATGAAGATATTTTTTTAAAATTTGAATACTTAAATTGTTATATATATATATATATATATATATATATATATATATATATATATATTTGTGTATATGTGATGGTACACACATGCACGATGGCTTATGTAATATTCCTTTGTGATGAATATGCATATATCAACCATGACACAAGCATAGATTATATTTAACTTATTTCTTGGAGTTAATTTTTTTATCTTTATTTCTACCTTATTTTGGCACTTGCTAACTTTGTTTTTCATAAAGCAGAATTTGAAATACATAAATTATGTAAATGAGAAAAAAAGGGGGACGGGGAGAAGGGTCAAATGCCATTCCCTGCTTTTTATTTCCTTGTGATTGGTCAACTGTTGTTGATGATGAATTTATATCCCTGAGATCAGTAAGATGATGATCTGCATTTTAAGATGTTTGAAGATGAGTATACTATGAGTGTAAATATGTAATGATTCTATTTTGAAAAAAGGGTTGGGGAAGGAGGAAGAATGGAAGGTTAATGAGAAGAAATTTAGGAAATGAAAAATATGGAATAAAAAACAATAAAAGAAAAAAAAAAAAAAAAGGCAAAAACCTTGTCCACATTGTACCAAAGATATTTGCTATCTGCTTCCTTCTAAATTTATTTTGAAATTTTTTTTATTTTATTTTTATCAATTTTGTTTCATAAGGAGAATAGTCTATTGAGGCACTTGTTAAAGACAAGCGGAAAATTACAAACCCGGTTTGAAGCATATGGGTAAATTTAATTTTTTAAACAAATTTAGGCAGACTATTTTGAATAAAAAAATTGTACTTCACAAAGGAAAGTAGAAAAAAAAATGGTAAAAATGGAAGTTACAAGAATGTAAAAGAAAAGGAAATTGAACCAGGTGTTATTTTACAGCCCTCCCTCAATTTAAACATTTTCTTGAAAATGTTTAACTTTCAGATACTTATGAAATATCATTCTAATATGACAATACTGCTATATAGTAAATCCCTATAAACTAATCAATTTCATAAATCAACACATATGGATATCCAGTTTTAATGTTTTTAAAATTTAACAATGATTTTTATGTTATCAAATTTCCAAATAACCATTTTTTAATATTTCTACAATGCTGCATATAAATTTGTACATTTCCAATACATAAAAAATTGTTTCAGTAATACTTTTGAAAGACAAAGAGTGGCTGCATTTTATCTCAAAAAACTAACTCTATATCAAGTGATCACGTACAAAGAAAAATGGATCAATTAATTGAATATTTATAATAAAAAAATAATTTAACAAATATAAAGATCTTAATTAAATAAAAACAGTCAAAGTTCACTTTATTAGTTTATGTATGGCTAGTAATACTATTTTTATCAATTTTTCCAAACTAGTTAAACATTTCCCCAACTCAAATGAATCTGGTTTTAGATTAAAACTAAGTATGAGCATACCAACAAAAAGTCCTGATAGCTGATAAAATAGTTTTGCTTTTATTATCTCCCTTTATCTGTTTTTCAGTCTTCAAGAAAACCTTTCTCCTGGTATCAGTTTAAATGGATACCTTCCTTTTTTCATATATTTATATTATTATAAACTAGAGTTTTGGAATATGAAAATTTCACTGAAAACCATTGGAAAATTTCCAAGTTTTAATCTTAAATCAAAAAAATACGAACTCTAAATAATAATATATGAAAAAAAACAAACATTTAAACTGATGTCAGGAGAATGGGAGTTCAATCTGTTATGGTGAGTACAATGCAGAACATGATACGTACCAAAATACCTCACAAAATAAGAAGTTTAGGGTCAGTCATTTCTAAATTTCGTTGATGAATGCATATTTTTAATTAATGAAATTTTCTTAAATAATCAAAAACAAATAACTTATTTTCCAAGAAAACCAAATTTTATATTTTTTGTTAAAAAAAAAAAAAAACTGCATGTAAAAACTAAATTGCACATACCATTTTACCCTCAGCCTGAAAATAAATGAATACAACTGTATAAAACATTATAAAAAGTGTGTGTGTGTGTGTGTGTGTGTGTGTGTGTGTAGAGAGAGAGAGAAATAGAGAGAGAACACATATATACACAATGGAGATAAAGAAAATTTTTCAAAATTATCTAAAATTTCCTGGTATCTTTTTAGAGTTCAAGGTTTTAACGTGTCCAAGACTGTAGGAAGCTCTAAGTCTTAAAATTAATTACCATATTCTCAACATCCCTGAGTCACATTTACACAAAGAGTCTGAATAAATCAGAAGCTTTGAAAGTAATTTATAAAAAAAAGAAGAAAAAATGTAACACCTTTCACTTGTTTCAATCCAAACTTTTTCACACACAACATAAGCAATAAGTGTTCTGCTTTAAAAGTTGAAATCCTTTCTCAATTACACAAGAATTGCTTGACCACAAAATCAAAAACTTATACTTTCATGATTCACTTCAAACATATGCAGAGAATCAGAGACCAAAAGAATTGAACATAAAAATTGACTAAGAAAAGCATTGTCCATTTTTTTCTATTTATCTCTTTATGAGATGAACCAACATTATTATACACCAATACAAGTGTACATTTGTATAAGTTACTCAATTATAAGCCACTGTACTCAAATTTGGTTAATCTTAAACAACTCTACTATTGATCACTATAGTGGCTTAAGCAAATAAAGGAAAAAAAGGAGAGAGAAGAGTTACTACGTATATTATTCTATATTGTATTCAAGAATTCTACCAATTCTACATGCTGAGTTACATTGACCTGTTTCTCTTTTCCATTTTAATAAATAAGCATAACCATTTAAGCAACTTGAGTATGAATTCTTGTGGAAAAACTAAGCCACCCAAGTACTGGTCAAATTTGGAAGTTTCTTTGTGTGTGTGTGTGTGTAACAAAATAATTTAGACTATCAATGTATAACAGAGCCAACTCTACATCTCTAAAATTCAAACAAAACACTCCAACTTATTCAGATTGTTGTACTGCTCTTTTTAATTTTGCCTTAATAAAAATGGACCACATTTCAGTTTCACCAAAGTTTCAAGAGCAACATCTTTGATGTGAGACAGTGATAATTTTCCCCTTTTTTTGTACAAGTCATTAATTTTAAACCAGTTGCTTTCATTTATTTCATTTATGATGAAAATAGAAAGCTTAACTGAAGAAAATTTGTGAATTGTTCTTGAGTTTAGTCCAATTTGATGATAGTTTCAATAATAGAAAAATTCTGAAAATTTCACTTGCTCCTATCATCAGTTAATGTTTGAAACATTTGTTTTATAAGCTATATAACATCACACATAAGATTTGTTTTCAATAATCTCTTTAGTTTAAAAAAATAAAATAAAAGACTGAAGAACTTCTTCAATCTTTAATATATTTCAAATTTAAATTATTAAATGTCCTAGGGACACACACAATAAAAAGAGAATTTATTTTTTTCAACTCACAAATTTTTCTACCTAAAGAGAAAAGATATGGTACAAGAAATTAACAGTAATTTAGATAAAATTGTCTGTGTGTGTGTGTACTTCATGTTACTGGTAATTATGACTATTTGAAAGCTGTAGCTGACACTTTAAAATACAGATAAAAAGGACTAATTAACTACTCACAATCTTTTTGTCATGGGTTAAAAAACAATTATCTACAGTACACATGCTTTACTAACCTATATTAAAAAGGATATATTTTCTAATTTTATTTCTTTTAGCCATATTTTAAATATGTCATAAACAAAAGGATGAGATTTATCTTATTCTAAAATTTCAAACTTTGGAACATTCCTCCCCCTTTTTACACATTTGGACAACAATTCCATACTTTTTTTCCCATCTTTTAACTTTTTTCATTGCAACTCTCATTGTTATTCTTTTACTATTGGATAAGCAGTAAGGATTAAAAGCAAAGAAATAACTTCTGGCAAGCCTTGAACTTACATCTCGTCTCTGGAAGCCTGTCAGTACAATTACCAATTTGGGCATAATGAATTTATTAGTAGACATCGTCCATATAAGTCATAACTATATTCCTTGCTTCTCTAAATTCTATCATGTTGCCATGTTTTTTTTGGGTTTTTTTTTTAAATACACTAGCAACATTAAAATTATTCACAAATTTGTTGAAAGCTACATTGGCATCATTAATTTGTGACTTTTTCATTTTATTGGTTACTTTTTATCATTACTTAAAATAACAGCCCAAGAGTTAAAAAAAAACCCAACAAAAATAAAATGAAAGACTGAAAATTATTATTAATAATAATTTCAATGCTTCATCTAAGAAACAACGGTATTTATTATGGAAAGATTGTTCTGACTTTTCATTTGAATAAAATTCAAAATATGAATTCTTAACAAGAATAATAATGCTCTTTGCTTAGGTTCAAATAAAATCAGGAATAAAGATTATAATAATGTGTAACTGTTTTACATATACAGTATGTGCAGCTCATTAAAAATTATGATAAACTTAAAATGTAGAAAAAAAATGTATAAAAAGGAGTGAAATGCTTTATGTTTTCACATTCAAAACTTAGTTAACTAAATGGAAATTAAACAGTTATCATTAACTAACCTCATTAACTGAACATACCAAAATAAAATCAGCAGTTGTTTAGCTTTTTAAAATGTTGAAGAAAAAAACAAACTTATCAGCTAGGATCAAAATTCTTGTGTTGTACCTTTAAAAGATACCAGAAGCTCAGGCATATTAGCAGTAATAGCCAATAAAGCATAGAACCAAAATACAAGGGCTTACGGCCTATCACGTTGAATACACCGGTTCTCGCTCGATCACTGAAATTAAGCAACGTTGAGCCTGGTCAGTACTTAGATGGGTGACCGCTTGGGAATACCAGGTGCTGTAAGCGTATAGTGATGGATGTGCATTGTGGTGCAGTGGATATCGGCTCGGAAAGAGAAATCGGTGAGCCAAGTTCAAATTCCAGCTGAATACCCTGCATTCACTTAAGCACTGGTACCCTTGGGAAAGGTATTAATCCGTCCCTTTCCTCCAGTTATGGGTTAAATAACAAGGGTAGGACTTGGGGACCCTGCACTTAAAAACAAATCCCAAACAAAAACAATAAAACAAATAAATTAAACAAATCAAAAAACGATTTTCAGCATTAGAAATGACCTAGTGAAGGTTGATATGCTGGTTAAATGAACCAACCAACCAAAATACAAAAACAAAAAACCTAGACTAAGACTTCCAAATCTTGTATTTTGCAATTGGTACATCAATATACCACAATACTAAAAAATACCTCAATGTAATGGAGCTCATAAACTAAGATCTAAGGTGTAGTGGGTTCACTGTAGGGAAAATCATCCTGCCTGGCACAAAACTGTGTAAGACAATCATTTATAAAAATATATGCAAAAAGCAACATGAGAGTTTAATCAGACTTTTTTTTAGTTTTATTTGGGAATTGTCTATAATGAATTGACAAAATTCTTATTTTAAAAATCTGGGAAGAACAAGTAATGTAATTTGACTGAAGTCCTGAGATAAAGTATTTTCTTTTATATACAATTCCATTACTGTCTTCAATTTTAATGTTTTTTTTATTTTTAAACATTAATTTTAAGACTTAAGGCCTCTTGTATTTATGGTATCAATGAAAGGCCATTTGAGGAACTCCAGCTATAGCAGTGTGAACTCTTTCACACACTCCCTACAATACATGTAAACAAAAGGGCTAATTCCTTGATAGACCATTTTTCTGAACACAAACATGGCTAATACCAGACATTAATATTCAGTTTTGTGATTCTGTTTGATAGGGTGTTTGTAATTCAAGAGATGGAAATAAAAATATTATGTGACTTCTTGAGACCTGATGCTAATATTGAAGAATATCAATTAAAAAAAATTGTGTTAAAAATAACAAGGATGAAGGCAAAAAATATATGATTTAATAAAAATAAGAAAAATAATCTTTCTTATACCTAATCTTAAATTAGCATTATTCTGAATTATTCTAAGCAAGAATACAAAGAAGTATTGAATTACCATTAAATTCTTTTTGTACAATTTTAGGATCCATGACAGCCTTAGGTATTTAATATTTTAGTGTTAAATACTATCATTTTTTTACTTATAAGAGAAAAATTAATTTCAAGACAAAAATCTACCATAAAATTAAAATATTTAGCAACAAAGAAAATTAATTTTGTTACAATGTCCAACAAATTATAATATCCAGACAAAACGACAAAGTCAAACTACATTGATTTGATATTATCGATTGCACATCAAAATCAATATTTTCAGTCTCTCATTCCATTTAATATACATGGATATCAATGGCTATATTGTGCCACAATAAAAATCAATGCAATATTTACTGAAATCAAAGATGTTACTCCAGGTGATGCAAACTAACAAGGAAAGAGGAGGAGAGAAGTTACAAAATAGCAGACACCTACAAATATGATCAAGAGCTAGTCAGAAACCACATATGCAGTAAAAAAATTTTTTTTAAATCCTGATTTTATTTTGGCTCTCATATGGAAAGTCCCTGAGTTAAGTCTCACAAGACACTTGCACGTATGAATCTGGGTGCACTAAGGCAGTTTATAAACAAGCAACCTGTACAGGAGATAGCTAATGCCACCCCCATCTGTTACAATTAACATCACCAATTGTTGTCATCTCTCTATAGTGAAAAGGAAAGTGAATAAAAAAAAAAAAAAAAGTAAAAGAAAAATCTATATCTATGTCAATTTTTAACTTATTAACACTTACAAGTTCACAATAGACTACAATACATGCTCATAAAAAAAAAAAAAATCAATGCTTTTACTGTTAAATACTATATTAAATAATTCTTTATAATTAAATTTTAATGGCTCATTAGCTAATGATGGAATTAACATAATTTTATCACAAGTTGCAAGATATATTAATGTTAGCTTGGAAATTAAAATTCCTGTTTAAAATGCCATAAAAGTGAAATGACTTGTGAATATTTATATAACATTTCTCAAAGCTTAATAATTTGAGGGAGAAATGTGATAATGCAAATAACATTTAGTTTCAGTTTACAAAAAATAATAGCTGTCAAAATTTTGGACTAGCAAGTTTATGACCAAGCTAATTTTACTATCATTAAAAGATAAAAAGTAAATTTTTATTGCCATTTTATGAAGAAGGCTTCAAAGTGAATGCACCTCTTCAAAAGATTTCATAAAAAAATGAAGAAAACAAAAAGGACAATCGAATCAACCATCCATATTTGACTTGTGACCAACTTTATACTTCAATATTTATAAGGTTTTGTTAGTAGACTGGAAATATCACTTAGAAATATCCCCCTACCAAAACACATATTTAAATCCTTTAAAGATAATTCTGCCTTTAATAATGCTATAATAATTTACATTTTATTTACAGTTGACAGCTATTAAATACTATTACTATTAAATAACTTTCTTAAAAAGTGACACTCCTTTCTATATGACATGCTATAAAAACCTTCTTTTTAAAAACTTTGGTATCTCTATAAAAATGTGAGATGGTAGATTCATGATTCCAACAGCCTTCAAACATATCTTAATTCATTATAAAGATTTTATGCAACCAACAGTTGTAGCATAGAGAAGAAATTAAAATAGCCAAAGTATAGATCTCAGCAATTAGTACTTGGTGACAAATCATAATTGCAACTAACAACACAGAATATATGTCTAGAAAGTTCCTTTGTCATTTATAGGTAACTTTTTTTAATCATTTCACCCCAAGCAAGGCAATAATGTAAAAAGATGCAAGGAATTACTGAAAGTGAAAGAAAATGAGAAGACTGTATAAAGAACTTGAATCTCAATCCTAAACAGGAAACAAAAGATAAACCTCTACTCCTGTTCAAACGACTGGGAAGGAGTGTGAACCAGGCAATAGGCGAACCCCTCACCTTAATCTGATACTGAGTAATAACAACTAGTGAGTTTCACAGTTGTAATAGTATACTACACCCTGCCTGCTATTAAACTATGGTAAAGCAACTCCTTTATTTAATATATGCTACAGTGTCTTTTATACTGTAGAGATCTGAGAGCAAGAATGATGCTTATAATATTGGGATACTTCAAACAATTATGAACTTGGTAGAGTTAATAAAAATTGAAGAAAATTAATTTAGATGCATATAAAAATATATCAACACACATTTATATAAGTGTGTTTGCATGATAGAATCCAGTTTGAGAAAAAAAAAAATACATTTATTTATATACAGGGTGCGATGGGTAAATTTTCACCATTTCATATTTTAAATTTTGCACATGCCCATTGTTTGTTTTTGTTGACTGCACAGTATAGTAGGGTCACTTGGGCATCGTCTGTAAGAAAAAGAGCACCATGACACAATTAACTTCGCCAGAAATTTGGAAATGGTATGTTGTATTGCTTGGCCTTCATGCCAGAAACTCCAATATGAACACTGGAGTGTGTTTGCGTGCCAATCTGGGGACAGTGCAGAAAGTGTTGAATGAGTCTAATGTTGATTCCTAAGGTACAACAGTTCAGAAAATTCACTGATTGTTCTGATAAGAAAAGAACTCCCAAATTTGTTGGTGAGAGCCTCAGACTCCACGGAGGATTACATCAACTGCTTTGAGGAGGTAGAGCTGCACAGGGTCAAGAGGGTAGCAGCTGGAAATTCCCATGTCTGACAACAGCATTCTGCACCATACCACACAAGCAAGAGAACCCAGTCATGACAGTCAGAAAATTTTTGTGACCACATCATTTACATTCAGCTAACTCCCCAAACTGCAACCCCCTTGATTATTATGCATAGGGAACAGTTGAGTGAGAAACCAACAAAAGTCCTTGTAACACCAAAGATGAACTGAAGGCAGGGATTATAGCAGCATTCACCAACTTAAATAAGGAGACCATCTAGAAGAGATGCAGGAGATTCTGAAGTCATCTGGAGACTGTGGTTGAAGCCAATGGCAAGTTTATTGAATAAATTTACTTTAGTATTTCAAGATATTTTTGCATAATTTTGTTAAATATATCTGTTAAAATGAGATGCCAGTGTTATTTACTTTTTTTTCTTTTCATAATTTAGACGACAATTTATCCATCGCACCCCGTATGTCTAAAAAATAATTTGATGGACAACTACAGGGTGATTGAAAAGTAACTCCCTGTTTTATGTATGATAAATTCTCCCATCTACTATAATTTTTACAAAACAGTAGAGTCCATCATAGATTAAATAGGGAATTACTATTCTATCACCCAGTATACTTTTGATGATTGACATTAAAATTATCTCTGAAATGTACAAGTTCAATTTCCAGCTCAACTAAAAAAAACAAACATTTAGAGCTCATTACAGTTGTTCTGCTTCTATAATATGCACATTTAACATTTAAACACATCTTGGAGAAAGAAAAAAAATACCTACTAGTTTTATGATTTATACTTACAAACTTCAAGACATTCCCTATTAAAATTTATTCAGGGCACAGCTCTAGTTGAATGTGTGAGTCGAGTAAATGTTATCAATATAGAAAAAGAAACTGGCAAACAAAGTACAAATTTCAGTTTAGTTTGTTGTGTTCACTTTTACACAAATACCCTTAGGAATACAGCTCTTCTCTCTGCTTGACTACAGATCAAATAATAGTGTAGACTAGACTCTTTAGCTTTGGCAGCAGAGTTTAAGTGAAGTAGAACTTTAAATTCAAAACTGTAGCAAAGCTAATAGAAATCACTCCTCTATCATGATGATTCAGAAATTAAAAAAAAAAAACGTGTGGAGAGCCATGATCGCCAATATATTAAAGGGGTATGGCATTAAAAAAAATGAGAGAAGAAAAGAATTCCTTAAGATAACCAATTTCAAGATTAGTAATTTGGAAAGAACAAAAAAGCAATATCAATGTTCAGTAAAATAAAAAGGAAATCCTTTAGAGAGAAAGAGATAGTAACAACAGTAGAAAAGAAAGAAACTTAGAATATTGGTAATGGGAGTAACAAAATGAGAATCAATGGTAGTATAAGACAAGAGAGGTAATAAAGAAAAAAAGATTAAAAATGTGTGGAAGGACAATCATGAACCTTTTTTCTTTTGTTTTTAAAATTTGCGAGGTGCAGGTTAAGAATATAAATAAATATGAAAATTGTATGAGATAGAAGGCATATAAAAGCAGACATTTTTTTTAAACTAATGACAGCTTATTCTCTTTGCATCACATTTCCAAAAAGATATTTTAAAAGAAAATGTGGCTTTGTGCACAACAGATAAGTCAAACTAGAGATTATGTAAAAACATTTTTTTTTTTTTTGCCCAGAAAAAAATCTAAAAATATAGCAATTATATAAACATTTATGGGCCTTTTGATTTTGTTATTTAACAAATAGATATAAGCAACAAATGAGATTTAAGAATTTGCGGTTAGAACCACTCTCTGAAATAAGGAGTAAGGTTTACTTTCTCTCAATTTAAAACAAAATATTTTTTTGAAAATCTGTTCAAGATTTTTAAAAACAAGCTTTCTTTTTCAAATTTATAGAGAAAAGTGGCAAAGTTATCCACACAAATATGAGATAATTTTAAGCCTACATTATATAGATGTACATGCAGAAATATATAGTTATCAGATTTTAAAGAGAAAAAAAAACTGATTATTTAAATGAGGCATGTAGAAGAAATATATATTTTGAATAGAACAAACATTTCCAGCAGCTTTAGCACAGAAAAAAATATCTAAGTAAATTATCAAAATTTACTGCTATGATAAAGTGAGGATTCTGGGATCAGACAAATCATTACACCCACCCACCATTATTTCAGGATCTATTTTAAATAAAAAAATTTTTTAAAAAGTCTGCCTGAAATATTTTGCTCAAAATTAATGTTTTAAAAAAGCTTTTTTTTTCTTTTTTAATGTGGACTCGGTAGGTTGACTGGCTTTTACATAAAAGAATTCAAATAAAATAAAAAATGAAAATAAGATGACAAAATGAACATTATATATATATATATATATATATATATATATATATATATATATATACACACACACACACACACACACACTATATATCTCCTATTTTAAAATCATGATTTCTTTGTCTTTGCAACTGTACTCCAATTTTAAAAAAAATTAATAATAATACATGATTTATGAGTGTAGGCTCGAGTTAAAAGTGTGAGTGTAAGTGAGAACATTTTTTTTCTTTTCACTGAAAGAAGGACATTATAGCTTGCCTTCTGGATGAACGAGGTGACAACAAAACTACCCTTACAGGTAGGGGCAGGTAACTGAGTTAGCCCTCCAGAAAGAGACAGAGGGATAAATATATAATATTTTTTAAAAAATCGGACATTCCGATAATGCAGGTCAATAACAGAGCCATTGTTCGGATGATATGAAAACTGAACAATCATTTCAAGATGGATACAGATCATGACTATCAGAAGGCATCATTCCACTGGTATGGGCTGTGAATGTTGGGATGATGTTGACTTCTCATCACTGTCACTGACCGGTTCCTGTTTCACGTGTATGGGACCATCGATCGGCTCACCAGACAGAGCGCTGATTGCTCGGTTAACAGCTGCGACATCCGCAGCAAAACTGTTCTGGTCATCGCCTGATTCCGACGGTTTTGGTGAGGGTGTGCAGATCCGTTCGCTATTCGTGCCGTCAGTTTGGTTATCGAGGTCAACGACATAAGGTCTCTGACGGACTCTGCTTGGAAGAAGGATTTGTGAACAATCGAGGCCTCCTGAAGGGAGAAAAATAAAAATTCAAGATTAATGGAAAAATCAACAATTCAGATATGTGCGAAACATGATAAAAAAAAAAACAACTAAATAATATAACAATCATGGTAACAAGGTAAATAAAAAGCAAATATTAATAAAGTTAATAAATAATTAAATTGTTTAAATGAATAGCATACAAATGTGACCTTGTGCCACACTGACTTTACTGTAAAGAAATAAACATTAAAATAAATCTATTTTTCAACGATAATGGCAAGATTATCTCTGTTTCCTTATAAAGAAACATTCAGCATTCATTGATCAAACAGTTAGCATTGCTGTCAGTTGAAATTTATAAAATCTTTCTTTTAAAGGTTTTCATTTATTGTTCTTTCTAGTATTGATGGGGGTTTCCTTCTTAACCTTTTGTTTAAAGTAGCATAAAAATCAACATTTTGATTATGTCATTTTCTTTTCAAGTTATGTGCTATTCATTTTAGTGACTGAAAGTTATTAAGTGATGTAGTTTCTGTTAATTGGTAAAGGCCTTTGTTTGTGATTCTGTAGTTGCAGTTTAAAAGAGTCAAGAAGGACAGTTTTTTATAAGACTCACAGGGTTCATTTGCTTGAAGCCATTTTTAATCATTGATATGAGAAAATGCTGATAGTCTAAACATTTCTGAAAGAATTTGATGCCATGCTATGACATCTATATAAAAGTCTAGATCTGATGAGGTTATTTAAAAACATGAGCAAAGTTCTGGGGTTAATGTTTTGTTTTTGTAGCATTTTATGGTATTGTGTGAAACTACCCCTAGCACAGCTTATTTTCAGTTCAATTTCTTTATCTTTTATACTAAATTGGCTGTAATTGATCCATATACAGCTGTATTTGAAGTGTTTAGTATTTACTAATTCCACATACTGAACTTTTATGATGAATTCAAGGTAGGTACCATTATTGCTTTCATTCCAATTTCAGTTTCTTTTTGAAAACTTATCTTGAACCTTATGTCACACAATATAAAAACATATTCTGCTTATTAGACTTTGCATACGGGTGATTTAAACTAATTTACTCACCTTTATTTGTTTGTTCAACCCTACCAGTGTTGACTTTACCTATTATAGGCTCGGCAGGTCTAGGGTCTTCAAATTTAAGGGGGAGGCCTCCAGTCAAGTTGTATAATATTTTTGACACTGTCATAGGCATTCCTTACACATGTTGTCATAATGAATTGTAAACTCTAAACAACCCTTCAGTAATTTTCCTTACATTCCGTTTCAGAATTATTCTGTTTTAAGTCGATAACTCAATGCTAGCATTGATTTCTTTATAGATTTTAAAATTTTAAGATTTATGCAGTAATATCTTTTGTTCTTTAGAGGAGGAATTGTCAACTGTGGAATTTTAAACACCTGACGTCATTCTTGATTTTACTCAAATTGTTTAATTTAACATGCTTTCATTTTCCTCTTTTTGTGAGAATGGGGGATTTGGACATGTCTAAGGCCTCTTTTCATCTAAATCCACCCTACCAACATTTTGGTTATGTATCCTCTGGCCATCTTCTGGTGTATCATGGGAAGTGCATAGATTAAAAGAAAACATTTCATAAATGTGATATACATGCAATGGCAAATTTATGTCCTTTCTAAGATTTGATGACAAGAGACACCTGAAGAAGGCTATAGAGAGTACAAGGTCAAAATAAAAAAATTAAAAAATCCAAAACAAACCCACATACATATTATGCACTAAAATTTTCCAAAAGTTATAAAATCTTAGGAAATTACTAAATTGAGTCAATAGAAGCATAGCCTGACAACTGAATTAGGGTCTAAAATTTTCACTGTATAATATTTGATCAAGGCAATTAATATTCTCTGCTAAATTAAGTGTTTTGGCAAGAAAGGGGTTTACACTGAGAAATATTTGTGTAAAAAATGTCTTCTTTTCATTAGGTTATAGTTATTAATGTATATGGGCATATAAGGGTTGTGAGGACAAGTGTTTAGGACATTAATTTTCCGACCATGAGACCCAAATCTCACCATGGTCAATTTGTCAGGAAGGTGACTTGATGTTAGCAGTCTGGGGGAAGCAATCCCAGCATGTAGCATCTTTGAAAAATGTCTGAAAATCAAACCACATGTTAACCCAAGACTTAGAATTGAAACTAGGTAGATGGGACTGTTCAAAAGACATACTAATATAGTCACAAATCCTTGTGACAAAAGGTTTGAGTGTACTGGACTTGTTCAAAAACTGTTGATCATGCCAGATGATGTGCTTCAAGATACTTTAACTAAGGTCTTCACAGCACAATTACAGAATAAACCACAAGTAAGCTGTATGTATCTATTTCTGTGTATTTAGGCAGTAAATGTAAGTAAAGACAACATATTTTGTATTTGTCTATATTTCTGAGATGATGTATTGTAATTATTTATATTGTTCAGACTGTTGTCATCATCTTTGTTGCCATATTCACATTTTTACTGTTGTACACTCCAACCTCTTTCTTTTGGGAATTTTGAACTGAACCCTTAGAGAGTTGAGTTTAATGGAGATAACTGAGACATCTGGAAGTAGCATGACTCATGGAACAAGAACAATCTACCCCAGTGAATGAAATAAAGGGTTCAGTTCAAAATTTGAATCATCTGAAGGTCGAAGCATACAATGGCCGAAATGTTGTGAATATGGTAATAAAGATGAGGACAATAGATTAAATAATGTAAATTACATTTTGTTCAATTTTATTGATCAGATTTTCAAAATTACAAATGATCCTTCTCAGATATAAAAAGAAGCTCACATTTGCAAATGTATATAAAAAAAAACAAAAAAAAACCCACAAAAATGCACACACGTCACACCTTGCTTACATCACTACACTCACTAGTTCTATAAAATTGACTATTTGCCTGATAATGACTTAAGTCAAAAGCTTGGATCATATTTCTTTAATAAAATTAATCAACACAAAATGTCTTGTCTTTAATGTGTGTGTGTGTGTGTGAAATTTTAAATATAACTAAAATATATATCTGTAAAAGGACAAGAAAAAAGACAGAAGGAAAACTTAGCTGACATGTTTCATCAGCTTATCAAGGGAAATGTAAGGATTTTATTTTGCAACAAATATTTATAAACAAAAGTAAAAATGTCATTATATTCATAACCTTTTATTCAAAATATAAAATACATAAATCCTAAACTAAAATAATATATTACATTATTAAATAAGAAACAGAAAAATTACTTCACTTAGCATCCTCCATAATTGTCCTAGACATTTCAATTACCTTGACGAATCTTACGAGTGCTCTTAAATGTAAAAATCTTGTAAAACTTATGACATCAGAGAACGAAATACATCAGGTTAAGATAAGCTTTTTCATCTTTATATATATATATATATATATATATATATATATATATTTTATCCTATGTCTATGGAACGACTTGGAGTTTCATGCATTATGCAATCATCAGTTGCATATTTTCAAACTAAGTTGACTTAAAAATTTAAATATTCAAATATTACATGTAGATAAAAATTGTAGGGAAAATTAAAATTTTAAATAAAAATAAGATAAAACAAAATAAAAGAAAAATTAAGAGGTAAAATTTAGAATTAAGAATTAAAAATGTAAGGAGCAAATTCATAATTGTTAAAAGTTTTCAAGGGAAAGAAAGAAAAAAAAAGAAAAATAGGGAAACATAAAAAGGGATCTATATCAAAAATTTAGGTAAGTATTTTTTTTCTATGACAGCACGTGATCATTAAATCAATTTTTTATTAAGCAAATTTGGATTCTTGATATAGTTTAAGATGACAAGTTTTTCTAAAAGGCATAGATTACATTTATCTCCTTTTCCATTGTAATGTTTGGATTTAGCTACGATATTTCAGATAATAATTGGGTTCTTACTGTTGTTTTTGTAATTTCCAATAATGTAAGGATAAAACAGTACTTTTGCTGTATTTACTGTTGTTTAAACACAACACACAGTTGTTAAATCTTATGTTCCACCTGTTAGAAGTACTTCTAAAGTAAAATTTAACATCATTATCATCCAAATGAAGTCAAGCTCTATAAACAATACTTTCAGACATACACTGGCTATTCAGTGGGTAGGTTTTATTTTTTCAGCAGTTGCAATTATTTTTCGAAGAGTCATTTTTATTATTAATTAAGAATGTTGCTTATGTGGGCCAAATATTTGATATCATAGCATTATGTTGTGAAATATATTTATCTATGTTTTTAATGCAACTATAACTAATTTTGACAGTTTTTGTTGAAGATGTTTTTTAGTGTGGGGGAATGGTAGAAAAGTTTATGAATTAAATTAGTTTACCAATGTTAATTTGGATGTTATGACTGAAGTGTGGGTTAAACCAAATAATAACACAGTAACCTAACTTTATAAGATTTAATTCTCATGAACATCAAGTGAACTTAAATTCAAATCTATTAAACCGTCAGTTTGAAATATGCACCTGAAGTTTTTACCATCAACTTTTGTCATCCAATATTACCTTTGATTACACCATGATTGATGTCTACCATCATTTAAACTCTGTAATTGCTTCCAAGGTAGCCATAACATGTCAACAAATATTAGTTAATGATTACTTAACTAGTTTTTAAAAAAAGATTTTACTTATATTTTACTTAAAACATAGCAAAATACATTTGTTTACAATAGGTTTCTGTTATCTGTTAATTAGGTGTAAAAGTCAAGTAGGTTTGAATCAGGTTTACTTATCCATATGAGATGAAAGCTCATTTAAACTTACTCATGAACAAACTTGATATTAGCCACAGTGGCAAAAATATTAAAATCATATGACAGGCAACACTAAAGATACATCATTTGTCTTTTCCTATTTATATATATATATATATATATATATATATATATATATATATGCATGCGTGTACTCTCTAATACATATAAAAATAACATTTTGTTTAATAATTTACAGTGCTGTTTCATGTTTTGTGGTTTTCAAAATGGCTGACTTCTCTTCAAGTTGCTCTGCTGAAGAATGGGAAAGAATTCAAAGATATGCAAATTATTTTCTATAATTTAAAGGAAATATATTGTCAGAATATACATAACTTAATAATAAAATAAAAAAAGCCATTAGTAAAATATAGTACAGTAAAAAGTTAAATATTAGAAGGAATTGCAACAAAGGAAAAAACTATAGATTCTCGAATTTTAAGAACATGACTAATTTGATAAGCAAAATAAAATTATTTTGAACTGTTGACACACTAACACATTCCTTTGAAAAAACATAAAACAAAAATTTTTGGGAACATTTTAAAAAAATATCATCCATTTTCAAAATTACTAAACATGAAACAGCTGTGTGGATAAAACAAAAATGTTTTTGTTGTGTGTGTGTGTGTGTGTGTGTGTGTACAAATATAAATTTTTTAAAAAATTTGCTATATTTATGGGAGAAGAATGTTCAATATCAGAAATGAAGCATTTGTAGATATAAGCAGTGTGAACACAGAAATCAATACTGCAGGGTAACTGTCAGTTTTAGAACTCAACTGAAAAGGCATGAAACTGACAGTCACTATGCAATGTTGATTTCTATGACCACAGAGTCTATATTTTTTTAAAATTATATAACATTCTTATAAGTTTTTTCTTTATTATACTATTATATTTAGCGTTTTATATTTAACTAATTTATAAATTACTTATTTGCAGAGAAGTGTCTTCCTTTCACAAGTTTTTGTCTTGAATTTAGTTCTATAATAAAGAAAAGTTTGTTTTGAAATTTTAAATTTAAGCATTTATTTATTTATTTTTTTTTTCATAATTATTATTTTATTACTATTTTTACTCCAGGGAGATGAAGGACATAGCAGAATGACCATATTTGATCATCAATGTTTCTGTAGCCAAAGTGTTTAAGGTGATGGCTGCAAAAACAGGCTCTCATGTAGGATGAGAGTTCAACCCTTGATTTCTGACTTCATTTTGTTTGCTCAAGCAGTTGAGGAGCATACTAACCATGTGTTGTGACAAAAAGCAATAAATAAAACTAGTAATAATAGTATAACTAATAATATTGTCTATTTACTGTAACTTTAAAATATTTCCCCATCAGAAAATTTTAAAAGATTGAATTGAAAAAAAAAATAATAAATTGTGGTTATTTGGTTAAAAGAAAGTGGAATTACTTTTTGTAAATGTTTTAAAGTTTATATTCTGATGATGGTATAAATAAACATTAAAATATTAACAAAATTAACCAGACATTATAATCAAATTTTGATTACCTGTTTTACTTTCATCCTACTATAACTCCTAGTTTTTTTAAATAGTATCTTAAAAAGAAAAAACGTAGACGTATAGGTACATCAGAAATAATGTGTGCTCAGACAGTAATTCTTCATTAATATATTTGATTAAAGAACACAGACAAGAAAAGAAAATGTTTATCTGGGGCCTTTAACCAAACATGTACAACAGAAACAGAGTATCTCAGAGAGGCAGCAGAAAAGGGAAGACACATCAAAAATGTAGTTTCAGATATGGGCATTAGAAACATCATCAATGTAATAGAGGGAAGCTATTAGAAATGTTGTCATAGGGGCAGTGTAGATGCAGCAGAAATGTCATCATAGTGGCAGCAGGGTGGCAGCAGAAACGTCATCATAATGGCAGCAGAGACATCATAGTGGCATCAGAGACATCAGCAGGGAGGCAGCAGAAACGTCATAGTGGCAGCAGAAACATCATAGTGGCAGCAGAAATGTAGGAGTGAGAAAAGCATTGGAAATGTCATAGTGACAGGGGACATGGGAAATGTAGAGGTGGGGATATAGGCATATCAGAAATAGAGGATTAAGGACAGGAATCCCCCACAAACAAAGGGCAATATTTAACATATATACACATAAAAAATAGTGTTTCTCTTGACACCACTATTACTCTATACCCTATAGTAATTCTTACCATTTTTAAAAGGTATTAGTGTAGAATAATAGTGGAAACATAGAAAAAAAATTGTCTTTTTGAAACCATTTCTTGTGCATATATATGTTAAACATTGCCAAAAAAGGATTTCATTAAGAAAAAATAATATATTGAGTACTGCCAACTTGCAACAGTAATATAACAAGTATGTTCATGTTGCAATCAATGATAATACAGTTCTTTTGCAGTGAATAATTTAAAAATTATATTGTAGTTGAATCATACATAAAAAAATTAATCAAACAAAAGGCAGAACAGTGTGCATAACTTTGGAATAATGAGACGTATTTAAAATCTCATTTGTACTTCAGAAACAATTTTCAAATAAAGATTTACATATATCAGTTGCAAAATAATTATCTAGATCATTGTCAAGAATGATGAAGCATAGACAAAAAAATAAAGCTAAGAGAATGATGCATAAGACCTGTCATCAAGAAAAATGAACAGAAACCTCACTTAGTTTTAATTAAAACAATGAGAAAAACATTCAAAGTGATAAACAGTGTCAACATTTCAAATGATCCTCTCAAATACAGGTTTCGTAAATCTTAGTTTACAGCAAATATTGTGGAAGGAAATAAAAACATTCTCAGTTGAATCACTTGTGTGCTAACTCAGAACTTTATTGATATTTAATATTTTTTAAAAACACTCAAGAAAAAATGCTTGCTGTATTTTATTTAATATTAGATTAATCAAAAAATATTGTTTGTTTTTGGAAAGGGATAAAAATCCATTTAAATATAAAAAATATAATTTACTTGCGAAGAACAAACTAATATTAACAATGGCAAAGGTTCATTATGAAACTAATTTTTGTGTAAGATTTTGAGATTATGGACAAAAAAAAATTACATAATCCTGAATCTCTTCTCTACTTTAAAAAGTTTTGCTGCTAATTCTTTGTATTAAACAAACTTACTTTCTACTTTTGATTATGATGGTGCTTAGAAAGTAATGTCATATTTTTAAAGAGAGACTATAAGTCTATTCAAATGTTAAATTGTCAAAAATAGTATAAGCATTATTAACAATTACAAGAAGCCATTCCAAATTCAATTCTTATTCCTTATTGAAAGAAAAAGAAAAATTCTGACAACGTTGATCTGATCACTCGGGTTTTAAAGGTCCTGTCGTCTATCTGATTGCCAAGATTTTAAAAGTTTTGATGTCTGTCTGATTGCTCTGTTAAAGGTTTTGCTTTAAAAGTTCTGATCTTATTAAATTAAATCTCAACATGTTGAACTTACAATAGTTTTACCAGCACAATGTCTAATCACTAAATGGAATTATATAGCCTAAAATGTAAATGCAATAAGTCTGTTCACAGGAGCAACTTTGCACTATCCATTTGTTGCTCTTCAATGCTGGCATGTTCATAAATAATAAAACTCATCTAAAATGTCATGGAATAGTGAATTGGCAAGCGGTCAAATTTCAGAGTTCAATGTATTTATTGATTTTTTTTTTTAAATTAATGTTTCCTCAATACAAGACCTATGAACCACCCTAGGTAAAGGGGCACTGAATGCAGTACATGATATGAACGTAAGAGGCAAAATTAGAAAAAGAAGATTATAAGGATACGGACTGAATTAAATAACTGAACCCCTGACATGAAGTTAGCATTGTTATGTTTGAAGGCAAAAAAATCCATGTGTGAGTTTGTTCTTTAAAAAAAGTTTGAGTGAAACATCCTTGTTAATAATGGAATATGTAGGGAATGAATGAGGGGGATTCAACCCTGTGGACTTAGTATGGCAAGTCTTGGCTGTAAAGGTTTGAACTGGCGGCACTCTCCTTTTAACATTTGCCATGAAAATAGTGATAGAGTAGCAATAAAGCTGCTTCTTTTATATACCATGTCCCATCAGGACATTGACAATCATGGTTATCCACAATTTCCTGTACTTTGTAGCCCTTAATAAATTTTGTATTTTTGTTACCTCTCCTAAAACCTGTTCTGCTATCGACATTGCTCATTAGGTAGATTATGCATTGCTTTCTTCTGTTTCTATTGTCTTCAATCTGTCCCGTAATTGTCAATTTTTCCAAGCCCTTCTTCCTCATTATGTGCCCAAGAAATTTCAACACTTTCTAATGCTAAGTGTTTCTTTTATTTCCATTTTCTTGAAAACTGTTGTTGCTCACATGTTCAAGCCATGCTATTCTCAGCATCCTTCAATCTGTTTCATCTGTGAGGAGATTGTACAGAATTCACAGCTATATAGGAGGACTGATATTATGTAACTGTTCAGTACTCTTTTTTTTGTTGCTAACAAAGCTCAGCTTATTGAAAAGGTGTGTTTTGCTATCCCAAAACAATTTGGGTGTTGCACTTTCTGTCCCTTAAAATACTTCCCAGATATTTAAAAAAGATTGATTAAAATAGTGTAACCTAAAAAGTGGTTCATACAGTCATTATTCAGAATAATACATTTTTTGCTGATCAAAACTGGAAATTTTAAGTGGACATTTTTCTCTTCACTTGTTGAAGTCATTGACTTGAAAAACTAAAATCTAAACTAGGTTATCCACGTACCATCAGCACAGGTTTCAGTTGCACTTATATTGGAGACACAAGGTGCTACTGTATGAGTTCCTGCAGTTTCCATCTGGCTTGGAATAATTAGATTTCATCAATTATAAAGGATCTTTTGCATGACACCATTGCAGTTCAATGCCAATAATCTAGCCTGTCACAGTTTGGTAATGACTGCATCCAACATCTACTGCCTGGAGTGGCTTCTGGGTACTATGCCTTGCCAAAGAACAACCAATGATTTGGTCATTATGGTTTTTTGAGTTGTCATCTCCTAGACTGATTCCCAAACACAGAAAGAGAACACAGTCTGCCCTGGGATGAGAAGAGATGGATTTGTACCTTTTTCAAGTAAGTGAATGCAACAAACTTGACTGGAATTCAAACTTGACCGATTTCTCATTCTAGGCCACTCTCTATTACACTAACCACACATCCAATAACAATTAAAAAAAATTTGACAAAACTTTGTTGTGATTTGTTAGTCCAAGCTCATACAAAAAAAGATCAGCCATATTCTACTGATTGCTCATCAAGACCTTAACACAGGTGGTGGTTTGATTTAGATATTAACCAATGTCAGATTAAACTAGTAACAAATGTAGCAAATATTTGGGTATCACATTAAATACTATCAAGCTTTCTTTTTTGGGGGTCTTTGGGGGTTTGGTCACATTCAGCCTGGTGCTTCCTCAACCTTATTGTCATGGGTGGCTCTACAGGGGTATGAAATCCAGATGGCTCTACTATTGGGATCACTGAGACAAGTAAGCCCTTTACCATGACAAGGAACGACCATACATGTATTTCACACTAGATGTCAGAGTGAACAGTTATACTTGTCAAAGTGAACAGCTAAGTATTTACCTTTTGTATACAATGGGTATCTAGTTTATGTTTCATTCCTGGACTATGACTTCGTTCCTGGACTATGACTTCAGTTGATTTTTGATGTAAGTCAGAATTCCCATACTACACATAAGTAACTATATCACTTACCTAAGCTAACACAGTTCTAAAATCATAATCTAGTATTACAAACACAATGTAAAGTAAAATAAGAAAGAAAATAAAGAAAAAAAACAATTGCACTAATGATTTTTCTATCTCAATAATTAAAGCACTTCACTGCTTTGTAATCACAGTCGATTGCATAGGAGCAGATCCTTTTACGTTTTAATATGTGTTTGTTATTGCAGATGATCAGGACAGTTGTACAACTTAGATGCAAGCATGTGGTCAATGTTCAGTGTTTTGTGCTTCTCTGACAATATCTAATTTCACTTTCATGAAAATGGCTTTCCTTTCCTTCGAAGCAATGCCCCCAGAAGAATTGAACTTATACTTTGGAGACATAATGAAGGGCCAAAAATATTAAAAGAAACATGAACAAATGCAACTGAAATAACAAACAACTATAAACAATGGTGTCCCTCTTCCCCATATACCACTACATGATGACATATGTATCCACTCTACAAACATAAGTATTTCTGCATCTTTACGCCTCAATACTGAAAGTGCAATACATCAGAACAAGATTTTGTTACAATATTAATGGAAGGTGCCATTGTAATGATGAATCGTCATAGGCTGAGACGCAGTAAGCTTGGAACTGACTGTGCTAATAAATAATTTAGAATGTAATATTCCTGTGTATTTTTTAAAATTTAGGGACATTTTATAACATATGCTGCAGATCTTGCTTAACCTGGCCCTAATTTCATGTCATTTTACATTTGAATTAAGTAATGTGATGAACATAGGTACATATATTTTATTTAAATGCACTTAGGATTTGAATAAAAGTACTTATTTCTTGAATGGACATCAATGCATTTGGTTAACAAAACTTATTAAATTGAACAAGTTTATCTTTTCATGTCATTAAATCTATTTGAGTATCTTGTTAGAATCATTTGCCTCCATGTTTTTTTCATATTTTTCTGGGTTTCTCTATTATGCTGATAGAAAATAAATAACTGCCTGTTTTATATAGGCTCTATTTACTATGTTCGTAAATAATTTAAGACATATTTGTGTATTTCATTTGTTAATTTAGGGCCCTTTTATAACATACTACAAGCCCAGTACTAGCTTAACCCAGCCTAATAGTCTATCCTAAGTCTGAACTATATTCAGTTTCAGGTTAGTATCAATAATAGAGATTATTATTGACAAACTTGAACTTTCATACCCACAAAAAACTGGAGTGCGAAAAGACAGTTTTCCTCTTGACACTGCTATTATTTTAACTAACTTCAACTCCTCAGTAATGTTTAGTTTTTAAAAGTGACCATTAAAATTGTAATAAACCCTAAGCATATATTAAAAAATGAATTTATACATTTTTGTTCTTGAGAATTTACAACACTATTTATTCATTGGATTGTTCATTTAAAAGAAATTTATATTTACAACATTCTAAATAGTAAAAATTAATACAATTGTATTAAGGCAATATTTATCATTTACAAATTATAAATAAATACTATTTTTTTTTATTCATAAACAATTACTAATTAAAATATATGAAATATAAGAAAATCATAAAATCCAAGGATGGAACAATCATATTGGAGAAAGAGGAAATACTGGGAAGAATATATAAAAGACTTTTTTTGCGACAGGAGAGAACAACCAAGAATACACAAGGAGATGAATGGACCAGAAATACTAAAATCCGAAGTGGAAGCTGCAATGGCCAAAATTAAAAGAAACAAAGCTGCTGGTCCAGACAGCATAGTGTTAGAGCTGCTGATAGCCTTAGAAGAATATGTCATCGAAAAAATCACCGACATAATAAACGAAATTTATAGCAGTGGAATAATATCAGATGACCTATGCAAGTCAATATTTATAGCACTGCCGAAGAAACCAGGTGCAAACGAGTGTGAACTACACAGAACTATCAGCTTAATGAGCCACATTACAAAACTGATTGTCAGAATCCTGATGAATAGAGCGAGAAGCAGAATCAGGCCAGAGATAGGGCAGGAACAGTGTGGGTTCGTCAAAGACACTGGAACAAGGAACGCCATATTCACGATTAAGATGCTCTCCAAAAGGGCAATACAAATGAAGAAAGACTTGTACCTATGTTTCATTGACTATGCGAAGGCATTCGACAAGATACGACACAAAGAATTGATGGAGATGCTCGGCCACCTCGACATTTTCAGCAAAGACATAAGAGTAATCAAGAATCTCTACTGGCAACAAACTGCATGCATACGGACAGGTAACGATATCAGTAGATTTACAAAGATAGAAAGAGGCGTAAGACAGGGATGTGTCTTTTCAACCTGTTCAACCTGTACAGCGAGAATATTTTGAGGATCCTAGATGGCATGCCAGGATTTGTTATTGGAGGCCACAACTTGAACAACATAAGGTATGCAGATGATACAGTGCTGATTGCAGACACTGAAAGGAAACTACAAGACCGCCTACAGGAGGTAGCGGTGAAGAGTGACAAAAAAGGACTACAAATAAACTTCAAGAAAACTGAATGCATGGTCATCAGCAAAAGGTGCAACCCAAAATGCCAAATACAGGTAGGAGATACCAGAATAAAGCAGGTGCAAAAATTTAAATACATAGGAAGTGTTCTAACAGGTGATGGAAAGTGCGACACAGAGATACGAAGGCGAATTGGCATGACAAAGGACGCGAGTAAAGTACTAACACACAGGAAAATTTCACTAGAAACAAAGAAAAGAGTGCTGGATTGCTATGTGATGTCAGTTCTTCAATACGGCAGTGAATGCTGGACAATATCATCGAAAATGAGGACAAAACTGGATGCAGCGGAAATGTGGTTCTACAGAAGGATGCTGCGGATATCGTGGACTGAGCATACAAGCAACGATGAGGTGTTGGAAAGAATGGCAACAAAAAGGAAATTAATAATGAGCATCAGGAAGAGACAACTGAAGTTCCTGGGACACGCAATGAGGAAGGAAAGCCTGGAGAACCTGATACTGACTGGCCAGATAGAGGGAAAGAGAAACAGAGGAAGGCAGTGGATAACATATCTGCAGGGCCTGATCAGGTGGATGACGGAACAGGGGTTGCCAGGAGTAACAGGAGCAAGCATACTTGGAGCCACAAGGGATAGGGAGACATGGAGAACCATGATCGCCTACGTCCTGAAGGGACAGGGCACATAGAAGAAGAAGAAGAAGGAAATCATTTACAATTTTATAAAATTCAAATCAACTGGTAATTAGCCAATGTTTTGCCAATCATTCCAATAAACACTTATAGTGTAAATACACAATTTAATAGGGTTTATTATTTTTATTGTTAAAGAAAATGTATAAAGTCACTTTCATGTGTTTAGGTTTTATTAAAAATCATATTTGCTGCTTTTTAGAAAATTGCCAAGGAGTGAAGATAGTTAAAATAATAGTGGTGTCAATGAAAAAAATGTCCTTCTGATATTCTGTTTTTTTTCATGGGCATAAAAGTCCATGTTTGCCTTATAATTCTAAAAGGTGCTCAATACTTTTAAATATCTCTGTATATAGTAGTACAGAAAATATTGGTGCTAGCTTTTATCCTTGTTAATACTGATTATGTTCAAAACAAATTTCATATTCATTACATTTCAAGGTTTATTTTTTTCCAAAATACATTACATTCCAAAGAACTTCATATAATAAAAAATGTTCAAACACATGCAGGTGTTATCAATTTCTTTGTGTAATGACACAAGCAAAATTAAAAGTGATTTATGAAACATAAAAAAGTATTAAAAATGTTAATGACAAATTAATTTTAGTACTGTATAACTTTAAGAATGGTAAACATATCCAACATTATTTTGATATACTCAAATCTTGCTTTGTATTTTTTACTGAAATCAATGTTTTGGCAGATTCATTCTAACTTCTTCAGGGACTCATGAGAAAAAAGAAAATATCTAATTCAGAGTCGGTAAATATTTACAAATTAACCAAATGTTACCAGTACTCTTCAAAATCCATGCCAAAATATGTCCTGAAACCTATAACTAAATAATATCCAGAAATCCTTTACTAAATAATGCCCAATGTCTGAATATATCCCAAATAAAATGTTCTATCTACTTTCATAATGTTAAACACAGCCAAGTAAGTGATCTTAATACAAAAAGTTTAATTGAATTTAATAAGAAAAAGATTTAACATACAAAAGAGAATCTGTTACTTTGATTTTATTTACTTACTTTAAAATAAAAATGTACCAGTCTATTGTGTGTGTATGCATGCAAACCCTTCAAGAACTGTTTGCACAATAAGTAATGATTTTATTCTATATTGGGGAAAATTCATAACTGAATATAACTTAGATTTATTGCTTTTTACCATTGAGCGTAATCTAGAGAAACGTGCAGTAGAAACCTAGCAATGAAACTTTGAAGCTTTTGGTAATGATGCAGTAGGTGCAAGCATGTTAAGAGAAAGGTTTGCAAAGTTTTAAAAACTAATGAATTGAAAAACTTGCTTGAAATTGCAACTCAAACAGCAAGTGAGCTTGAAGAAAAGGGTAAATCATTTAATCTATTTAGATTGGAAGAAAAAAAAAAGACTTTTTGGGGCAAGTAAGTTAACTAATGATTTTGATACATGACTGCCATGCATCCTTATTATACAACAAATAATCATCGGACTTGGATGCAAAAAGCTTTTAAAGGTAATTTATTTTCCAGACTTATCACTTGCAAACTATAAATTCCATGCAACACTTCTTGTTGAATAAAGATCTCGAAAAATTAAGACCACACTTTATTCTTTTATTAAAGAATAAATGGTGCTGGTATAGTATGTGGCCTATTTCTTTGGTTCTGGCCTACCCAGTTTGAATGTGTCCTAACTCAGTAAGAGTATATTTATAGATGTAAGTATTTGGCTATTTTTTGAAACTAATTACTTTCCCTAACCCTTACCAGGTAGTTATCATACTTCCTTATAATATGCTTTTTCAGGTAGACCACATATAAACACAAAATAAACAATTTTGCTGAAAAGATGGCATAAGATGACAGACAGCCAGAAAGAAATATTTTAAGTAAATAAATCTATAAATTTATAGAAATAAAAATTTTAAGTAGAAACTTTTGCAAAATATATGTATATGCAAATAAAATAAAGTGGTATAAAAAAGAATATATATAAGTGTGTGTGTGTACATACCTTCTTTGGCTAGCTTCTTCATCTCCTTACGGCGATTGTTGAACCAATTTGACACAATCTGCGGGGTAACCTTCTCCTTCTCACATAGTTCTCGGCCTAGAAAGACAAATGAAATAATGACCATCCCTCTTCCAATAATAAGTCAATTCTTATGACATAACTGTCTATGACTAAGAAAGTTTAACAGAATACTGTATGATGGAGATGCAAGCAACAATGAATATTACTAACTCACTGGTCTTTTATGCTTAAAACAAAATTATCTCACCTGTACTGCTTAGAGCCATGTTACAGAGGTGAGCTATTTCCTCGCGGAGTTCCATCGATGGATATTGGTTTTCTTTGAAGTAAGCTTCCAAAACTTCTAAATGCTTTTCGCGGAATGTGAATCTCTCCCGTTTGGGTGTGAACTGGATGTCCATAGCATCTCCTCCTGAACCCAAAAGCCCTTTAAACCCATTGTCACCTGAAAGTAGTGGGAAGATCTGTCACACTTATAAAATGGGGCCCAAAGGGACCAAAATCAACTTGATAGTCCTATAGAAATTTCCTGTAAAAATGTATAAGTACATTTAAAACAAACCTTAATAGCTAAAATCAGTGAACACATGTCATTAGCTTAAACTGACACCATATTTTTTTTTTTCATTTCATATATTTTCAGATGAAAATTTGGAAATTCTCATATTTCAGTTAAATTTTTCCATTCTAAAATTCTAGTTTAACTTAGATATATATAAAAAAAAAGGTGTCAGTTTAAAGTGATGCTAAGAGGATGTGGATTAAACTGACACGTTTTTTTCTATGTTGGTACCATTTTGCTTAAAGTTTGTATTTCCTTGATTTTGAATGAAAACTTAATTTTATTTTCTGAAATTTATAGTTCATAATTATAGTTTAGATTTATGGAAAAATAGCAGTGTCAGTTTAAATTGATGGCAGGAGGTTGTAGGTTAAAATGTATTTTATTCCTAATTTTATTCGACTAAATTATCTCATCTTTATTGAGTTTTTATCACATTATGATTTCTGCTTTTTTTAAATTTTTTTTTTTAATGTTGCTTTATTCTTTTACTTCTCATACAGATCACATTTAGTACCTATGAGTTCTTTGGATGATTCAAATGCTGTGATAAAAAAAAGGAAAAGGAAAACAGAATAAATAACTACAATAGTATCTTATCTGCACCAATAACTTTCAAAGATAGCAAACTCACCTGTAGTGATTTGTACTGTAAAAAGAAATACTTTACCAAAAAATCTTTTTTTCTTTTTTAAAATCAGAACATCATGTAAGGTATTTCAAAAGTGAGGTATAATTTTATGAAGATTGTTTAAAGTGTGTAGCTGTTGTTTAAAAAATAATATATTTACAAGAAAAAGTGATCAATATATATTACAGCTATATCAAGTTGAAACATTGATTCTCATTAGAGCACTGTAGTTAAGCAACATTAAGCCTGGTCAATACTTAGATGAGTGGCCAGATGCTGTAAATTATATGATAGGCCTAGCAAGTCAACAATGGATACAATCTTGTCATTTATATTAAGAGAATACCTTGAAATATGGAAGGGTTTCTAGGCTGACAGGTCACAAGACCTAAGTGGAGTTGGGGAAGAAAAGGTAAGTGTTCAATATTGGATTTAGAGTATTTATAGATATAAAAAGTGTGGACATAAGAATCAACACTGCATGGTGACTGACAGTGACTATACAGTGTTGATTCCTATATCCACATTTTCTATAGATTTTCTCTTTCCTATTATATATTATTTTATAAAGAACTGAATAATATTATGCAAACACTTGTGAATTTTCTAAAAAGTAATTTTTGAAGAAAATTGGTAAAACAACAACAAATAATAAAAGCAGAAAAAATACAATCAACAAATTTTATTGTAGCCAATTCCACTAGAATTATAAAAAAGATAAAATGGCTATCAATATTATTTAATACAAATTCATATTTCCAGTTACATATGACAAATATACAAGATTAATCATCTATTATAAAAAAAAAAATATCAAAAGCATTTAATCCTATCTTTACTAATATGGCTTAACTTCAAATCCACCATTAAACAATACTAATTTCATCTATGTATGTATGTATGTATGACATAACTACCATCCTATCTTGCAGAATAACTTGTCATTTGTCTGGTAACAGTGCCAGTCATGCTCACATTAATGAAATAACTTAAAAGTCACACTCATTGTGGACTTTTAAGTTAGCTCCTGTAGAGGGCTAATTGGGCCTTTGGCCCAAAACTAAAGAGACTTCTGATCCTACCTAGAAAATAGCAAATGATGATTTTGAACAAATAACTGAATTCCTCAATTCAAAACCTTACTTTAACTCTGATTCATGCAAAATGTCTGATTTGGGTCAAAAATTGAGTTCTTCAAATCAAAAAATCTATGGAACTTCAATTGAGTTGAGTTCTTTAAATCACAAACTTTGCAGAACTTCAAAACACCATGTCACAAAACCTCTCACTTTAATTTTGATTCCTTGGCATTTTGAAGAAGTAAAATTGATTTCCTCAATTTAACTTTTTGCAGATATTTTAAACTGAATTTAAAACAAAAGATTTAAAATTCACAAAGTTTTTGTGTTACTTTAAACTCAATATATATTATAAACTTTTAAAACACTAATTTTTTTTTCCAGTTATTATAAAATTTGAATTTTTAAGTGCTTTCTACTAATTCAGTCATAAATTTCAATGCTGGATGTTCAAGCACCTGATGAAGGACAGATTTTCAACCCCAGGATCATCCTAATTCCCAAAAAGTATGTCTATATAGAGCCAGTATGGCCCAAGTTAGAGGTGTTTCAGATACATGGATGGACAGATGGAATTTGTAATTTATTTAGATAGAATATATTGAATTCTAAGTAACAGTATAGATCAAATACATGTAAATAATATACATATACTAGATAACATTGAGAATCGTGAAGCCCTCATCATAAAATAAAATCAAAAATTAATATAAACTCAATATGAGAACTGGGAATGCAAATGTAATAAAGTAAAAAATGAAAAAATATTCTTTGTCTATCATCAAATTTGTATTACTAAAGAATTTTTGTCAAAATGGATACATAGATTTTAGTTTTGAGAGGAGTTACTCAGAATTGGTTGAATTAATGATCTTATTTTTGTTTTTAACAATGTTTCCTCATGTAGCCCACAGGTTGAAGACTGTTTCTATTCTAAAAGATGTTAAATTTAGTTTTATTTTAAATGAGTTTAAATAAATCAATATTATTGGAAAAGAGAAAAATATAAGTTACTCATTATTAAAGAGAAACAAAAGGTTGTAATCCGGAACTAATTTTATCTGATAGTAATGACATTTTACCTGTGTGCTTTCAGTTTAGAGGTTCAAATCAGTTTAAGATTCACTTAATTTAAAGTATCTATTTACTTTAGAAAGATGAAACCAAATAAACTGATATCAGATTTTATATAAAAGACAATATATTCTGACAGTAAAGATTTTTCTTTTTATGAAATAGTTAATTACATGTTAATTCAACTCATTTGAAACCAGGAAATATTAGTGAGGTTTTAACTTCTCTACTGGCTTAACTGTTAAATATCTACTTAGCTTTAACTATTTTCTGCACTAATAAAGTAAATATTTATTTTGAAAGATGGAAAAGTTAGAAGCTTAAACAATAAAAATTGTTTAAATTGTGGCAGTCAAATTTATACATAAAAATATCTATGTTCAGGAATTAATAAAGGTGTTACTTACAGAATGTTTAATAGATAACATTAGACTATTAGAAAAGTTGCTTTTTACAGGAAAACATTCCTTCATCCAATCCAGAAATTAAAATTATGTGAATTAATTTTAGTATGCAAATTCTTAATAGTACCGCCCAATTTAAAGGTTCCTCATCCCACTAAAACATTCTGGCAACAGGCCTATTAATTTTACTTAGAAATCCAAGTGTCTGAATATTAGTACTTTTTTAATAAAATGCATCAATTTTCCAGGTGTCAATCTTTGTGGTACCCTCAATGAGAAATGAATTCAATGTCTAATTTACAAAATCAATACTCTAACCACTGTACCAAGCTGATCAGTATTGTAGCATAAGATTAGTAGATTGCAGCATGTACATAATGGTAATATAATTTTAATGAGGGTATAAATATTTAAATGTGTGGTTCAATATTTTTAATGAGCAAGTAGGTATTTTTTAAATATTAGTCATCTATTTTTACGAGATGAGGCATTTTTTACCATTCTTATTTTTTATTAGTATTTTTTTATCCTAATTTCATTTGCTTTATTTACACTAGTAATATTAGTAGTAATAAGATTTTTTATTAGATGAAGCATTGTTAATGTTTCTTAATTTTTGATTAGGTGTGATGCAAACTGAAATTACGATGAAAGAAATACTAGTCAAAAATTAGTATAATTTTTTTAATCAAATATTTAAAAAAAGAATTACCAAGAAATTATTTTTCATAAATTTACATAACTAGTGTTTTTACTATTACCTTTAACTCTTGTTAGTCATCAAACATTAAATGTCATTTCTTTTTATAAAGAAATATGTGAAATTGTGTGCAGGCGTTTGTAATTTAACTAAATTGAATAATAAAACAATTATTTCAGAAACCCTTTCCAAAGGGCAGACAACTTCTCATGTAAACATACCGTAGGCAAATCGTGGAGCTCTTGCTAAACGCTGTCGGTGGGAGACATACCAAGCATACATTGCTCTTCGACACCGTTCCGACATCTCTGTGAACTCCCCTCGTAAGTAACGACTCACGTAAGATTGACTGATACCTATAAAAGAAAATATTATTAGAAACATAATACAACTTGTAAAAAAACATAAGTTTTGCTGTAGAACTAATTAGTCTCACATTTTATCATTGAATTTATTATCAGTTTTCGTTCTTACTTAATGAAATATTGTTACTTTGCTCTATAATAGTTTTGCCTGTTTAAAGAAACTTTACCTTAATAACTTGGAAACAGCTGATAAGATTTTTTGTAAGAAATTTGTTTTGAATCTTTTTACTCTCAGAAGGATCACGATTCAAAAGAATTCATACATCATAATGAAAACAGTTTGGGTATGGCCGATGTCATTTTTTTTCTTTTTTTAAATCAATTCACCTCACAAAAGCCAATAATGCCACTAAGGTGTTACTCAATATGAAAGAGAAGGAACAGACTAGAAGAAACTAGAAACCCAATCCTATCTACTCATAAAATAAAATTTCAGAATTTAGGTGGAGACATTAAAAGTATAGAGTTAAAGTAGAATTTAGAAGAAACCAAAAATCCAATCCTAAAAGGGATAAACCGCTACTCCTGTAAAGACTGGGTAGGTGTGTGAACTGGACGATCATATTTCAACAATATAATGATTCAAGGATGTATGAATAGTGTAACAGTGGAAAATGGAAACAATGAGCCAAGTTCAAATTCCAGGATAGTTGGTTGTGTCACTTTTTATACTAATGTCCTTGGGGAAAGGCATAAATCTGTCTTTTCTGTCATCAGCTAGGGGTTAAATATCAGTTAAATTGTACACTAGGTTTTCTAACTTTGGGTAGCAAACCATCTAAAAGAAGGAAAACTGAATTCCAAACTGGAGAAAGCAACAGGAAACAACTTTACTGTCTTCTCCAAAAATGCATAGCAATTCAGAGATAAAAAAAAAAAAAAAACAATCTGTGATTCTGAGTATCATGATAGGCAATAAATAAAAAATATTCGACAATATATTTTGTGTATTTGAGCAACAATTTCTCTTTTATAGAAGTTTCATTAAAAAATGATCTTTTCAGAATTCAAATTATATAAGAATTGTCCAAAGCTTTTGTACTTTTGAGCGCTTTTGGTTATACTTTTAGCCATTATCAAGAATTAATTTTGTGTGTGTGTGTATATATATGTGTGTGTGTGTATAAATAAACACAAAGGGAAATTTTTTCTTTATGAACACATTTCATCCTCTGATGGTATTTATCAAGGCAAATGTAAGGATTTTATTTATAATAAAATCCGTGTTTAGTTTATTAAATTTGATCATAGATATATAATACAGACTTTAACTTTTAAAGAGCAAGCATCATCAATTGATTTTTCATTGAAGATCAGCAAATGTAATCAATTAATAATTTATCCAATGATGTGGGCATAATTCATTCAGAATTTGTTCCAAAATGGCAAGGTGACAACTCTAGGATTCATGAGGTGACTATTTACTAGAATTTATGAGGTTACAAGATTTTCTGGAGTATTTGTTTACAAATAAAATTGGAAGAACAAGCTAAACACTGCAACGTCTGCATGCATATTTCTTCAAGAAAAAAGAGGGAAAAAATGGTAACAAGTTGGTAGGAAAAATGCATAACTCCATTACACAGAAATTTTTAAGGATTATCACAATTAATATGAACATTTCTCTTTTTCTTTTTTATAATCTAAGAATTAAAACATAATTTTCATAGTTTTTGTTTACAATTAAAGATTATAATATATAAAACAATTTGTTTTCAGGAATGCAGATTTATGCAACATTTTCCTCCACTGTTTAAGGGTTAAAGTACACTAAATATAAACCAAAGAACATATCAAGTTGAAAGGGCATACACACCTGTCATGGCCGCTATCTGAGATTGCTTCAGTCCAACCCGATTTACGAAAGCTTTGATTTCTTCATACATTTTTGTCATTCCTTGCCTGGAATCAAGACTGTATAACCTTTAGGATCAACGTGCAAAAGCAAAAAGAATTTTAATGAACAGAAGTTTTATAAAAATCATATCCCTTCAAATGTTTTATGATAATGAAAACTGTAAATCATAAGTAATGAAAAAATTATGTTACTTTTCTGTATATTTTTCCTCCCAATATGCAACAAATCTACAAGAGCCAGATCAGGCCAAAAATGGAGTACTATTATTATATATGGGCAGGAACTTCCCAGTTTTTCCTTTCCATTAATGTTAGAGTCCAAAAGTGTCTCTCCTTGTGGGTGATGAATTATTTTCCACCCTACAACTCCTTTCTCACAGATGAGACATCCCAAAGTGCTTGCTGCTCTATCATTATTTCCATGGAAAGTGTTCAGATGAACTACATTCCTTAGTTTCACCAGTTCTAATCTTCACAGCTAAACCCCACCATGTTGTGCATATTGTAACAAACCACCCTCATTCCCTTTGTATTCCATTGGTGAGACGTAAAACACACTTGAGAAGCTTCTTCCCACAAACCGATGCGCCATAGAATCATCTCCCAAGAGGATACTTCACAATCACTACAATCTTAATCTGTTCAAAACTAGGGTTAACTCTTATCTTCCCCAAATATCTACATAAACTGTGCCTCTTACTCTGTAACACTCTACCTTGAGTTGATCTCAGGTCTTGTACAAGTGAACATCATTATATATGAAAAATATAGTTCTAAAGTATGCTATATTTTTGGCTTTAAGTGTTCAATATCAGGGATAGAGCATATGTAAATATGAAATTGATAATTGAAGACTGCCGATTGTGTTTAGTATGAAAGACTCTAGCCCCTAGATCTAAAGTAAAAAATGAGGTGTCTATTTCAAATATGAGAAGACACTATAACGTGTGTGTGTGTGTGTGTGTGTGCGCGCGTATCTCAATATAAATATATATGCATATACACACACACACACATATATATATATAAATTGAATTGATGATTACATGCAAAGCTAGAAATAAATATCTGCTCAAATATGTTGACCCGGATTAATATAGATGTTTCTAGATAGACCTTTTTATTATTAGTTGTTTTTTGTTTTCACTTCTAATCTAAAAACAAATAATCTTACTTTATACATATATATATAAGCCATTCAATCTCTGCCCTAAAAATATTCTCCCTATTAAATCAACTTATGAGTTTTTTACTTTTTAATTTCAAGTTTTACTTTAAATCATAAAATTAAAAGATACCATTCCAGTATTATAAAATAACTACCCTAACAACACAAGAATCAGAAATTCCAATCTCAGAACAATCAGTTCATAATAAGCACCTGATGATTGCATAGTGCATGAAACTAAGTCATGCTATAGATATAGGATTATATCTACATATAATGTGAAAAATGAATTAGTTACATTTTTACTTTCTCTTTCCTTTTTCTTTTCTTCAATCATTTTACACTAATCAAGGCAACAAAGCCACTAAGGCACAAAGAGTTACCGAGAGTGAAGGAAACTGAAAAAATATTACCGAAGCAAAAGGATATTAAAAATAAGTGGATTCAAGAAAACAAAAAAAAAAATTGACCTTGCAGTTAAATTTTTGAAGATTGTAGTTGACATGAAAATAAGAAACGTGAGAAAAGAAACTATTAGAATAGAAGTTATGGCTACATTTAGCAATAATAAAATGAAAGGACCTAGCTGTCAATTTAGTACTAAACTTAAGTTCATTAAGTCCATGTACCAATCAAAACAATTGTGAAGAGAGTATTATTGAACAGGCAGAAGGAAGCTACAATATAGTGATGGGAAAGTGATTGAAGCTGAGATGCCAGATCAAAATGGATAAGTTTTCAATATTCACACGATTTAGACAAGATAAAGCAGACTAAACAAAAAATGTTGAAGAGTAAATTTAGGAAGACAGACACCCCAAAAATCATCATTGAAAGGCTTGTGCCTATGATCATAAATTTTTTCTGTATTTGTATTTCTGCTGTGTTAATTTTACAGTTGATTAAACACAAATCCCTTTTCTGCATGTTTCCAGATGAAGGCTTTCTCATCTTGTCTCAAGCATATCCCAAGAGTGAGCAACTGATCTGTCAAGTTGTTGAATAGTGAATGTCTGTGGCAGTGTATGAGTTATAATGCTGTTCCCTTCAGGATGTAAACCATCATATGACTCATAATTTTTTTTTTTATATCATCTGTGTCAGTTGCAAGATAAATTCATTTGCCAGATCTATTGGAATTTACAAATATACACTTACACTCATGTGACAAGAAATACATCTTCATTAGCTTATACAGGGTGTGTTGGATAAATTCTTATCTGAATTACACAAAAATGAAAATAATACTGACATCTCATTTTAACAGATATATTTACCAAAATTATACAAAAATATCTGGAAATACTAAATATATTCAATAAAATCACCATTAGCTTGAACCACAGCCTCCAGACAAGTTCAGGACCTCCTGCATCTCTTCTGGACAGTCACTTTGTTTAAGTTGGTGAATGCTGCTATAATCCTTGCCTTCAGTTCATCTTTGATGTTACAAGGAGTTTTACCAGTCTCTCACTCAGCTGCACATCATACATAATAATCAAGGGGTTACAGAGTGGGGAGTTAGGAGGCAAGATGTAAGGGGTGATGCAGTTGCAGAAATTGTTTGACAGCCATGACTGGATTCTCCTGCTTGGTGTAGAGTTCTGTTGCCAGATATAGGGTCTTCCAGTAGCCACCCTCTTGACCCAAGGCAGCACTGTCTCTGGCTACAAACCTGATTGATTTGGGAGTTCTTTTCTTATCCAAATGATGAAAATGAGATTTATGAGTTGGCATACCATCACATTAACCATTAGACTCATCCAAATCTTTCCGAATCCTCGACACTGTCCTCAGATTGACATCCAAACACTTTGAAAAGTTCGTATTGAAGCTTCTGCCAAGCAGTACAGCATGTCGTTTCCAAATTTCTATCAGATTAAATTGCATCATGGTGCTATTTTTTTTACAGACGGTGCCCAATTGACCCTACTATACTGGGAAATTGATAAAACCATAAACAAACAATGTGTATACGTAAAATTAAAAATGTGGGATGGCGACAATTTACCCATCGCACACTGAAGAGGATAAATGTTAATATTTTAATATACTTTAAGAACTATCATTTTAAGGAAATCTTTAATGAAAAATGATGTATATTAAGAGACTTTATGTAAATATATACATGTATCTGAGATGGTGAAAAGTTCTTGGCCCAAGAAAAGAAAAAATCTCAAAAAATATTTGTCCACTCGGTTGAGTTGATCATTTTTCACTTGCTCCTTTCTTTCTGTTTTTGCATGTGCATATGTGTGTATACTGCTGAAAATTTCTTGGACCAACAAAGAACCCCTTCCCCCACAAAATAAAGTAATAATTTTTACAATATCAAATAAGTTTAAGAAATTCTAATTCTGGAGCATATCTGGTCTCACATTCAAGCCCAGCCAAGTTTTGTTCTATATTTTCACACTTATTCTAATGAAATTTTACTTCTTGTAATTAAAATTCTCAAGCAATGCATTAAATAGCAAAGTAGACTAAACTTTCTAACCTTGAGAAGGAGTCAATCTAGGTGAGACAACTTTAAGTGTAGTGGTTTCCTATCACTTTCTCCATGTTCTAAACAGAGATGGCAGTAAGAAACCACTACATTGTCTTTCCCAAAAATACATCTCTATTCACAGTTAAAAAACCGAGAAGTCAACAGGAAACCTGTTCACTGTCTTTACCAAGAAGTCCTGGCAATTCATAAATAATAAAAAAATGAAATCTGTAGAGAGCTATGGTTGCCCACATTCTGAAGAGACATGGCATAAAAATTATTTCAAAAGATAATATATCCTTTTGATTTCTTCATATCATTAAACATATTATAAAAGTTAGATAATAGTGATTACAAACAATTTTATAAGTGTTCTTGCCACGAATTTTATATTTTCTAGTAGTCATTATCCCAAACCCTGACTGGATATGCAAAATTAAGTCAACTGCTTTCAATAAAATGCTTTTGATCCACCATTCACTTATCCTTTAATTTTACTCAGTTTTTTCCTTATTTGTCAAACACATTTGTTTCTTGACATTACTCTCCAGTTCATTGTCAATATTTCAGCGCTTATTTTTTCATTTTAAATCATTAATTAATTCTATGAATGCTATGCTACATTTGTACAGATAAAGCTGTTCCAATACTTCATCCATGTTTTTTTTATCCAAATGCTGCAAGTTGCATCTTTTTGAGAAGTTATAACAAAAGTTAATATAACAAGTTAAATGCCCACAAAAATAAGATTATCAGAGATTTCATTGACAATCTTACATGGTCTTAAATTGGTTACAGGAATTATTGACAGTGTCATCTTTTAAATTTGTCCAAGCTGAAAGAAGTAACAAATTAATAACATGTAAGTGCATATATTTTATACAGACACAGAAACTTCTGAACGTGGAAACAAAAAGAGTACAAAATGTGTATCATTTGCTTTTAGATATAATCAATGTAAAAATTTATATAAAGAAAGAACAGACAGAATGGTAGAGAGACATGCACAGTATGATGAGAGAGAGACAGAAACACAGACAAATAAACAAATGAGAGAGAGATATACACAGAATGAGATGAATAAATTATCTAAAACTTAAAACAACACTGACATCACATTTTAAAAGATATATTAACAAAATTACATAAAAGTATCTGGAAATATTACAGAGTAAATTTATTCAATAAAAAAACTATTGGATTCAACCATGGCTTCCAGATGACTGTGGACACTCCTGCATTTTTTCTGAATGATCTCCTTGTTTAAGTTGGTGAATGCTACCATAATCCTTGCCTTCAGTTCATCTTTGGTGTTACAAGGAGATTTTTTTGGTCTCTTGCACAAGTGAGCCTCACACATAATAATCAAGTGGGTTGATATCCAAGGAGTTAGGTGGCAAGTTGTAAGGATTGAGGTGGTTGCAGAGATTATCTGACAGCCATAACTAAATTCTGCTTATGTGGCATGGTGCAGAGACCTGTTGCTAGACATAAGGACTTCCAGCAGCCACCCTCTTGACCCAGAGCAGTGCTACCTCCCTGGCTATGGACCCAATTTATCTAGAGAGAACATTTTCAATCATGGCCTGGATCTCACCTACAAATTCAGGATTTCTTATCAGAACAATCAGAATGAGTTTTCCAAGCTGACATACTGGCACAATCACCATTAGACTCATCCAACTCTTTCTGAATACTCTGCACTGTCCTCATATTGATATTCAAACACTCTGAAATGTTTGTATTGGAGCTTCTGGCACAAATGCCAAGTAGTACAGCATGCTATTTCCAAAATTCTAGCAGAGTCAATTATGTCATGGTGCTCTTTTTCTCTCTCAGATGGTACTCGACTGACCCTACTATACTGTGCAGTTGACAAAATAAAAAAACAAACACACATGTGCAAAAAATAAAAATGGTGACAATTTACCCACTGCACCACACACACACACGTCAAAGTGGGTAATGAGAGAGAGACATACATACATAGGAATGAGTAATAAACAAGAAAAAGACACAAAGAAACAATAAGAAAATAAGAAAAAAGACACAGAAACAAGTAAAGAAAAAACACAAAAACAAATAAGAATATAAGATACACACAGAGAAATGAGAAAAGACATACAGAAAAACAGAGTTTATGCAAATGGTTGAAAGCAGAAACTTAACTCACTTCATGAATTCTTGTAGGTCCTCAACTTCAACCTCCTGATTATTTTCTAGGCTTAACCCTAACTGCGAATCCTCCATCCCGCTACTGGACATGGCGGCAATAGAATCGTTGACCCGTGACACTGGAGAATTATGAGGTCCTGTTATGGAATTTGGCATAGTTGAATTCTGATTCACACTCAAAGATGAATGATTCTCTGAAAAAGAAAGTGATCTTGGGCCCACTAAAGACATGGAATTGTGCACAGAGTTATGCGCCCTTTGAATGTGGTTATTACTTTCCTGCATTGACTCTTCATGGTTAGTTTCAGTACTCTCCTCACGAGGGCGCTTGTTGCTCGGAGGTTTGAGGTCTGACTGTCCATTGTCTGACTGAGGTGAAGATGATGAAAATGAAGGCCGTGAGCCGGAATAGAGTGGGTACTGGCCATTGGATCGAGAAAGCAGCATGGAGTGGCCATGGCTAGCACTGTTTGATGAATGTGCAAGGGGAGGTTGACCAACTGACGCTGATGGAATAGATGGCGCCTGTAGAGAAGATTGTTGGTTGACAGTTGGGGAAGCACTACTGGAGGGAACGGTATACAGATGTCCGAGTTCTTGGTCAATCCGATCGAAGCGTTCAAAAGCCTCAACTACTTGTTCCTTGGTAATGCCGCTGTTGCGTAATCGGCGAATGAGTTCAATTTGTTCAATTGTAAACATTGGATAATTTGTTCCTGATGTCGACTGCAAAAGAAACAAGAAAACAAAGATAAGTAAGGGAAAGATTCTAAATTAATCAGTTTGTAGATTAGAAATAATCCTAACTATACTAAAGTCCTATTACAACAAAATATTAAATTACTTTAGCTAATGTTGTATAATCAAATTTAAAACAACATTTTCACTAATGTACTTGTATATAATATAACATATATTTACTTTCTTATTGTTTTCTTTATCAATCAGAAAAAAATTAAATTGAAATAAAAAATAAAAATGCTAACAACATTATGTAGACAAAAAAATGATTAAAAAAAAAGTTCATAAACATTTTTTTTTAAATAAGTGAATAATTAAGAAGCAATAAAAAATATTCCTCCACAAACAAAAAAATGAATAGCTTGAATTTTAAGACAATAAAAAGTGATGATAAAGATCAAAAATGAAAATCACTTTAATTACATAAGTGATGTCAAAGATATCCTTTGTATATTTTTTTTAATGATTTTATTTAGTTGGTGTGTGGGAGTAAAAAGCCTTTTGGAAATTACAAAAATTTCAGCTATTTATACAGTTTTTATGCACACTCAATATATATACTTTTTATACAATATGCTATATTGGTGCAATAAAGAGATAGAATGTATGTAATATAAAAGTGGACACTGAAGTCAATACCCAGCAGCAACAATCTGTTTTATACTTAAAAGCAATATTCAAGCCATGAAGATTGGGTTCAAGCATGAAACAGACTGTCAATGCTTAGTGTTGTAGTGTGTACACACACATTATATTCACAATATTAGAAAATATTAAACAACAATTTGGAAGACAAAAAAGATTTAAAGATGAAATTACAAAAATATAGGTATAAATATTTAACTACATAAATTTATTATTAAAATTATCAGTTCTCATAATTTGTGATTGCTATTGTCGCTGACATAGCAATCAGTCAACATGGCTTGCTTGCTTTGAGCACCACCAAGAAATTACCCTTTATGTATAATAGTGTTAAATATAATATGCACTATTTTTTTTAGCAAAACTTATCATAAAATACAGTTATTTTTTTAAAGAGATACTTTTTTGTATATAAACTGTACAAAAAATGAACTTGCTAGAATCTATCTTGCATATTTATAAGTCTACCATTTGTTCAGGCATTGGATTTTGCAGTCAAATCTGATTTAGTGTTTATGGTATGTATCTAGAGATTTTTGATAAAATACAAAGAAGTATCTGCAATTTTATAAGTCATGACTTGACATCGTGGCTTCAGTCACTTTCCCAGCACAGTAACATAGCTTTGCTGTGCTTTTTTCTATAAATATTTTTCATAGTAATTGTTCTGATGAGCCTTCCTGTTTGGTACCTCAATTTTACAAATTTAAATGTAGTACTAGATTGACAGCTAGGCCTAATCATTTTACAGTTGAAATTGCAAGACCTAACTAAGTTCTGTGCAAATAGTTTTTTCTCTCACCCTTCTTGCTTGTGGAACACTGTCAGCATCTTGCTTTCCAGTCAACTTTGATTTTCAAAAATTTAAATGCTATGCCAATTGTTACCTATTCTTTTATTATTCTCTCTACTTAATGTTTTTTCTTTTTCCCGTATTCATTCACACTCAGTAAATCCTTGCATTTTAGTGGATTTATTGTCTTGCTTAAAAAAATGATTAAAAAAAAATACATTGCATAAATAATTATGATTAAAAAAATACATTGCATAAATAATTTCCGAGAGAATTTAAGAAAACATTAAGAGGAGATACTGAAAAGTTCTTAGTCTAACACCAAATCTGGCTAAATAAATCAATTTTTTAAAATGCTTTCTTGATTAGATGGAGAACTTATCAGCACACCTATATATATAATATTTCATTGAAGCTAATGTTTATCCCAAATAAATATATTTTAATTAAAAAGTAACCAATATTTTGATGTCTTTTTGAAGAAACAGGAAAAAATCTTCAATTTAAAAAATAGCAAAGAAAATGTTTATAAACATGATTAAGAAACATCATGAATAAAAAAGGTTTTAGCATCAAGTAATACTTTAATTTGATCCCAACTTGAAATTCTTTACATGGAAACTTAAAAGATAAGACACACATAAATAAAATTTTCAGGATCATTAATTTCTTTTTTTTTTCTTTTTTTTAATCAATTCATCCCAAGCAAGATGATAATGCCACTAAGATGCAAGGAGCTACTGGGAGTGAAAGAGAATGAAAAGAATTTAAGATTGTGTTTTTATTTCATTCTAAACAAGAATGAGGGTATAAACTTCTACTCCTGTTCAAAATACTGAGGAGGACTATGAACTGGAAGTCAGGCAAACCTATCCATTCCTTTTGAGGAAAAATAAATAGTAAATAATATTTCAGAGTTCAGGCAGAAACATTAGAATTATAGAGTTGAAGTAGACCTTAGGAGCCAGAAATCAAATTCAAAACAGGAAACAAGGGATAAGCCTCTACTCCTGTTCAAAAAACTGGGGAAGAGTGTGAAAAACATATAGGGCACATAATACAATATTTCCATAAATATCCATACTAAACCCATTCTAAAAGTTCATTGCAGACAAGGATTTTGAGAATTCAGAAAACCACTCAACATTTTTTTATCAAACATTGAGTATGATTTTCTAAATACTGACACTGATAAAATCAGTATTAATTCTTGCTAATTTTCCTCGTTTTCATACAAAGTACATACCTTTGAATTATTACAGCTTGGTCACGCCAGAGATTATGACTTATGCAACTCAGATGTGCATGACACACATGAACCATGCTTCAATGATAAAAGGAATGTCTTTGTTTACCTAGCACATAGCATAGTCATTTAACACAAATATTTAAGTTGCTTGTTCTTTCAACCAGAAGCTTCCCTTACAAATATATCTACTTTAATCCAACTTTAAGAGTTAATGGCAGAAAAACAAAGCTAGTGAGAAACAGACAAAAACTGATGCTTTTTTTTCTTAAAAAAAAAAACAAAAAAAAACAAACAAACTGGACAAAAACCTTGAGTAAAGCATTTGAAAATGTTATTTGAGAATATAAATGTCAAGTTTATTTCAGAAAATTACTTTTTTTGTCATTCTTTTCCAGTAATTTAGGTATCTAATTATCTAGAATTTTATTTTATTTTTTCAACCCCTGTCTCAATGTGCCCCGGTAATATAGGAAGTACATTATTATCATCATTTCTTACTAATTCACAAACAATAGAAAGAAGTATATTTGCACTTTTTAATAAAGGAAAGTTAAAAATCTTACACTATCTAATATTTAAAAATTAAAAATCTTCAAAAAGGTCAAATGAATTTTACTGTCCCTTCAAACAACTTGATGATCTTATTAGCATTTCAGCCAATCTTCAACAAACTTTAGACATACCAGCAAAATGTAATATAAAGAAATATAAAGAATGACATCAATAATCTGAACTTGGCACAAAAAAGATACAAAATGTTCTGAACTAGACTAAGGAATTCAAAAAATTTGTAATAATTGTTCTGGTTTGGAAAATAGTTTTAAAATATGAAATCTTTACTATAATAAATACATCCCAAAACTCAATATAATCATTTGTTAAAAGTTAAAGCTGCCAGGTTGGTTGGGCTATAAGTAATGAATTTGATGACATTTGAAAATCCAATGATATTAAATTTTTTATTTTCTCATCATTAGCAGTCTAAGTTAGCTCAGCATATTTTAAAAAGTAAAACCCAAATGTCAAAAGTAGCTCAATTCAAAATTTGGAAGCAGTGAGTTTTAAAAAGTCAACCAAGCTGGTAACACAGGTCTAAGTAAATTTTGATTATACACACACAATCATTTAAAAACAATCTAACACTTAAATATCTGCAATATACTATATTTAAGTATGACTTGAGAAAACTAACAGAAAACCTTCTCTGTGTAAGCCAATGGATTGTGTGTGCTATCTGCCTGGTCCTTGTGACACAAGGCGTTTTAGTAAGATTTTTGTAATTGAGTTGTTCCATAGGGTGGGGTGATTGGTCTCACACTTAATATCTGTACTCTGAGGAAGGGTTAATTTTCTATTAGGGTTTCCCTTTCCTAAGACGACTACATGTTCCAATGCTAATAAATACCATCTATTTGAGTTTAGGAATTCAGAGTTTCCCTTCTAAACTGGTTGCTAATCTAGAAGGAAAACTCTGAAGAGTACAGTCTGTTCTACAAGTCAATGGATTAATAGTTATCATTATTGGTTCTTAGGATAGATAATGATTGACCATAGACTTGAAGAAGTCAAGATTATAGTGATCATGGAAGAACCCTCTTGGGAGTCTGTTCCACAAAGTACTAAACAGCATTAGAATGTTCTTTTTAAATAGATAATAAAACAGAATTAATGAACAATGACTCAACAAAGACTTTTTTTTGTTTTGATGCCATTTCTAATCCAGTATAGCAAATTGGAAGACATGAGGGGTATATGGTAATATTCGCTGTTTCCCCTACAAGGAAATATTTGACATTCACTGACCAAGCACTGACTGCTTTCAGTTGTAATTTATAAAATATTTTTCTTAAAATAACTTTTCAGGAAAAGTTCAGTAGCTGTAATTGTTCTTTCCAGTATCAATGGGTTTCCCACCTGCCCTTTTATTTGAAGTAATGTAGAATGTCAACATCTTAATTACAAAATTATTTTCTCTCCAAGTTACATGTACTATCTATTCCATTTGTTGCTGCTGTTGGCAATCTTCAAGTGATACAGTTTCTATTATTTTGTAAAGTCCTTTATGATTTTGCAGCATCAGTCCACAACACTTGGTTTCATCTCCATTAAACATAGTAGTCTAACGTATGAAAAATAGATGCAATAGAGAATTCATTTTATAAATAAAAGATAAATAAACTGATAATGTAATATAGATAGATATTTTGGGGACATGGTTAATCTTCGTACAAAGACACATACATAACCAACTTAAAAACTGTATTTCATATAAATAAACCCTGAGGAGTGAGGACATTGTAATGGTGCCTTCACAAAACTTTGAAGTCACATGACTGCTCAGTTAAGTGAAAAATTTCTCCACAGTAATACTCAATCTTGACATTGAGCACTTTACGACAAAAGAAACTGCTTGCTAAAATATCTTATCAGTAAACCACTGAAAAATAAATCTTGGCACCAAGCATCATCACAACTCAACACTGTGTGTGTGTGTGTGTGTGTGTGTTGGGTAATTGAATGATAAAATAGAAAAATCTTAAGGAAATATGTTTCATTCTAAAATAGGACTTCTTCAGACAAAATGTTTTTTACTGATTGCATGATAGATATTTTTTTGTGGGGAATAGGGAACAAAATATAAACAAATATCAATTATCGTTATACACTGAGAGAAATGTTGAAAATGCAGGGACATTAAATCTAAGGAAAAACATGCCACATTAAATTTCCTCCATTTTATCAGTCAATTTAGCTGATATAAAGTTCATATATCATTCTCTCACATATATATTGTGTTTTTGGTCATAATAAAATTAGACCAGTACACATTTGTATTAAAAAGTATTCAATACAATTATATTGTAGAACTTTTGAATATTCTTCATTTGTAAATGAGTTATTACGTGACCTAGGTTTCTACCGTGAGTGGTGTCTTCAGGTGATTTTCAATTATTTATATATATATATATATATATATATATATATATATATAAAATCCTGTAGCTTGACTGTTATGATTCAAATTTTTTTTGCTGTATAATGATTGATCTATGTGATTAATATTAATTTTTGTAAAATTCTTGCTTTGACAAGAAAGACTATGTGATTAATATTAATTTTTGTAAAATTCTTGCTTTGACAAGAAAGACTATGTTAACAAAATTTTTTTTAGTAAAATGCCCTTTTTTTATTAGGCTAGAGATTTACTGATTTACCTATACATGAATGCAAGCAGCCTAATGAGAAATAGGCAATCACACCCCCACCCAAGCAGAAAAATAGAAAAATTTAGATTGTTTTCTGTCTGTTCAGTTTAATATAAAAATATTAATAACACTAATATTAGTATTCAAAAAAGATTTCTACAAATAAACCTTCACAATACAACGTATTATATACAGACACAAATATATGCAATTACAGAGAAACACTAAAGATAACACATACTGCAAGCCAAAAAAGTGAAAGTAATTAGTACGTTAAGATTGCCTCAAAAAATTTTGTAATTATGTTATGTAGTCAAAAGGTATCAAAATATTGATTCATATTATATATATATAAAAACAGACACACATGACAAGATACACATAAAATTATGTAAGTTTTAATGTTTTTACTGTTTTATCAAATGTAAAATTTAATTATGTACATAAATAAAAAAAACACAACTAATGCATAAATATTTTCAGTACAATATTTAGATAAATTATATAAAAATTAACATTTTGTTCAAAAGGATACACATCCAACCAAATTTATATTAAAAAACTCGTAAATATCATAGTGACACACACACACACACATATATATATATATGAAAAAAAATAAAAAGAATCTAAAAACAATTGGCAAGATTATAGAACCAAAATACATTTAAAAAAAAATTTTTAATTTAATTTAATTTCCGTTCACACACAGTCACATCAATGTAAAGAAATTTAGTTCAATGAAGTCCTAAGGGATGAAATGCATTATGCAAAAACTTTTTCCACTGTCATAGATCTTTTCTCCAAAATTGTTCTTGGTGTATATATATATATATATATATATATATATATATAT